>VXBU01012459.1:255288-310288 GCA_013400315.1 Bombycilla garrulus | reverse complement strand
GCCCCACGGTCGCCCCCGGGAAACCTCGCCACCCGCCCCGCACTTGGGAAGAAGAAACTAAACAACCCCCGCCCGTCCCCCGCAACCCCCAAACAGAACAAGCAAACCGAGAACGCTGCTGCTGTACCGCCCTGCGCCGGGCGAGAGCCGGCGCCACGGCTACTCGCCGCCCTCCTGGACGGGGCTCATCGCGAAGTTGCCGGGCTGCGCAGGAGGCTCGCACTCCAGGTCCCCCTTGGTGCTCTCGCTGCTCGACAGGCACCCCAGGCCGGAGTCCTGGCTGCTGGGCGGCGAAAACACTGCAAGTGAGGGAAAGAGAGAGAAAAAAATCCCACAGTGCCTGAGACACCCCCTGGCCCCGACCCGAGGAGATCCGCACAGATCTCCCCTCTCCGGGGGAGAGGTTCCTTCGTGCACGCTGAGGTGCTGGTCTCCCCCCTCCCGCCAAGGTGAACAGTGGGATGGAGAGGAAAACAACAGGTCTGGGGGTCGTGTATCCCACCACCCACAAGGAAGCTACCTGCCTACAGACCTAAGGCCCTGCCTCGGGCAGCCTGAGGCCAAATACTACAAAATTTAAAACTAATGCAGTGCTAGGAATGGTTGCAACATTGCAATTTGCAGTAGATACAAACACAAGTAAAAGGGTCTCTGACCTTCCTAACCTTAGATGAGCTGAGATCCACCCCCAACACTCCCTTCCTGCCTACCGTGAATATAATTAAGGGGAAGCTGCAGTGGTAATTTCTCTCCTCATTAACTTCCTGATTGGTTTCAGGCTCAGGATTCCAGCAGCCGGCAGTTTGTCACCAATTCCAAATGGCCAATCGTTAATACTAATGTTTGTGTAGCTAACTGCCAGCATCTGCCACGGCTTCTTGTACAACAGTAATAGTGAAAGGGTAACAGTAGGGCTTCCCGTGTTAATTCAGGTTCTGTTCATCAATAGGAAAATCTATGATGTAATTAGCAAAATGCATCGGTAGTTGAGGCAGTTGGAGGGAAACTAAATCACAGCAGAAGCTCCATGAGCCCCTGACACCTTTATCATCAACATTATGTTCTGGATTTTACTGTTCAGTGGAAAGTATTACCAGCCTGTGATCTTTTAAAACAGAATATTGTTTACGGCCATTATTTGTTTCTTAGAACTCATGATGAATCTAGTACAACTGCACAAAAACAAGGAAAATTGAGTAGAGGATTAAACTCTGTGCTGAAATAACACCACTGTGCCTAAGTGAGCTGCTCCTCCACTCTTGAGCTTTCAGACTCTGGGGACTTCTAGGAGTCCCAAAGTTCAATGAAAAGGATGAGGTCAGGCTTGACTTTGATAGCCAGTCAAATCCAACAGGATTCAAGGAAAGTAAGCTGCACAATCTGGGTTTAGCCCACTACTCATGAGAAAATTAGAAATATGCTCTTAAAAAAACACCAGCATTCAATTTCTGTATTATCTTGTGTTTCTGTAGTAATTTCTTTTGTCCTGTTTTGTTCCGAATTTGTCCTGCTTTTGAACACAACACTGGTTACCAAGAGATGGAAAAGACATTATGAAGTTGACGTCACACACACCATTTTCACCTACGTAACCCATGTGCAGACAAACTAGCAATCATTCCTTTCAGGGAGTTTTGACCATTTTTGATATTGCAGAACCTGACTCCTTGATTTAATGCAAGCGTCTCCTTTGATGCATATAAGGGACAACTAAGACTCTAACATCACTCTGCCAAAGCAGACCCTACTATTGTCTTTTAGATCTGACATATATTTTTTAACTTATGGAATAGGAATATTAGGGAATGGGATATTAACCCTGCATTACATTCTTTCCCAGCTAAAACACAAAGAAAAGAACACAGTGCTAGACATGAGGAAGTGTAGTCAAGGCAACTTCCAATAGTGTTTATACATCCTGCAAATGCTGCTAATTGTTTTAATGACACAGAAAGAGGAATCTGGTCTGCAGCATCATCTATTCCTTTGCTATGTGGTCAAATGTACAAAACAGCCAAACAGGTCTCCAACACTTCCAGGCCTGAAATAACTAGTGCATTGATTTGCACTTAGAAGGGGAAATGCACTTGCGTAATCTTTAGGTTGTGCCTGCCAACAAGTGCAGCTTTGATAGGATCTGGCCCGGTCTAGCACCAGGAATCATCTCTTTCTCCATAAGGTACCTTGTATTACATAGTAATGCGGCTGGCATAATCTCAACAGGGCTGGCTGGTTCAAGGGCTCAGCTCTCCAATCCTCAGAACCTCATTCTGCTCTGATTTAGCAAAGCCCAAGATGTGTGAAGGATTAGGAAGGACATGCTGAAAGGATTCTGTGTGTTCCTGGACCCCAGGACAAAAGTATGAGGGAAACGGTGCAAATTTTTTGTTTACTCCCAAGTAGCCACAGAGGTTTATTTATTTTAAAGGATCTGTTAATACTTCTAGGCATGCATGTGCCTGAAGTGATGTAAAGGCCCACTTTTAAATACTGAGATGTATAAATGTCTGTGACAAAGCTTCCAAAAGTAGTGGGGGTTTTTTGTTGCTGTGTTTCTTTTTTTGGTTTTTGTTTGGTTGGTTGTTTTTTCCCAAACACAAAGAATCCAACAGATTCAACATGCTACAGGTACAGATGTCAAAACCTACCACAGCAAAACTGCCACTTTGTTTTTGTGGTCTACTTTTTGGGCAACTCTATGTTAGTTTAGTATAAACCTGCAGAATGACACAGAGAGCAGCTTTTTTTGGTAGACAGACAACCAAATCTGTTTCTTAGCATCTCAAGTGGTGGATCCTAAGTCTTCTGGATGACTGAAGCTCCACCAGTTTTTCCACTGACTTCCAAATTAATCAAAGTTTTGCTCATTAAATAATTTGGGCTATATACACTGTTTTCTGAATATGCCTAAGGGTATGTAATGAGAGTCACAGAAGTTTTAAAAACAATCTGGCACTACCAAGATTTACCTCCAGCAGGTAAGATTGCTACTTCTGCATCCAGACCTGGACTGCTTTATTGAACAGATCTCCACTGCAGTCAACAGTCACTCAAGTCAAGCAAGGTGCAGTGAGTAGGTGCAATGCTGATAAAAAGTACAAGAAACTCAGACTGGGACTTGTAGCTATAAAAAGGCAGCAAAAAGGAAATAAGCAATTCTGTTCCAATGTTTTAATAATACAGCAATAAAATGTAGTAATTCTAAGTTCTAAGAAACAAAACCAGTGTTCTTTTTGACGTAAGTATATGAGTTTCATCTGTTTGAGGCTTGTAGCTGATCCTCCCACAGGTGTTACACAGCCCTTATCTGTGTAAATAACAGTACCAGAATTGGGTTTGTGACAGTTTTTAAAAACCATTCCTTGATATAATTTCCTTTTACCCTTGGGAAAGCACCTGAATACTTTTGACCCATAAGAATCTGAAAAAAAATCAGCTAATATCACACAGGAAAAGTAGTGAGAAGAGATCCCAGCTACAGACACAAAACCTTATGTCTTCTGACCCTGGTAACTGCACTGACTTTTAACTTGAGTGATCCCCAAAATTCAATGGACTGAAAAGAGTAATATGCTTTTAGTGATGTGAGAAATCAGAAGGACATTCATGCTTGAAAAGTAAATATTTTCCCGAGTTTACATTTTAAGAACTATTAAACTCTAAATAAGGAACAATTTGTAAAGATTTTGAGTGTTACAATTCATTTTTCAAAACTCTTTCACCTTTTCTAGAGAAAGGAAAGTGAGTAACATGTCAGTCCCACACACCACTAAGGGCCATTCACTTCATCCTGGTGGGCACACTTGTGTGTCAGCACAGCCACACATGCAGGATGAAGAACTAGATGCCGCTGGCAGTTTGATGGCATGGGAGCATGACTAAAGTATGCCCTAAGTTTTTGTCATGACAGTGGACAGGAACTGCTCTTCACAGGATTTTCTCTTCCAGAGCACTTTCCTTCTGCAAACACTGCTGCTGTTGCAAATAGCAACTTTCACTCCAGGCCACAGAGATCTCACATAAAGGCTCCTGAAAACCAAAGTGGCCTGGGAAACCAGTGGCAGTCGAGCCAAGAAGCAAGTCATGATACCTGCACAAGGGACAGAATGAGAGAAAATGGCACTGGCATTCTCCTCAGGATATCAATTCAAACCACTAGAAGGCATAAAGGGTGTCTGGCCATGCTGGCTGACTTGGTGCCTTGGAAATAACCACAGGTCAAATTCAGTTTGAAAACACTGTCCCATTTCCACCCAAGTCAAAGGTACCCTGTTACTCTGCTACTCATACTGTTGCCAAAAGGGCTGAGTCCATCTCCCAGCATCAGCAGGCAGCCTGCCAGGCTATAGCAATGGTAACACTATGATAACTGTCTGACAAAGCATTAGGTCTAAAACCACAAATCAACCCAACAAACCCCTCCAAACAGTTAGTGCTGCAACATCAGCCACTAAGATTCAGAGAACTAGCAGAATCCTCAGCAACTGAATAGACACAGGAAAAAAGAGAATCAGAGAAAGCACAATTTTCCTGTTATGGAGAAAACATCAGAATGGCAGCAAGAGTGTCAAGGTCTGTCCTGACTTCGCTGCAGATGACAGGATGGGCAAGATGCAGCCTCTATGTAACATAAACACATGCAGGAAGGTCAAGTAAGTTCTCCTGGGCAATCTCCCTTCAGCTGCCTTTCACCTTTAGGAGTACCTAACCCTATGTTCCTGGAACAAGGGTTCAATTCCTTAAGCAGAGTTAACTAACAAATGGTCAAAAAGAAAACCTACCTCTGCAATATCTCTCATGTGATCCATTCCTGTGTGAATGCTTTATTTAAAGAGATGGAGGACTATTGACTTACACCAGGGTGACAGAACTGCTCAAAAGCCAGCCATACAATGGGTTCAGTCTCATACTCTGGTATTTGGCCCTGTGTAGACCTAAGACACCAGCAGTCAAGAGCCTATGGGTTCATGGGCTCCTACTAGGCCACAGAGAAGCTTCAAGAAAAGCAAGAGACAAACTTGAATAAGCTGTATTTTCAAAATTTTCTTTGAATACTAGGATTCTAATTTTGTAAAGCTGCAGTAATGCATGTTCCTAAAGGACATCTACGCTTGGTGAATCCCCAGTATATTTAATTTCTTTTGCTTCTACTCTGTATGAACTAAAGTAAAAAAACCTCCAAATTGCTATCTTCTTCATTACATCTCTCTTGCTCAGGACGACTCCTGGGATGAAATGGTTCTTACTGAAAATTCCTGCCAACGTTCACGAGTGCATAAATGCACTATGCATTTTCTGTATTGACTGCCCTTCTCCTGTCCCTTGGGCCTCATCATAAATCTGGATCAGGGGATAGCTTCCACAGGGAAAAATCCTGGAGGCCCACCTGAAGCCAAGGGTTTCTACTTGCTGCAGCTGGTCACCACAACGTAGTGTGAGTACAGACTTCTTCACAGCAGTATGACGCACATCAATGTGTAAGATGACGAGGCTCATACCAAGCAGTTTACAAGGGGAAAAAGAAAACTCTGCTATGGGTCTGCCTTAAAAATAAATTCCACTTATTACTTTGACGAGCTGAAATGTCTTTGTGACTTTTCCTATGACCAATGTGTTATGGACTCTTCTGTGCTGAACACAATGTGGATTAACTTTCAAGAACATAGGAGTGATGCTCCTTTTCTGCTTTGAAAACTATTCACACAATGGGAACTTGTCCAGTTCTAGCAATACATGTCTGTGGATATTTTCCTGCTGACAAGAAGTTACAAGAGCAACAAACAGAGCTGCTTTTTGATGCAAAAATAAAACCAAGCCTAAGGATGTTGAAACAAATGCAAACTCCATCTGCATCTCTTAACATATGTATACTATTTCACAGCACAGCCCTTTTCCCCTTCTCAAACACCTACCCTTGTCACTAACATTTAAGGCAACTAGGATTAACTTGGATGCCCACAGTTGGGCACATTTCTTGTTTGAACAGTATTCATTTTTGGCATTTGGAACTCAGGATAAAAGGTAAAGATCTGAATAGAAATCTTTATTCAGTATGCTTTACCATGGATTACCTCAATTCTTTTCCAGTTCATGCTTGCAGTTTTAGCAATTAAGAAGGCAGGGCCATAACTGATGTAATTAGAAACCAGAAGCTGGAGAAAATATCCTCCTGTTGACTCCCTCATCCCTGGTTTTAAATTCTCTTACAGTAATATGTGAAACAAATAAGGCTTTCCACTTCTCACCCACCACCAGCTAGACAGGATACTAAAATGGTACATTGGAAGCTTAGGCTTTTACTCAGACACCAAAACATAGCTTGAAACTATACTAATCTCTTCAAAGCAACTGCCCTTCATACTTGCATGCATGATCTGGAGCAGAGCAGTACTGATGGACCAACACTCTCTCTTATCACCAGATTTACATTCTGTGGCTAACTTGATGTCATTAAGCCACTGCTGCAGGCTATGAAAGACAGAGAGTGAACAATCTCAGAAAAATTTCAGGTGTGCTGAGGTGAGTACCCTTGCTTTAAATGACTGAAAGATGATGTGCGGAATTCAGCTGACAGAAGCTCTCTTCGTTTGGCAGAAGTGAATGGTTATTTGTCTCTTGTGCCTGTACTTACCCCAAGTGTTCACTCTACCAAGTCAGGTCCCAGCCAGGTACACCTCCACAGAAACCTCTCCAGCTGATATTCCACTGCCAGCAACCCTAATGGCTAGTTCTCTCAAAAAAACCCCATTATTTTAATAATTTCACAAAGATTTTGTGCTGAAAGACATGAAGGAAAATATTTTCCAGCATCTTAAAATAAAGAAGGCATTTTCCAGTGTTGGGTAACAAGGTAAAATGGGCATTTCTGTAGATAGTTTTTGAGTCATCTGTAAGTGAAAACACTCTGTATGACTATACATATAGCATAACAACCTCAGCCACAAAAGAGCTGTGATGAAGCCACAGATCTGATCTATTTTTAACCTAGTAGTAACACTACAATGAAAGGCATCATGATTAAAAGTAAAAAGTATCTCCCTTTCCCCTGCCTAGCCTTCTCTAGTCCTTTATTTAGTCCCTTGTGTTGTCCTGGGCACACAGTTGCACAGTGATGGGGAATTATAATGAAGAAGAGGTATTGTATTGCCAGTACTGCAGAGATGCACAGGCTTCTCCTTTAGGTTGTAATTTCTGACCAGCAGACCTACTTTTGGAGATTCTTACTTCCCTCAAACATTCACAGTCCACCAGAGGACCCAATGGCTTGCATTGCTGTACTCTACATCAGAGTCCAACAGAAATGTTTGAAAAACAGAAAACAGGCCACCAACAAACCATTTAAAGATTCAAGAATAGAGAACAGCCACAGAAACATAGGAGGAGGCACTGATTTATAAAGTGCCTGTGAGGTGTAGGGGGTTTTTGGACATCTGTCACTAACTGAAGAGCAGCAAGGGATCTCAGAGGAAATAGGCCATTTGTTTCATCATGTAACAAGACTGGGACCTTAAATCTCTTTATTCCTGTAAGTGAGATACTACTTCTCTATTCCACACACAACACTGGAGACTGATTCTCCATCAAAAAAGATGTCCCTGGTGTGTTATACAGATGAAAGACAGGCAGCACAAAGAATAAAAAATTAACTTCAAATCCCCTCTTTGGATAATTTTTCTTACTCCTATAGTAATCAAAATCCATCAGCAAGATTAAAATATAAACATATAAATAATTTCTCATGAGAAATATATAACTATCTTACCAGCTGCTCATGCACAGACCTAAATTTCTATTTTGTACATTTTATCCTGACAGGACTGGTTTTGCACAAAATTGCTGCGCTACAGAGATCAGAGTCTTGGAACTCCCTAGACTGTCCCACTACTGGGCACAGTAGCAAGGCAGGTCTTACCACCCCACATGCATCTCCTGTGTGGCCACCTTTTCAAGTCAGATCCATGAAATTAACTATGTTTACAGAAGTTTGTTTATTTGGTGATGGGTTATTTTTGTGGGGGCTTTGTTTGTTTGTTTGGGTTTTTTTCCCATGAAAAGAGAACAAACCATTCCACAAATCCGAGCCACAAGAGGCCACACAACCATGTGAATGGGCAGCAACCATGACAGTAAGGAAGGAACAGCAACAGACTACCTACAACTCCAAATCCTTGACAGGAATCAGAGAATGGTTTGCTTGGAAGGGATCCTTAGGCCATCCAGTTCAACTCCCTTGCGGTGAGAAGAGATGTCTCAAACGAGATCAGGTAGTTCAGAGTCCCATTCAAACTGACCTTGAATGCTCCTGTGAATGCTCCCACCCACGACCTCTCTGGACAACCTGTGCCAGTATTTTACCACCATCACTGCAAAAAACTTCTCCCAGTATCTAGTCTGAATTTACCCTCCTTTAGCTTAAAATCATTATTCCTTGTCCTATCTACAGGGCCTATTAAAAAGCCAGCCATGCTCTTATCAGCCCCCTCTAAAGGCCCCAGTAATGTCCCCATGAACTCTCTTCTCCAGCCTCAAAATGGACTCATCATCCATATGAGACTGTTGAGGAAAGAAGGCCAGCTGAATCCTCCATTTGTCCTGTTCTAAGTTTGTAGAAACACTTGATTTCAGCAGAAACAATCAGTGGGCTAGATTTTTCCAAAGCAAAAGTTTCTATCAGAATAATTACCAGCCAGCTCTAAAGAAGAAAACATGGCATTATCTCTTGGCACCCCAGAGATCCCTAAGGCACAGTTAGGGGACTTCACGCTAATTTTGTTGAAACTGATTACTGTCCATCTCCTCTGGGGTCTGCATCTTCTCCTATGCTGATGACACAGGCTTTTCCATACATCTCAAACACCACCTAACCAGCAGACAATGCCACACAGAGGTGACTGAACGGGCCTTCTAGTTTTTTTGTGGGATGACTCCTGACATGGAGGGTGCAGACAGAGGTGGGAACCACTTCCTGTTTCAAGGGAAGACCTCACAGGCTACATGTGTCTCCTGGAGCAACAGGGGAGACAACAAAGGATTCTTGACTCCTGGGACATCTGCTTCTGGGCATCACTAACAATATAGCTGGCATTGTTTTTTAAGATACATGTATTTCAAACCTTTCTATGCAAGAAGTTTCTTGTGAATTATTATCTTAGAAGCATCAACTGTCCTACCTAAAAATGCACTACTGTTTGCAACAGCTGAGGCAACAAAAAGTTTTTTTAAAAACATGGTTAATTTTAAAGGAAAGACTGCACTTGAGGCTCAGGATAATGTTATCAAGTAGCAGAGTATGTGGAAACACAAAAGGCATAAAGTTTCTCCCTTGTGTAGCTATGCAAGAGGAAAGAAACAGGATTCCAAGAGCTCTAATAATCACATAAAACATTTTAGTATTCTGCAGAGGAATTCAAACACAACATTATTCTGGCTGAATGTCTCTCCATTCTTGAGTCAGAAAGGCTGTTAATCTTCACTAGTGTATCAGGAACAAAAAAATTAGTTTGCACAACACCAGGATTAGCCATATAAATGTAAATGTTAATTCTGGTCACCTCTCTTCATATTTCATTGTTGCCAATGTCAATTTATAAAACAAGGATGAATTCCATGCCTGCGATCATCAGTTCTAATGCTCAAAGCATAATCAAACAGTTAGTAATAATGGACCCAGCTTTTTCAGATTTAATGACTTAATTAAAAAAAAAAAAAAAAAACAAAACACCATCTCAGTGCAACAGTGTTGTATTATAGAGCTTAAAAAACTTTTTTGGACATAACTTGCAAGCTTTTGGAAGTCAAGAGGTTACTAAACAATCAGTCAAAAATACTAGGTCTAATCCAAGTGATCTGTTATGGTAAATACAATATATTTTCAACTTGCAGATAGATTTGTTTACTTTTAAAATTCTCTTATAATTCAACTGTCTCTGCAGGGAAGGGAGAAGACAAGGATCTGCAACTTGTACCACACTTGCAAAATGAACAGGCGGTTTTGTCACTGACTTCAGCATGAGCAACACTATATTCACCAATTACTGTGCCCAAAATTGAGGGAGAATAAAGAAAAAGCCTTATCATTTATGTCTTACAATTTAAATGAATCTGCAATTTAAAAAGCCCAGAAGGCTTTGAAGTAACTCAGTATTGCCATGGCATCACCATTTTTAATATTAACTTTAATCTGGATGTAAGTTCAGCAGATTTGCAGTAAAACAGTTCAACGAGTATTGATGAAATACACAGCACAAGACGGGTATGTGCAGAGTAAAAATGTTGCTACTTATTTTAAAGTGAGATTTATTCCCCCCCAAAGTTTAGGAACCTTGCTGCATTAAGTCACAATACTTGAGTAAACAGGCACAAAAATTGAACACAAAACATTTTTGAGGTAGTCAAGTAAGTTAGATGAAGTTTCACACAACATTAGGCTTAAGACAGACCCGCTGTGTTGTATTTATATTCATTTCCATGAACACAATACAAGTAATGCTGAGTGTGTGCCATCAGCTGGAGGGCACAGGCTGTGTCTAATGACGCTGCTGGTGCTGCCAGCTGCATCTACACAGGCATAATGATGTCCTACACCCCACCTAGTGGGAAGGTCAACCCACCAGCACCCAGCATTTTATTCTGGATCCTAACAGCAGCAGCCTTGTTAGGAAGGACCAGAACTCCTCCAAGATCACACTGGTTACAGTCTACACGCTGTAGGGCCTGCCAGTAGGGCCCAAAAACCTTGGTTGTGTAGCTTCCTTCAGGGGTACCAGGTCCTCTTGTGCCATCTTTCCTCACTAACACTGGAGGGAGCAAGTGTAGCCAACAAGTTTCAGGCACTTCCCTGCCCTTGCCTGGCACTCTCTGAAGGCCAGATAGTGATAGTGGCAGGAAAGTTCTAAAATACTTAAATATATAAACAGAGAATCAGAATTTTACTACTGTCATCTGTTGTAGGCAAAATTTTAAGACAAGGTCTCTGGGACCAATCCAGACCCTGGTGGCTGTATCAAAGACTGCCCACCTCCAAGGAAATCACTCCAACACTCCACCTCAGTTAATTTCAACAGTGCTGAATGCAGCTCTGGTCAGTAAGAAGGTGGTTTGACAGTCTAAGGGCAAGGCAGGAAGAAGGAAAGCAAAAACTGGAGCTCATCCTCTCCTGCATCATACAGCCCTGCTGCAACCCACCGCGGACTTGGGGCAGTGAAGGGAGCCAAGAGCATGAGCTGCAAGGAGCTTGCACTACACAGTAACTCTGTACTTGGTGCTGTTCACAGTCAAGGCAGGTTTTTTTTTTTACCTCTCTTGAAAGATAAGGAAGGCAGTCCTACTCTACACACGCAAAGGAATGGAAGGCAGAAAGAAAAGCAGATGAAATGGTCCAAACTGGGAAGTTAAGAGGCACAGTTACAGGGGTCAGCTCCACAGATGAGAAGGAGCAATTATTTTCAAACTTCAGGCCAAACCACTCATATGCCTTTTTAACTGCAATTAGGCAATTGCATACTCACTTCGGGTAGTCCCAGGGAACTACTGTATCTGCCTAACAGGAATACACCAATGCCTCTTAACAAGCCAGTGTTATTTCACCCCAATGTAGACTCTGTTGGCACAAACCTATGTGCAGTGTTTATGCCTTTTGAAAAATTAGAGACTCAATCCACAAAATTAAAGATCTAGAAAGCACTTGTAATTCAGGGAAGCAGTGGGGCAAGATGTGTTGTTAGAGAAAGCTTTACGAACTAGAAGTTTGTATTTATCCAAGGGAGAAAACCGCAAAAACTAACATGAGTGACGTTTTGATTTAGAGTAATTAGGAAAACATATACTATAGTTATGGATACACAAGTAGCTCAAATTTGCCTCAAGACTGAAAATTATCAAAATTGTTTTATAAACCCAAAAGCCAATACAAAAACAATCACTAAAACATGTAGTGTAAATAGTTAGTTGTTCCAGGGTGGGAGGACTCTATTTGCAGTGACGGCAATTGCTTGGAGACAGAACTTGAAAGGCAAAAATATTTATAAACAAATGGGAGAGAGTTCTCACTGATTTTTTTTTCTTTTCCTATTATGAACAGAAAGGAAACAAAACTACTGGCCAATCGGACTAGGAACATTATTTTACTTTCAGCAGCCAAATACATGATTAATGCTATGCTTGGAATAACCTCCACAAAGCATACAGGGTGTGATTCAGACCTCAGACAAATCTTCAACTTGAGAAACTTAACTGACTTACTGTGAGATAAACATCAGGTGCATATCTTTGAAACTGTCACTGTAAAATTATGAGAAAGCAGGGAATAAATGCAAATATATAAATGCCAATGTTAAAGAAGAAACTAAATTGTAATTGTTTGGTTTATTTCAAAACTAACTACAGGAAATACTCTGTATAACCTGGCTCCCACTCTTTTCTCATCACACTGTAAAATTAAGCCCTCCAAATTAAGTCTTCAATTCTCAACATACTTCAAAACCAATCTCAAGATCTTGTCAGACTTTTAAGAAAAGCATATTTCAAAATAAACGATGCCTCCAATCCCTTCAAACATTTTTAAGGGAGCTGTAATCGACACACAAAGGCTTTCAGCTTTTTTTGCATCAGCCTGTGGGTACCAAGTGCAGAACCTTTAGCAGCAGAGGCGGGGACACGCTGTAGGGAAGGGTAGGGGGCTGCTAGCATTTGCGTTGTGGCTGTACCACCCTGTATGCTGTGACACAATGGGAACGTGATCAGTGGAGGGCAATCAGTGGGCAACCACTCTGGCAGAAACTACCACATCTCTTCAGTCATCTTCTTAGAGCACCAACAGCACTAGCAGGGTGAAACATGGACACCCTCCTAATTACAGAGAGTAGAGCTGAGTCTCTTATTCATTCTGATTATTCATAATTAGCATTAATATCTACATATGATCATAATTTACACATGCGGAAGCAGTGAGGAGAAGCAAATACTTTTATGCACGCAAAACCAGTTCACTGGCTTTGCACCAGTATAGCATTTTAAGTCTGGTATTTTTCCATTTTTCTGGTGAAGGAACTCTTTGTCTTGTTCTTTGTGTGTTCTCAGTACTGCAGACTGCCAAGATGTCACAAGCAGAAAGCAGCTGTTACACTGGCATGCCTGATCTACTTCAACAAATTTGGAAGAAACGAAATGTAATTTATTATAGCCTATTTATGTCTGCAACAATTACCCTTCAAAACCCGAAGGAGAACAATGTAATTGAAGGTACATGCCTTCTTCCCGGCAGAAACCTCAAACAGCCTCAGGCAAGAGCCAATACAGATGTAGTACAAGGCATTAAAAGAGTGTTGGATGCTGTAGCTAGCAATTATCCTGGTATTTAAACAAATCTATCGCTCATCAGGAAAGCGTTTAGTGCAGTAGTCGGAGCGAGACACGGAGCACAGCTACTTAACTGTCCCCTCCAGCGATTACACTTTCTCAGACTGAGAGTCATGTCAAATCAAACAATTACACATTGACTTTTCACTTCTACAAACATTAAGGTATGATTGACAATTCTTGGATGCTGTAAGGCAGTCATTATAATCAGCCAACATACTGTTAGCTAATTCGTGGTGCAGTTTTTTTCCCCCTATTATGAGCCGCTTCTCTTTACAGTGCCCTATAGATACCATCTGCTTTGGGTTTTTACAGGGTCACCATAATAAAGGTCATCACCACCACGAGACCTTTGTGTGAGAAAACAATAAACAATTAAGTAACTTGACCTGGTCTATAAAATACCATATTTTTTTCTCTTAGTCCTGGCCCACATTCACCTATTTAACTCAGATTTGGAGATGTCTGGAAAGCAACAATTGGACGCTAACATTGCAGCAAATACTCTTAATGTGGCATCTAAAGTATTTTTCCTAATTCCTGCCCTAAGTCATGGAGATCTCTTTGGTCTATGCAAAGCAGACACTGCAAGAGCAAGGAATCACCTGGCAGAATGGGAAATTAAATGACAAGCTCTACAGAAGTGTTCTGAGTACATATTCATAAAGACCTCAAACTTCCTGAGGCTATTACAGCATCCCTATGACAGGCCACCACTTAATAATATCTGAAGGCTGTAGGTTAGTAAAGTTACTAGAAATTGAGCAGATACATGAAACAGTCAAGGCTGTGAAGAAATACACCCCTTTGATCTTATATGCAACATCCTGCTGCCTGAAACCACTACAATATAAATGACAGTTTTACTATCTACCCCACTAATTCAAGCCACAAAAGTAATGATGTCCAAACTTTCCCCTCTCAAAATAAAAGGAGTAAAAAAAATTAATAAATAATACTTAACACTCTTACCACCACTGCTGACACCTCCTGCCCATCCTCTACCCTCCCTCCTCCCTAAGAAACCTCACCAGATTCGTTAAAGCCTCTGGTAAAGAAGTAGGTGAGATTAATGCTGTATCATTAAGTTAATTATGAATACAAATAAGACTAGAATGCTATTGGTAAGCCTGGAAGCCTCCATACTTAAATTATTAGTGAGTCTGAAGCTTTACTTTCATTTTGGCTGTAGCAGACTCAAAGATCAACTTTACAGTGCTGGCTTTTTTACATAAATGTAACACATCAACAAAATAAAATTAGTAGTAATAAACACATTCATGAAAACTGTTCTGAGATAGAAAAGTACAATTTCACTGCAGTATTAGCACTTAAAGCAAAAACAAGTGTAGGAATTGAAAACAGGTGAGGAAGACAAATTAAGTATAGTTATCTCTCCTGTCTGGTAGTAACAACAGCAGTCCCACTCCTTTTTCCACTTCTGAACTATATTTAATAGCTGAGCACAGGTCTCAGAAAGCTAAAATTAAATATAACACTATTTCAAATATATATCACCTTCCATTTGAAAAGTTAGGCAATAATAAAACCACAAAAGACTTCAGAAGATTCCAGAAAATGACAGCTTTGTTTCAACATAAGATAAAGCAGTTATAGCACTGACGACAGTGAAATATAACTTAATTCACAGGCTTTGCAGAACAGCATTGAAATAAAACCACACAAAATCACAAGCATTTAAAAACTTCATTGGTCTGTCTCAAATATTTTCTTTCTTTTTAATCCATTTAACTAACACCAAAGTACCTAACTTTTACTGAAGCTAGTTATTGTCGCTGTCTGTAGGCCAACCAGCACAGCATGCTTTCCACTTCATGCAGCTATTACTGCTTAATTCCAGAGGTGTTTCTCAGACCACCAGGTGCCCAAGACAGAATATTTATCTCTAAAGACTCAGTCTCAACTTACTGATACACGAAGTGTCTTGGCTGTATTTTGCACTGACTTCCCACTTACGTAATCAGACAAAGGCACCTACTATTTTATCCTATTCTCTATGACCTTGTGTCCACACAGCAATTGGAAGGACCAACACAAATAGGGAAAATATGATCAATCCCAACAGTAACTTCTGCAGATTTTGTATTTTAAAGCTTCTGCTTAAGTTTTCCCGAAATCTTCTGCTCAAAGCTTCACCTTCCAAGTTCTAGGAGACATTCACAAAAATCTCCACAAAAAACAAACCTGTTCGACTGTTCAGTGGTTACCAGCCAACTGCATCAACTCTACTGCAGACAGAAAACTGTTTGAAAAAACAATTTTTTTAAAATAAATGGCTACTTTACTGAAGAGGTAACACTACAATGCAGCACTTTAAGAAAATACTGAAATACTTACTAAGAAACAGCATAAACATAAGACAGGGTCCCATCAGAGAAATCTGTGAGTGTATGCAGTCTTTTGTATACAGAATGTGTGCGCAGTGTATGTGTATCTATATATCCATGTATATCGATATAGGCACCCACACACAAGTGCAGGTATGTGTTGATTACATATATTATATATATAAAGCTAACTTTCAGTCCTCAGAAAACAAAAGCTATTCCCATATAACAGCCAAATTCCTACATAACTCAATTTCGACATCTCATCTGGTGTGAACTGCACTCATTCCTAGTGTAAACCCCAGCACGCTCTGCAATGATATACTGTAATGTCACATCGCA
Organism: Bombycilla garrulus; assembly: GCA_013400315.1. NCBI lineage: Eukaryota > Metazoa > Chordata > Aves > Passeriformes > Bombycillidae > Bombycilla > Bombycilla garrulus. The sequence goes on along the minus strand of VXBU01012459.1, from coordinate 294,242 downwards.
ATCTGGATTTACTATAAAGGGCTGCTGACGAGTTTCAGAGCAGTAAACATTGCTGCGAGGTGTATTTCACACTGAGCTGGTTTTTATGAAGAACACTTCACCGCCCAGCCACGGCACCCAGATGATGAATGGTGAAAGATGCATGACAAGCTTCATCATTGTTTGTAAATCTTAACTGTTCCTGCTCACTAACTCTGCAGGCAATTTTCAAAGACAGCAGCCGACAGAAGGACATCACAGCTTTCCTGAAGGTTATTCAACTTGTACTTGGCCTGAGCTATGCCTGTGAGGAGCACTGGGAATCAACTCATTGGCTACACTGAATCACAGAATTAAAAATGTCTCAAGGGCAGGCACTCTGATGGTTGCCAAGTTAAGGAAGCTCATTAAGTAGCCTTGGTATCTGTCCCCTACCCTGCCCTGCAGGCTTACATACATCAAGTGCAGGAAATATACATCAGTATTATTTACACGTGCAATATAAATATGTATATTTATAAACAGGCAGAATTAATTATGGGCTGTCTGGTCCTGCTCCCACATGACAATTCCCTGTTATGCTGCGCAGTTACACACAGAGCTCCAACATCTCCCAGCAACTTTACCCACTGCTTGTAGGAAAGCTACTTCTCTTCTGTCAGAAGTTTGCTTTTGTGACAGGGGAAAGGAAAAGATAGAAAACTACTCATAGCATGCAAGCGTGGCAATGGGAACAGATGCAACCCTTCTTTGCTTCCTGAGATCATTCTGGGAGCAGCACCATGGACTGCAACAACCACTTGCAAAGATTCCCAATTCAGCTCCCTGCAAGAAGCAAGGCCAGTCTACACTAGAGAGACTTAGAAATTCTTTACCCTTCTTCTCTAGAGCTCAGTAAAAATGCCTCTTTTTCTAGAGTTTCTCACAATCTGCACAGGATTATTTTATAAGCAGAAGAAACTGCAGAAAAACTAGTTCAGATGAAGACTCTCACCTGAGCTGCTAAACTGGCATGAACTGCAAGGTCGTCTAGACAGGCTGTCCCATACTGAAAAGATTATAGCTAAATACAGAGTTCTCTCTTCTCTTAACCAGACAAGTTACAAGGATGCAACTGCACCTTAAAGCAAAGCAAGGAGGTGAGCACTATTAATATTACAAATCATGCCCAGGTAATCACTACTGTCCTGACAAGATGTCTTCATTTGTTCTACCACTTTATGGAAAAGTCTGATAGTTGATTTCTACCAATTTCTGTCACAGTGGGTAAAGCTCCATATCCAGAGGTAAAAATCTAGAGCATCAAAGCCATACCAGGTGTAAAAGAAAGCTTCTCAACTGACAGTGTTGATTCTTTTCAGTGAAGGACCCAACATCCTTTAAAACATGAAGAAAAATCCCACACAGCCTCATCAGCTACACTAACACCCACCATCAGACATAAAGAGCAGCTCATACACGCACGAAGTTAAGTCCAGGGGTGCAGTGGGTATAAGCCACTGGTCTCTCTACATATGGCTCCAAAATGCTTGTAACTGCAGGAGGCACTGAGAAACCTACCTCTGCTAAAAGAAAGTAAAGCAGAAGAGGGAAGGTGTCCAAGGAAAGCTAACAGAGCTATTATGTATTGCAGGGCAGCACCCTGGTAGGTGCACAGAGAGATGCTGGTGCCCTGTGCAAGACCCAGAGCCACCAGGCTGGCACCACTGCCAGCTCTCTACTGCACCCTTCAGTGAAGCTTTCCCAACTGGGATGGGTAGGACACTGAAAACTTCTTTTCATGAAAGGAAACTGAAGAAGCAGAGACTTTGGCTGTACACATAAATGTATTGCTTTGGATCTGGCACCTGCCTGGGTCAACTGTACCACTGATTTAAGCTTCTTTAGAATAGAAGGACTTTCCTCAAATCCTTAAGTTTTACCACCTTAAAGCCTGAAATTCATAATAAAGCGCAGGCTTCAATTTAAAAAACACAGCATCCTTTGATCCATACCAAATACTAGACAATGGACAAATACATCCCATGCAGAAAAACTCTTTCTCTGAAAACTATGCATATGCATGTGGTTTTGCAGGTTTACAGGTACAGGGTGCCACTGGCAACTGCTGAGGGCTGAGGCTGTCCCACTCTCTCTTGCTAGGATGATGAAAAATGAAGGCATTCCGACAGAGTTTCCATGAGAGTTTAAAATTCCTGCTAGAGGGACGCTAAAGCCTCAGACCAGAAATATCTTGGTTTCTACAAACACAGTGGAAAGCCTTCAAAAATACAGTTTTTTCCTACTACTCTTGGGGCAGGAACAGTGGCTTCTCCCAGATCAAATAGCAAGGGCTTGTCAATCACCCTGACATGAATCAGCAAAGCCTGTCAGAAATAGTCATGAAACAAGCCTGTAATTCTGCAGTCATCCAATGCAAAGCTACTCTGTGTGCTTTTGAGTTAGCATAACATAAATGTTGCATTTAGAGAAGAAAATACTAAAATAAGCCTTTTAATCAGGACAAAACTAAAGAAGAATGAAAAAAAAAGTTTGTATTACCTTATTTCTAGGAATTTCCATCAGACCTTATGAAATTATTTTAATATTGCTCAAATCTTCACTAATACAACCTCCTTTATAACACAGACAACAATTTATAAAAAGACTTCCATACACAGAAAAATGAGCTTATACTGAATATGCCTTACATTCTCAAATACATTTTGACAGCTGCCACTACAACTACTGAAATTATCAAATATGATTAATACCATCATGTATGAGGGTTAGCAAACCCATTAGTTCAAAGATAAAAAAAAAGCCATGCTCAACAACTGTTCAGCTACACCCAAAATTCAAATTTTTAATGAAAAATTACATGTAAGTCATTTGCCTAAAGAGATCTATAAAACATTGCAATGTGCATGCAACATAATTAAGGCGTGCAGAAACATAATACAAAATCTGCTCACCGTCCTTGTAATCAGTGCCAAAAGGAAGCTGCATGCAGCATAGCCACTGCGGACTGTAAGAAGGAGAAATTAGAACGCACAAAAAAATAAACAGTTGCCCAAAGTTCATGTGACCCACTTGAACTAACTGTTGAAGATCTACAGATTTAGGTCCTTGCGTCTTTCCTCTTCTTTGGTGTTATTTCAAAATCCATTGCTAAGAGTTTGATTTAAAACAATAGTGGAAATTAGAGTCTTGAGTTTTCACCAAGCACTGCTTGCTCTTTTGGCATTAAGGACGAATATTCTTGAGTAGAGGTCACTTTTTAAGTGAAAGATGCACAGACAGACACACCTACATAACACACGTGCTAAATATCAATGAACTTTGGGGTGCAAAATTTTATCCTTCCCATCTCTTCTGCTGCTGAAACCCTCCCAAGCTCTAGATGATTTCTGATGATGTTCTCCGAAGAGGTGCACAGAAAAAGGATAGAGTAAATATGTCTCACACCTGACAACACCAGGACCACTTGGGACTGAAACAGCTACTCTCTTAAGCTTACACCGACTGTGGCTAGCCAGCTGACAGAAGAGAATTTGGGCTATTTGCTACAATTGTTTCTCAGTTCCTAAACACTATTAGTAGAGCCTTGTCAGTGCATCTTCCCAGTTGGCTGCAAATTAAGAGCAGACAGAGGCAAGGCTTTTTGCCATTCCTTTGGGAAATTACTCAGCCATATCAAACCAGCCTGCTTTGTTTGCAGTGCTGTCTTTGTAACTTTGATGCTTGCAGAGAGCAGTTCAGGTTCAAGGAAATGATCTCTGTGACCTTTTACTTACCAGGACTTCTTGATCTCTCTCAAGGTACAGCCAGGTGCCACCTGTGGCTATGAAGGGTAACTAGTTTGTCATGCCATTCACTTCTAGGACATATGTTCATGCAAAACTACAATATATAGGAAGCCCCAAAAAAGGGAAATAACTTTGGTGCACAAAAACCCAGTTGGGAAGAAAACATCCTATTTTTCCATCTCTCAAGCATGTTTCTGAGGCACAGAGGATTCCTTGCATTCCAACAATGCTTTTGTCAAAGTGAAACTTTTTATCTTAAGCAGGGAGACTTCTTCCAACATGTCCTTTCTTGTGGAAGGACTGGAAGAAGCTCTTTACAGAGCTGCTCCAGTTTGGCCAGCCTTCTCCCACAGCTGAGTACTGTTGTTACAGCACCCAAGCACAGAAGCAAGGGTGAGTCTCTAAATGCAGATTCTGGAAATGTCTGTGTCACTTTCATTTCCACAGCTGTAAAACTAGGGATACCTGCTGTCTGAATTCTAGAAATGACTGTGAAAAACTCTTTTAGTGCTGGAAGCTTTTATGATGACACAGAGAACCTGTTACCAGAAATGCTCTTCTTCATAAAATGATGTTTGCTTATTTACATAAAACTGCTGTTGTTTTCTGCATCAAAATATTGTATTTTCTTACATGTCTTTGGGATAACTTTCAGACTCCTGATTAATGTTTAAGCTGCAAACACAGCACTGCTCCAGTGCTTCATTCCTTGTATTTCCAACACTCATAACACACAGGAGAATAAAAAATTCAAATCTGTCCAGCAGCTAGAACAAAATTTTAAATGCAAGCCATCTTTTTCACCACAGTCAAACATGTAGTGTAATTATCTTACCATTTCACATGATGATGACATAGAGGAGGTTTCACTCCATGCTGATTTTAAGACCAGGTAAAATCTCTAAAATCTGAAGCATCTACAGATACAGGGTTGTTTATTCTTTGCATCTTTTTATTTGAATGTTAAATTTTTCTGCTGCCTTCCCAAATCTGGAAAACACTTCCATAGAGATAAGCAAATGCTGAACTTTCATGCACTGTAACAATGACCCAGAGTGAGGCACGTGCCTTGCATGTGCTTTCTTGCTCTCTCAAACCAAGGTCTTGCACAGGTTATTTCACAAATATAAATGCTGGAGAGGCTGCCTGAAAATCAGCGGACGATGTTAGACTATTTTGGGTAGTGAGCCAAACCTAAGAAGCTCTATTAAAAAAAAAAAGTGCTCATACAGTTGTCCCACAGAAATCAATGGGAACAAAGTATTTGGCTTTTGGAAATGAAATACTTGTTGCGTCCCACTCTCACTTTCGCACTTCTCAACTTGTCATCCAAAAACTACATTTTTGCATGCACATGCAGACGACCTGACAACGTTCTTACAATTATTTTTCCCCCATTTCTTTTGCAGAAAATAGGAGAAGGAAATATTTTGCAGTACTGAGTATAAAATCCTCCTCCTACCTATAAATTACTGTCTAAAACTTAAAACTTGGTGACCTAAGGAAGTCCTCTAAAAACATCCTTTTGCTTTTTGTCACTGGTTTACCAACTTTTTCTCCCCTTTTTTTTATTCCCAGTTTCTGCTGAAAGGGCAGGCACTGTGCTTAGCTGGAAGCAAAACATTTTACTTGGGAACACTTCAGACTGCGAGGAGGTTAACTGATGGTATTTTGCCACTCAGAAAACATCAGCCCATTACTATATGCAAGACATGTAACATGCCATGATCGTCCTGTACAAGTGCTAGAAACTCCAGAGATCTTCACATCATTGACAGAAAGAAAGTGTAGATCTGCTAGTTCATCTCTCACCTCTTTTACTGTAATTGGTCTACAGCAGGTAGTTAACTTACCAGAATAAAATTAGTTAAATGGTCTCACTCAAATACCACAACAACACATGAACTGGTAAAGCCTCTATAATGCTGAAGCTGCAGCTGAAATGAGGGTAATAGACTGTATGTGTGTGTTGTATGACCACTGCGGATTCATGCCTGGGAATTTAATAGCCATTTTTGCTGAAGATGCACATTTCAGATGTTTTGAAAATGTGGCTAAAAAAAAAATCAGCTTTTTATTTTGACCTGCAGCTCTTCTAAGCACACTGTTACCCTTCTGCAAAATCTCTGGGTTAGCAATACATAAGTCTTCACAGACATCTTAAAAATATAGTCGCTGTTTTGCTGCAGGAGTTTAAGTGAAGTTTTACAGTCTGCACTATATAGGAAATCAGACTAGATGATCCTAATGCTCCCTTCTGGATCTAAAATCCATCAATACATATTTTTAAAAAGAAAGGAAGCCTCTGAGCATGACTGCCAATTCAACATACAAAAGGAATGAATACAATATGATTTGCTTCTTTGAAACACGCGCTAGAGTTGTCTTCAGCAAGTAGCAACTGCTAGCCCTACAGAAAGATGTCTCAGGCTTAGTAGCAAAGGAGTCAGGGACTGGACGGAAGGCTCAGCCCAACAGTCAGCACAGAAATATCTAAGAATCTGTCTTTTGTAGGAGACAGCAACGGCAACATGTGCAGTCAATACACTGGGGAAATGACCCACCCTCTTTAATACACAGGATTCACTCAGCACTCACACAGGTGACAATAAAGAGGCAACAAACCCCTAACCTTCTATGGTCTGCGAAAAGCATCTAAAGAAAATTTTCATGGAAGAGTATATAATCTATTTCCTAGGGGCATTATTTTGTCTATAGACAGAAAAAGTAAAAACATCTCCTCCAAGAACATGCCTAAGAAAAAAGAGGATGCTTCTAAGAAGCCTGTTGGCTATGATCCTGCTTACAGGTTCAAATTTCTTCCAAAAACATTGGTGCCTCTTTCACCCACTAGCTCCCTGCTATGGAAAAACACTTCTTCAGAGTCTGGAAAATGTTGTTTGATCTCAGTAAATTACATCTCACTGCTTGTCAGTTTCTGATTGATGGTGTAACTTAGGGAACAATATCTGTGTGTGGAATAGTGTCTGGAGAAGCAGACAGGAATTATTGAAAATACAGTATTTATGCAGTTTAAAAATCAGTGGAACATTATGTATAATTTTTTTTCTGGAGTGATGAAAAATTACTGAAGTGCATTTGGGAACAAAGGGTATAAGGTCTTTTGCCTATTTTTAAAAACACTTGGCTGGTAAGACTTCTTAGTGAGTTAGCAGTGATGGATGCAAGAAAAAGTGTCAACCGCAGTTGAGCATAAAACCAACGGCTTCTCCAACCAATGGGCAGAAAGGAAGACGTCACCGTTCAGTGGTGGTTAGAAAAGAGGGAATAAAATAAAGTTGAAGAAAAGAGAAGGAAAATGAACCAAGGATCACTGATTTCTCTAAGCCATTTAAAACTACTGGAGAAGGAGGAAAAGTCTAAGGTTTCATCATACCATGTGTTGTTTCTTCATCTATCTAACATGTCACAGTTAGCTGGAAGACTTTCAGAAACAGCCGCTATGAAAGAGCAGCCACCTCCTCAACAGAAATTATTCTGGAGTTAGTGAATACAACGGCTCAGTGCTGACTTATACAAGCCACAGGTATGACTTTATATACACTTCACCTTTCAAAACATCATTTGAATCCTTAAGGTCCTGTCATAATATAACCACAAGACACAAACAGACACCAGGACTTCAGCCATAGAAAGACTATGACTGAGAACAATTATGGAACCTACACAACACTCATTTTCCCACCAGACAGAAAGAGGAGAAGACTAATTTCAACACAGAAGGAAAAAGAAGCAAATGAGGATGGATGCTGTTATCAGTGCTGTGACTCTGTGAAATAAAAAAAGCAAACAGAAACAGCCCACTAAAATTTGGCAGGTGTAAAATGAATGAAAAGAAAAATATTTCCCACAGACCATACAAAATTGAAGTGGCAAGTTCACTGACTGGTACAGAGAAACAAAATGTGTGAAAAGCTTATTGTCCTGGCTCAGGATACCTTTGAATGCTGGAGAGTGTGAAGGTGTTTTTCTCTGTTTCTCTTATTTTCCAGCATCAGTTTCTGACCTGATTCAGTGATAGAGAGGCAGCTCAGTGGAGCTGGATTACTCCAGCAGAGCCATGTTAACACCTGTGTTAGCACTGTCTGCTACAGTAGTAAAGGGAACAAGGAAGTTCAAGAAACACTGTCAAACCAAAGGGTAAATTCACCAGTGCTGGAAATTACTGTGGATTACAGTAATCCTTAGGAGAGCCTGAAACACAATATGGAAAAAAGATTTATCTGCAGTAGTTTTAAATGAAGTAATGTGGTATGATGAGTTTGGGGGAAAAAAAAAAAAGTGGAAGCAAGTCTGCAAAGGGCTTCATTAGTTGGTTGGTATGCAGGAGTAGGTCCCACATGTGGTTCAGAAAAGATGGAAGGATAGCAAAGGCTCAGTGGGAGGCCTGTAGAAAAAATCACAGCATTTCTGAGAAGAAAGGTAATTCTGAGGTTGAAGCAAAGATTGTTATTTACTCCTGTGAGGCAGCCTGGTGGTAAGCACCAAGGACACCACTTCAAGTGCTGTACAGCTTAAGAGATACATAAGTGCAGAAGAACTGACTGGCTCCTAAACCACGTGGCTTATAAAGTGCAAAACTGCATGACTGTTCATCATCAGCCTTACCTTCCTACCACACTATGAGCCTTCCAGAAATCAGCCAGTACCTTTAAAACAGCTACTTTATGATGCTTAGCTTCCATTCCAGCAGCAACCCACACCTCCTGGGTGCAGGTCCAAGGCAAGGTGGTGTCACGCTCCCCAGTGGGTGCACTTACCTCTTGCTTTTGACTCTGAGGAGGAGGGGATATCCTCAGAGGTCAGGATTTGGGGGAGACACATGGGAGCACCAACCCCCTGTCCCAAGTAGGAAGCAGGTGGGTAGTAGGAGCACATGCGGTACTGGGAGCTGACGGCATGGTGTCTCTCTATGCCCTTCACCTGTTGGAAGAGAGAAATGCAACAGCAGCCTGTGAAAGCCAAGCCCCAGTGCCATGGGGGCACCCTGCTATCCCTTCCCCCCACCCCTCTATGGCTTTGAAGGAGGCCACAGTGGGTGCGTGGGTAGTAAAATTCTGACATGCTGGCCTTGGGTTTTTGTTTTGGTAGCTTCACAGTCTGTCCATATCAACCAGTTACAGGTGTGTGGCATGAGATGTGACCCAGCAGAAGCAGATCTATGGCTGTTTTATCTTACTGCAGATGGAGATTCATCTAGTACACAAGCAAGTACCCTTCATGGCAAGCAGCTTCCTGCCAAGTCCCCAGCTTATGGCACACACAAGTGTATACACCTGGCCAGTGTCAGAGGTGAAGTGTCCATCATACACCTCCCCAAAGACTAACCTATCTCAGACTGCTGGTACCTGCTCTGATAGGGACCTACCAGTGGCTAAGGATGACAGTCCCATGGCGTTGAGCAGTGACACACGCAAAAACAAGCACACTGTTTTTCTTAAAACATCATAAGATGGGAAAAGTATTTTCCTAAGTTACTGAAAAAAAGCAAGTTGTGTTTAGACTACAAAGGAAGCCAGTTGTGAAACCACAACCGGACACCAGCCAGCAGGTCTGCCATGTCAGCACAGCATCCACCAGATATCCCTTTTCCCTTCCACAGATGGCAGCAAAGTGGCAACACTCAGAAATCAAAGTTTATTCTATTCTAATGCCCTGCTATCATCCAAACTCATCTCCTCAGAGGAGTGGCAATGCTTTCCTAAATTTCTGTTTAATGAAAGAGCTACTAACTTTGTTATGAAGCTCTACAATGCAACATGGCCTCTGTGCTCCAAAAATTCAGGCAAAATAAGATTAACATTTTCAAAAGGGAAGATAAGACTAGGCGGTTTCCCTAAGTATGCTGGGGAGTGAATGACTGAAAGACGGAAAACTTCTGGGCAGAGACAAAACGTCAGTTTTGTACCAGTTACAATAGTAACAGTGCCAACAATAATGCACACCCAACTATGCTATTACACAATGTCTGTAAGCAGACATGCTTGATAGCCTTTTATGTCCCACCCAGATGTGCCTGCTCCATTGTGGCTGTGCCTGGAGCCCTGCTCCTCAGCCCTTCCCTGGCTGCAAAGCTCAGAGCCAGTGAGCAGGGGAGGCTGGGTGTGACCCTGCTGTCCCAGATGTCTGCCCCATGCCAGCAGACACACAGGGTCCGATCCTGGCAGTAGGAGCCACAAGCACCTCCCAGAACCACCCCAGAATGCAGTCACCCCTTGTATTCCAAGGGCCTCTGTATACCTAGCTGCAAATAATGTGGCCCAAGCCACACAAAATCCTGTTGGTGCTCTCTGAGGCATGTTTGCAGTGAGATTAAGCGCAGAGAGAGAGAATGGTGGCTGTTCACAGAAAGCAAAGTGTACTGATTTCTGACAGCAGCATAGCTGCGTATACTTGCACATGTACTGAAGGATTTGCTTTCAGCCTGTGAAAGTTAAAGAGTTTTTCTATTATGAATTAAAGTAATACTTAATTCTTTTTCCTACCTTTATGTGCAGAAAAAGTTCAACATGCACTGAAGTTTCATCCAGAATAAACAGTAAATTGCTCTTCAAAAACTGAATGAGTCATCCTGAACTCAATCACTGACATTACTTCTCTTCTTCTGAAAAAGGACATTCTCCTTTTTGGAAACAAGACTCCCTCAACAAAACTCTACCTCTATGCAATACAAACTGCCCAAAAGTACAGTCCAGAGGGAATTTTGAATATGCACATCTGCAAAGCTCAACAGCCCTGGAATTATGGAGGGAAAGAAAAAAGTTAGCAAACTCCTTTCTGTCTGCTGTGTTGCACAGTCTTCCTTCCCTTGGTGGGGCAGGGCAGTCTCCACAGACCTTGTATCTCTACTTCTCCCCTGTGCAAGGCCACGTGTGCACACCTGCGACTGAGGAAAGGTTGCCTGCAGGAAACAGATCATTCCAGCTGTAGCAAAGTGGAGGGATCACTCCCTGGAACCAACTCAATCACGTGCATATTTCCCCTCCTTGTAGAACGGATGCAGTAATCCACCTCCTTTTTTTAGGGGTTTTCTCCATTTCTTGAGAAAACAACTCACCTAAAAATCCCTAGATGCAAAGAATTATTACTACTAATATGTGTGGTAGATAGCTAGCAAGAGACATGTTTTATAATCTTATTACCCACACCAAATCTATGAACCACAGTTTGACCGACAGCAAGAGGCTTGACTCTGCAAAGAATATGCTGTGTATTAGCCACTGAAAAAAAAAATCTAAAAGCTTTTGGTTTTGTTTTATTAAACTATTTAGAATCCCCACCACAGTAAATCTGAACCATAAGGTTTCCTTTTTATCATGCTTAGCAATCCTATTTTACAGTAATAATAAAAAAATAACCAATTTTAAAAATTCTTGACCTTAGCACTGTACTAAAAAGGGGGCTTAGGAGACCACTACCTCATGAGAAGGAACATTTGGTCTGTATTAACTCCTGCAGCTCTGTGGAATCCTTGCAGGTTTTCTGGGTGTCAGAAAGTGAGATCAAGACTGGCTTGGGGTGGCTCTGGAATATTCAGATTATTCTCAGCCAGGGGCAGTTCACCTTTCCAAAATCCTACAGTCTACTGTAGGTACTACCAGGTGTGGGATCTTGTCCTAGGTCCTGTCCAGGGGGAATGCTGGGGTCATGCATGGATCACAGGAGGAGAATGCCTGGCCTTCTGGTGTCTCCTGCTGCCCTTGCCCCTTCCACCCCTGCAACAAAGCTGAGACAGGCATGAGCTGCGACAGTCCCACAATCCTCTCTGGTTTGTATCCCTCATACAAAGGTGACGTGCCAGAAGAACAAGGCATATTTTAGGTGAGCAAGTGGAAACACTTGAGAAACTGTTTCTCAACAAGGCATATTTTAGGTGAGCAAGTGGAAACACCAGAGAAACTTGAAAGTTTAACATAGCCTTCTCCTTCTGTCTTGACTTTAAAGTCAATTTGAGTGGGCATAAAAACTCCATTTGTGTCATTGTTTGCAAACAACAGAATTCACAGGTTGGTTTTTGGCACGGGCAAGAAGGCAGCCACTGGGCAATGAAATGGAAATTCAGGCATCAGTAATCTCCCTTCTGTCACCTGTGAGTTGTGTGACTGTGGCAAGTTATTAAACACTTCCCTGCCACAGTTTCTGTAGTTATAAACCAGGTTTGCTGCTGCTCTCCCACCTTGCAATGTTACTGCTCATGTGCTGACCCCTCACAACTACTGTTGCACTCATACTGCCAAAGGTGTTTCATTCCTAATACCAGCTAAGCATGATTTCTGGCATAAGGAAAAAATGAGTCTGTGATACCCTGCCTTGACTTACTTTGATTCTAACACAGAAAATACAAGACACATCTATATCTGTCCCTCCTTGATAGACAAACTTAATTAACCTTTGCTATTGTGTTCCAACCTACTCTTTTAGACAAAGGCAGTGACCCATAAACAATATGTTACCATCAGAATCTCAACTGCAGTGACACCTAGAGATATAGCCCTATCAGCAGTATTGGAAAATAAACCACTTAGATTAGCTCCTCAGAGAAATATGGATTGCATTCATGTCACACATGAGCTGTCAGAAACATTAGGATACTTTTAGCATAAATCTGTAGTGCGGAGGGTATGTTATGAATACAGTATATAATTCATATAATTCACTGCTTACACATAAAATTTAGACTGTCTTGGGTACTTGCACAATGTGTATATATCTACACACACACACACACACACCCCACACACATTTTACACTGACTTCTGGAGAGTAAGACTGCAATTTCTAAAAGAGAGACAGGCTTTTTGGGGGAAAAACTGGGCCAGAAAGCAGAAGCAGGTGGTAGAAGTTGGAAAGAGACATCTTTTTTTTACTAGCGAGAGGCTATTCTTCAAACTCCTAGCTCTTTCCTATCACAGCCACATTCCTCTGGATTTAGTAAAAGAATTTTCCAAAGTTCACTACTTCTAAGAAATTATTAAAAAACAGTTTCCTATATCAGCAATACTAAAGATTTCATTTCCAGATGGAAAATGTGAATCCCACATTAGAAAATAAGTCAAAATTTCCCAGTTTCTCACAATTACTACTTTTTGCTCTAAACTGCTGCAAGGAAAGAACAAAATGTTGCGGTTCTGAAAGTGAGAATACTGGTTTACCATGGAAGAAGAACAGAAGGGAAAAGAAGTTCAGGGAAGGGAAGTTCAGGGAAGGGAAGTTCAGGGAAGGGAAGTTCAGGGAAGGGAAGTTCAGGGAAGGGAAGTTCAGGGAAGGGAAGTTCAGGGAAGGGAAGTTCAGGGAAGGGAAGTTCAGGGAAGGGAAGGCAAGTTCGGGGAAGGGGAAGGGGAAGGGAACGTTCGGGGAAGAAGGGAATTAAGGGAAAATGGGAAAAGAGGGGATAAGGAGAATAGGAGAAAAGGAGAAAGAAATTCTGAAATACTTCCAAAACGTCCTTTCCCAAAGAGCAGGATCCTTGAAGGTATAAGAATAACAAAGGAGAAGGCACTGGTTCCCAGGTGTGGGGGCACATTCTTCATCTTGCTGATTTTTAATGGTTTAGCTGTATGAACCAGAAGTTGTATCATTTTTTTGGGGATGATGTAGACTCACAATGAGTCCAGATTAGACTTGTGCTGTCTATCATACGCCAGCAGCTTGTGAGCTGAGAAAATCAAGTCTGACTAGATTCTGTCATTTCCATCAAGGTCTTGCTTTTGCTTTGGCTGTGATAGAAAAGCCTGCCATCACTCCATATTCTCCTACTGCAGTAAGACCAGTTTCTAAAGCAGCAACTTCCAAGTACACCAACCCACTCCGACTTGCAGTACTTATGTTGGAGAACTGGTTTTACTGTTAATTGGATGGAACACACACACATTCCTGTTATAATGAGCAATTACAAGAGCTTCAAGACTCCAGATACTCACACAGGACTGGAGTGAAAGAAGAGGTAGAGTAACCACCAAATCTGCTACATTTCCTACCAACTCAGGCTTGTCTCTTCCTCAGATGCAACACCAGACATATCTGATTATCTGCTTTAGAGCTGGAAGGAGCAGCAGAATATAAATGACCAAAGGAGTCTCAACCAAAACAATAATCTTCATTGCAATCATGATGGATACAGCTTCTGGTGTGACTGTGTATAGATAAGGAAAACCTACAGAGAAATACATAAAATATTTGCACCTTTATGAATCCACTCGAGCATGCCAGCCTCTGCAAAGAACAAAGACTAATGAAATCTGACATTAATCTACATTAAAGATTCAGTGATTCAGTTTATTTGCCAATGCTCAATGATGCATTAATCCTCATCTCATCCCACACACACTCACATGTTTCCTCCCTGGCTATTCTCTCTTGCTCCCTAAATTCTGAAACGGCAGACAGCTGGGCTGCTCAAGGCCTTGTCTGTGTCCAGAAGTTAAATATGCAGTTCTCCCTGTGTGGTTGAAGTTAATCTAGGATCCGTGAGCCTTCACCAAATGAGCCTGGAAAAGCCAGATATCTTGTCTACCCAGCTTAAACTAGAGTACCTTCCAGTGAGCACACTGGTGACTTCTACCATCAAATAAACCCTCCTGTGAGCTCACAGTTTAGCAAGCCGCCCTAATTCGGTTACAGCCAGCACTGCCCAGCTATGACGCTAGCAAGCAAAGAAACAAAGACCAAAACAGTTACAGCAATACAAGTTAGATAAGAAGGTGCACTCCTTCCTACTGGAGTCTGGTTTAAGAAAGCCTGTATATGTGAAAAATAAATTCAGTCAGCACAAGCAGCCCAGCAGAAGTCCCTGTGTAGGTAACAGTTTCCTCCGAGGAGGAGGATAAGCATGCACAGGTTTGCCAGCAAAACCTCTTGAGGTGTAAGAAGATCTGATTCCTCTTTGAGGATCATGCTTTGAATGAAACTCTCCTTGACAGAAAAGCTCATTGGTTATTCATCCTTCATTTATGGCTATTTCTTTGATCTTCCCTTGCTGGTAACCCACATGCACAGAATCAGTGTTTAACCATGTGCAGCAACTGAGACCTCATTCCCCTTACAACAAACCATCTTCAGTGGGTTTTACACAGGGTTTTACAAACTCAGCATCACTGCACCAACTGCCATCAAACATCTTCTAGCCTCTCACCAAAACTTTTTATGATTATTTGTGCAATGTTATGCAGTTGAAAGAGTATGCATACCCTATGACTCAGAACTCTTGCAGTAAAAACAATCCTATTTGCAGATCAGTCTGAGAAACACCTTTCTAGATACATAACATTGACCTTGACCTACACCCTGCCCTACTGCAGAGGAGAAGTGGGTCCTGGTTTTAGGACATTTAGAAGCTGGAGAGACATCAATTCTGCAGGCAGAAAGCAGCACCTTTATTCTCACTGCTTGGACATCTAACCAAAACCTGAGGGATGCCATCAGGTCTGCTCTGGAAAAATTAAAATCTTAGCTGTGGCAGATAATTAAGTTCACGTAAAGGTGAATGGAATCATGTGATATATCCTACAAGAGACATCCACAGCTTTGACCCTGCTGGTGGGAGGAAAACTGTCCTTTTTGACAACAACCATGTCCTTTTTTCCTTACTTATCTCTTCAAGATCTCACTAATTTGAATGGCACTTAAGCAGAAGTTAGTTTCTGCAGGGCCTGAAGAGAAGAATTACGGAAACCAAGCAGGTTTTTTTGTTTCTTTAAGGGGTGTCAAAGGTTCCACAAGAAACAGCCGATACCACAAGTGAGACAGAGACTTTCTAAGCCAAGACTTTTTATATAAATTACAGTACATGACAATAGAATCATGATGACAACACATCTCCATACCAAGCTTTAACATGTTTTAACATACTCATGTAGCTCCTCCTCAAATACTATGTGCTAGGTGAAGTGTGGGACTAGCAGCCTGCAAGAACATTATTTTCACAAGGCAAATGCTGCAACCCTTCATTTGTGTTGTGATGGTGTCTTCATGCTAAGCTAAGTGCTGCAGATGCTTGAGAAGTAACCTTGTATCTGAAATATTCTGCTATACCAGGTTAATTCCATCAACCAAAATGAAAGAACTGAAAAAGCACTTGTCACCTCACCCCATTACCATGCACAAAATTCTGTAACTTGCCTCGACTAATTTTCCCCTTGGCCTGGTGATTGAATTCATCAGCTGGAAGGGATGCTATCAACTGGAAAGGTGTGCCTTTACATATCAATACACTGAAAGAAGAAAGCTGTGATGGTGTGGGCTTGCACCACAGAAGGAAGAGAGACAGCTCTTTATCACAAACAGCTGTACTCATGGCAGAAAAAGGGAATGGAATGCTTCCAGTAATTGTCATCATCCTGGCGTTATTTTCAGCTCCTTGGTATCAAAAATTAAAATGCCCTTTCGGAGCTGGTCCCTGTGCCAGAAAGACCTGACTAGAGAAACTCTCTGTCAGCAAACAGGATGACCTACCTGTTCACTCACACAAGGAGGTTTTGGTGGACATTTCATTGCTGAGTGGTTTCACAACACAGCTTTTACAGAAGCAGCCTGCCCAGTCTTGGTTCTCTACAGAAGAGATATGCCCTCTCCTGTCCTTACACAAGGGATAGAGGCATACACTGAGGGTACAGCCTTACCAGTTCAGTCTCAGACAGAAAAAGCATCTCCACAGTCCAAAACCAAACAGTTCCAGAGTCACTGAAATGTTTCCACCTTGCCAAGAATTCCCCTCATTGGCAGATTTCCCCTTTTTCTAGTTTCTGACTGGTACTGAGTTGGAGCTACAGTTATCAAGTCCTAGAGTGAGAGGGCTTGATTGGCTTTATATCAATGAAGTACATAGAGCTCTGGTTTGAACCTCTCAGGTACTGCCTATATAACCTGAACTACACAAGTCAAAATCACAAGCTCTGGAGCTACACTGCCAGAACACACAACTAGCAATATGCCACATCACATTCAACTGACTGCAACCAAACCACTGCACAACAGCATGGTTTCCTGGGTCACTTCAGCACCTCAGATGTGAAACATGGAAAAAACCCATGTTTCTGAAGAGCAAAGCCTCCCAGAAATTACACCTGTGGCCCTCAGGATGTTATGTTGGGCAACTGAGTTGGACTCTTTTTTTCTAGCAAACAATTAATTATCTACTGTCACATAATACAGAAGATAAAATCAAGTTAGTACTCTTTGCACTTGCGGCAATTTATCCATACCATCATCACCGTCCAGCTACGTAATTGCTTTTGTTTTGCTGCATTGCAACCACCTATTTTGTCTAATTTTCTTAAAATAGGTCCTAATGCCACCCTGTAATATGATTCTGGTTTTGCACTGCCATGATACCAGCAAAGAGGAGATCATACCTGCCACTGTTTTCCTGACTGGCTTGGCATGTATGTCGCCGGGAGACTTCGAAGGCTATTCTTCATGGCCGACCCTACAATCGTACCCCCTGTCTCACTTGAGGAAGGCTCACTGGCCACTGCCATCTGGTACTGGGAGTAGTTGTACAAGTTGTTGTAACAAGGATACAGGGACGGCTGGTAAAAACTGCTGTAGTAGGTGGAGTCCACAACCAATTCAGATGTGTTCTCCAAGTGCCCTCTGCTGGGGATGGAAGGGATGTCCTGAATGAGCATCCGTCCCTCTGGAAAAGAAAAAAAAAGACCATTATCTTTCACCTTCTGATGAGCTATTACTCCTCCCAAAGGCTGGACAAAGAATGGTAAATTAAGAAGAGGTAGGAGCTGAAAGCCAAATATGCTGAGTGGCGGAAACTCAAGTGGACCAACAACTAGAGTCCAAGACTGCCACCTACACACTCCACACACTGCAAAACAGCAGACAAAACCAACTGCAGGTTAAGATAATGCTCTGAATCCTCAATCAGTATCAATGGCTGGTGATAATGATCTACATCACCGAATTTTGAAGTCCCCTACTACTTTTTAACCTGCAACAGTGTGCCAAGTCTCTTGTAACTCTCTAGAAGCAGAAAGATCTAGCTACAGAATGACTCCTCCCAGCCAGTGTCCCAAAGGTGAGAGGACACTCTCTGAACATGCTTCTAGGAAGGGCAAACAGCCACAAGGAAAGAGAAGCTGCAGTGGGGAAAGTACCACAGAACAACCAAGGTGTCCCCAGAAACCCACATGCTACCTGTGAGCAGTAAGGTCCTCAATCCTTGCTGAGCCTTCATATCCAAATTTAGCTCCTGTACCTACAAAATCACAGAGCAGAACAAGATCCTCCACCACTAGGAAAAGAGGAGGGGGAGATAGTTATTGCTGGTGACTTGCTACATCCACTCTACAGTGCCTCCAGACCAGGGGTTAGCTGGCTGCAGTCCCCACAGGCAAGGTCTGCCTCCCTGTCATTCCCTAAGATAGAGATGCTTCTCAAGACAATGAGAAGCCGTGATTTCCCCACTCTACTGTCAACCAGTGCCTTGAAATATTTGCAAAATAGAAGGTGCTTGTTGGTACTACTGCACACCCAAGCTTGCTCTCATACATCGCATCAGTTACATTGCCAAGCCAGACACAACAAAAAACTGCCACAATCTTACATGCACATTAACAAGGGGAATAATCAAACACTGAAATCTGTCCATATCTGCAGCTCTGGCTCTAGCTTGCATGTCTGTGACCCTGCCTTGTGTCAATTCTCTGTAAGGAGCTCCTCTTCTCCCCATGATGTTGTCCAACTGTTTTGTGGAGAAGAAAACAATGTAACTTAAAGCATATGGATGAGCTCCCAAGAACTATTGTATGGACATGAAGCAGGATGGACAACAGGCACATAAGAAATAACAGCCCTAAGAGACAGCAGGCAGACCTAGCTTGCTCTGGATCTTTCTCTTGGGGTACCTGTATCTTGGTTACGTACCTGTAGAAGAAATATGGCGGCATACAAGCTTCTTAGAGTCACAACAACCTCCACAGTACCATGTATTAGCTGCATACTAGATCCAACCATCAGTTTTACCAATTATTGCCATTTACAATGCAATTCTATTTCACTTCTCCAGCTATAATGAAAGCTTTCTGCAATCATGGATCATCTCCTTCCAGGTCACTAAATTACACAGTGCTCCCATTCAGTTCTTGCTGACATTCTGTTGACATCAATGAACTATTTATTAGGAGAGACTATTTTATGCCTCCTGCACCTGATAAATTTTCTGCAGAACCACATCAGCTAGCCTTGTTTATCTGGAGTATTTCTCAAAATTGCACACAAAACAGAAGTGCCTGCAATGCCACAGAAGACTTTTCAGAGTTTCTGCACTTCCATTTTTATGATTTTTTTTAATTGTTATTATTCCACTTCTGGGCAAGACTCTTAGATCCTTTGGTCTGCATCTGATAAAATCAGAACTCAGACCACAGGAACAGCACAAACTCAACTCCCCTTCCTAAATTTACCACTCAAATAAAGCTGCATTCCAATTGCTCTGCTTTAAATGTTGCAAAATAGAAGCCAAAAGCAAAATCCTCCAACACATTCCTTGCTGGGATACAGATTTCACATGACAGAGGCTATATTATGCTGCACAAATGCACAATTTCTTCTAAAATCTCTGCAGTGTCTTTCAATCTACAGTGCATCATCAGAAGGGCTGCTACTCTCTACTAAAAATACTAGCACCAGGAAGATGAGGTCTTTTTATGCCTACATGATCTGGATGACGGGATAAAGATTATCTTTAGTCAGTTCACAGACAGCACTAAGGTGGGAGGGAGTGCTGATCTGCTGGAGGGCAGGAAGGCTCTGCAGAGGGATCTGGACAGGCTGGATCATGGGCCAAGGCCAGTGGTGTGAGGTTCAACAAGGCCCAGTGCTGGGTCCTGCCCTTGGCTCACAACAGCCCCAGGCAGTGCCACAGGCTGGGGCTGGGACAGAGTGGCTGCAAAGCTGCCCACAGGAAAAGGAGCTGGGTGTGCTGTGACAGCAGCTGAACATGAGCCAGGGTGTGCCCAGGTGGCCAAGAAGGCCAATGGTATCCTGGCCTGTACCAGCAATAGTGTGGCCAGCAGGAGCAGGGCAGGGATTGTCCCCCCATAGTCAGCACTGGTGAGGCCACACCTCAAATCCTGTGCTCAGTTCTGGGCCCCTCACTCCAAGAAAGGCACTGAGGCGCTGGAGCATGTCCAGAGAAAGGCAGTGGAGGAGCCGGGCAAGGGTCTGGAGAATAAGTCCTGGGAGAGCTGGGGTCGTTCAGCCTCGAGAAAAGGAGGCTCAGGGGGACCTGACTATCTTCTACAACAGCCTGAAAGGAGGTTGGAGCCAGGTAGGGTTTGGACTCTTCTTCTAAGTATGAAGTGGCAGAATGACAGGAGACAGCTGTGCCAGTGAAGGTTCAGGTTTGACATCACAAAGAACTTCATGGAAAGGGTTGTTAAGCACTGGAATGGGCTGGAGGTGGTAGAATCACCATTCCTGGAGGGTTTAAAGGCATGACTGGATGTGGCACTTAACTGCTATGGTCGAGCTGACAAGGTGGTGATGGGTCAAAGGCTGGACTCAATGATCTTAACAAGTACTTTCCAATCTACACGATTCTGCGATTCTGATTGTCTAATACACAGGAGAGATCAACCACCCCGGGTGCCAGTAGCTAAAAGGAAGACAAGGAGAAAGTAACAGGTTTTATTGGAACCTTTGGAAAGTTCTTATGCACTACACTTCCTAACATGGGACAAGAAGGGCTAGGCTGGAACAGAAACCTACCCATAGCTACCCAGCAAATCACACAAGCATTCCTGATGCATCTGTGACATTTTATTGGCTGTTAGTGCTACAGCTCCCTCCTGAAGAGCAACAGTGACAATATTCTGTTGCATTAAGAAGGAGAAAAAATAAAATGCTTTTTGATCCTTTTTCTCCCCTTCTATCTCCTATGTGTGGCTTGGGCTATCATCTGGCACTAGCCGTGCAAGAAGTTTGATTTGTCACATATTTTCCTTTATGTAGCTGCACAACATGCACCAGTGGATCAGAGCTCAGAGCTGTTACAAACCCACCAGAAGTGTCTTCTGTTTTCTTCTGGCCATCGCTCCATGTTCCCATGGTCTTTACACTACTATCAGCTGCTATCTCCAAAGCTGGTCTGCAGAGCTGGCTCCTTCAGCCACCCATGTACCCATATACAAAAATCCCAGGCATCAGCAGCCTGGAGCATTTTTCCCTTATAAACCCAGAGTTATGAAATCCATGGTCCTTGTAACATCTCTGGCACACAACCATTCTGAGCTGCAGGACCACAGCACAGAGGTGTGCCCTGGCACATTAACAAAAAATAGGAGCAAAGGGAAAGAGAAAAGCTCAAATGAAGGGAAAGACACATCCAGCTCTTTGAAGAACTAGGACTCCTTCGACAGCACAGGAAATACAGCCTGAAGAGTTAGTTTTCCCTAAATCCCACGAGACACCACGTTTCTATATGTGAAAGGACAGATCTATAGGAATCAACATCTGTAACTATCTTTCTGGGATTCCTCTGGTTGGTTCTTGGCCCATACCCTACCTACTTGCTGAACCTTCCTACAGCCATGCCTCCTGCAGCCCAACTAGCTGAGTGTTCTCCTCAAGGGAGGCTGCCAGCCTGTGACTGCTTTCTGCCAGCAAGTAGAGAACATCAAGGTTAAGAAAGCAGCTTTCAGCTGATTTCCCTCTTTCTTCCAAATGTAATTCAACACACCTGAATACCTTTCCTGGCAAGAAGAGGGTCCTCCTCTGCCTTACAGCCTGCAGTATTACAACACCTGCATATCAGGGTGCAATTTTTGACAAGAAGAAAGCTCTCAAGAAGGCAACCCCTGCTGCACTGTCAAGCTCCCACTCTGCCCCTCCATCTGCACTTTAAAATATGAGATTTGCTGCAGGAGCTGGGCTTATGCCTTGGCTATCTTTACTCTCTAGATGGAAAAAGTAGGAATGGCTCCTGGGCATTTTCCTTGCTATTACACACAAATTTTCATCTTTAGGAAGTTGCAAATACGACATGATCAAAAATGGGACTGAGCCTGTACAAGGAGGTACAGAAGTTAGAATAATAGTAACAAAAAAAAAAAAAGTGGTTTAAATTCTCACTCAGATTTTGGAACACCAAGTCTACTATGTAGTGCCATCACAAACTCTCCATCCATGAGCAACACTCTTGCAGTGAGACAACAGTACCTCTTCACTCAGCTGTGCCCTTGGATCTCTAAGTTCTTTTCTGTGTCTTTTCTAATTCCCATAGACAACCGATGCTACTTTTTTTGCACTATGTACACAGTGTGAAATATGGCCCACTCTTTCACAGAAGATCAATATGATGCACAATAAATACTGGTATTGATCCTTCAGTGTTGTAGACAACTCTCCAGCTCTATGGCATATTAATAGTAGTTAACCAGTAATTCATTTCAGGGTGGCTGGTATTTTCTTTTAAAGAAGGTGAGTACTAGGGGTCAGTTACGCATATATGTCTTTTACATTCAGTAACCTATGATGGGTTCCTGCCTTCGCTTAGCAGAGCATGGTGAAAAACACTGGTCCTATCCTTAGTTAATGTAAACCAGTCTCAGACCATTTACTTCAATAAAGCTATGGCGATTTACACAAATTGTGGATAAGCATGGCAAAATGAACACAGAGGCCAGTATATAGATCATTTGGGAGGAGAAAGGAGAAAGGCCAGGTAATTTACAGGAATTCCCATCATCATCTCTTTCTCACAGATGCAAACGTGTTTTTAAGGATATATAGTGAGAAGTATAAACACTGAAATTTGAAGGCTGCATAAAAGCATGGAGTATATTCTATTCCTACTGGTACTGTTAAGGGCCAGTTTTA
This sequence comes from Bombycilla garrulus, assembly GCA_013400315.1. NCBI lineage: Eukaryota > Metazoa > Chordata > Aves > Passeriformes > Bombycillidae > Bombycilla > Bombycilla garrulus. The sequence goes on along the minus strand of VXBU01012459.1, from coordinate 271,626 downwards.
CATCTTACTATATGCTGGCAACAGTAATTTAAGTACGTCTGGGTAAGCCTCTGATATGAGGTCAAATGACATAAGAGTCCAAACTATTAGACTTTCTTAGCATGTAAAACAGGGTGGCAGCACCACAGAACCTAGTGAGAATGGTTACTGGACTACACAGAAATCTCGGGAAGATTATTAGTCAGCTTAGTTGTGACAGATGCACACCAGTTACTGTTTTATAAATCAGGATAGCAGAGTCACGTTTCAATGTCTAGGAGCATGCTGTAGCATGGTTCAATTTAGTCATGTGGCATTAGATCACATTAGTCTCCATCTGACTGTGCATTTCAGAAAAGGGATTTGTGTATGCATTGCGGCAATTAAGAAAATTTCACTGCCCTCACTTATTGGCAGTGCTCTTATATAAGGCAACGGTCAACAGATTTTATTTTTTCTATGCCTACAGAGACTCTGCACATACACAGCTCTGCTGTTGAAAATACAAAACTGTGACTACTGAAGTTACACAGTAACTCAATGGGCAGGTAAGCACTGCCCAGTAAGCAAATCTCAGCTACTCTAAGTTTTTACCATATTTCCTGTAGTTTTTAATTTAGAGTGACTGTTTTCTCTGGTTTTAGTACTTTCTGCAAGCTAGCTTCTGCAGCAGGGACAGCTATACCATTAAAACACACACAAAAAATTACTCAGTCAGGAAATACCTGGCTTCATACCCCAAAAGAATATTGCATCTGTACTTGACAATTTCTCCTTGCTGAGTATATAAAGCACTGACACACTCTTATTAGCTTGTTTAGCAATATTAAGTCTTGCAATGCATTAGTTTAGTTCCATTCGTATCTGGCTTTGAGGTTGGACAATAGCCTTGAACAAGGCCAGTGTGAAATCACTCCCTAACATCATAATCTGAAACTCTGGTACAATGTGTTTCTCCCACCAGAAAATCATGACAGAGCTATTTCAGATGTCCAAGAAAGCTAGCACTATTACTTTCTGCTGAGAAACGCTGCCTCCCAAGGAACAAAACTCACATTCTTGCTCAGTCTTTGAGAGGAGGATTTCTCCCATTCTCTTCCCATTAGAAGTTGTGGATTATCTTTGGTTCCAGCATTGAACTTTTAGCTTGATATAAAGTTAATGTGCTAGACAATATTCATTTCAGGCAAGGCTGTGGGGTTGTGTAATTTTCTGCCACCAAAAAAGGCCATTATCTGTAATTACCCATTACCATGCATAATTATTTCTTCTCTTCTGGTCTATGGCCCCCAGGACTTCATGATGTTACAGCTCACTGCATTATCTTATCAAATTTGTTAAGGAAGCTTTTTTGACCTTTTGAACACTTGTCACAGCATATACAAAAGTCAGCAGTAAATTGCCTAAGCATGTAGCATGTGATTTATTATTTTTACCATGCATAGCGATACTGTACAAACCATTACATACACACAAACATCTTCCCTATTCCCACTCTCTGCCTTAGATAAAGTAAGAAAAGGGAAAAAAAACCCTTCAGTACCAGAAGGAAGGGAACAGGAAAAGGCTGGAGTCCCTCCGTGGAAGTTTAATGAGCATGACAACAACAAGCAGCTAAACCTGAACATCAAGCTCTGAAGAAGATCCCAGCTGCTTTCCTCTCCAATGCAACCATTTCTCTTTCTCCTCTTCCTCCACAGTCTCTTTCATCTCATTTTCACAGCTCTGTAACCTGCTGATCCCTGATCTTTCACATGGAAGTCCACTTACTGCTCTTTCATTATGCAGAACACAAACCATTCACAGCTTTGGTTAATGCAATACAGGCTCTTGAGAGACAAATTTGGACAAATATGATATTCACAGGGAGTGTCCTTCATGGATACCGATGTGAATGTGCAAAGAAATAGGATTTTGTCCACATGACTCTCAAAGCTCCCAGAAAAGGACCAGGCAGTGATCAGCATCCCAGCACTATCTGCTTCAGCTAAGAGCTTCACTGCACTAAAAGTCCACGTACTTCACCCCTCTTCTTGCTAAGGGCACTAGAATTGGAGGTGACAGAGAAGCAAGGCACTCAAGAAAACAGGAGACATAATGCCCTGTTACCCTGACTTTTGTCTTCCCTTTACTCCCCTATTTATCAATATACTCCAGAGGATGCTTTATCTTAAAACCCCTCTTTTAGATGCTTGTATGTATAAAACTCTCAACTCACATCCCTATCTGCAAAGACATATTGAAGAAATTGTGACTTAGGAAACTATAGTACAAAAAAGAGGTTTTGTTGCTTTTGAACTGCAAAGTTAAATAAACAAACTTCGCAGAATCAGAAAATCTGAGATACTTTTCTAACATCAGGAAAAATAATAGCAAACATTAAGAACCAGGTATTTACTTTGGACTAAAAGTACACTGTATGAATTGCTGTAGCACAAGGTACACAGAATCAAGCCCTTCAAATCCGTTTCTCGCTTTAAAAGCAGACTGAACCAGGAGACCCTGGACTGCAAAAAGCAACCCTGAATTCAAATGGTATGAGGTAGCTACTCAAGATACTGCTGTGAAGATAAAATCGTTTTCTGTGTTTCTCTGCAGTTTGAAGATCTCTGGCCCTTCATCCTGTGCTGCCTCTCAGGCAGTGGGGGAGGTGGAGACCACTCTGTAGCCACGATGAGCCAGCAAACACAGGCAACAAGCAGGGTCTGCAAAGCAGGAGGGGAGATTGTGCTTGTACCCCTGTGCTGGAACCTGGTTTCTGAGATGTACAGGGCTCTTTTACTCTCATTCTCCTATAGAAAGCTGTATCTGTAGCACTCACAATTGTTTTGACCAGAAGGCTTTTCAGAAAACTATGTCTCTTCCACCCTCCATCAGCTGCCAATATTATGGCACCAAATCTGGTGATTCTTTTTCCTTTTTGTTCAGATTACCTTCCCAGATAGTCCTAGGTATATAGCTGTGCTCTAACATCTGTTAGAGAGAGATGGAAAAATATCAAGTATCAAGTACAGCCATATGAGACATGAGGGCTAACAGCACCTATGTCTCCAGGTTAGGAATACACAACACAGCCAAAATACCTTACTGACAGCACAGTACCTCTCTGACCCTAACCAGAAATAAACATAATTATTTTCAAAGCAGGAATATGCATTTAAAATAAACAAACAAATAAACAAAAAAAAAAAAACCCAAAGTGTGTGGGCTAATGATTCTGAGCCTCCTGTAGGCCTCCGGCATCTTCCCTGGAACTGAAGTATACAAGAACCAATCTATTCCACCTCTTCATCATGCCAACTTGTATTGTGCTCCTCCCATCACAGCAAGACAAAACAACCAGTCATTGCAGCTTTCCTGCAGTAGGGCTATATGTGTGTCATGAAAAACTTCTTCCTAACTGCAGCTGCTGGACCATTGAGTTCAGCTGGCATTATTGGTGAGGAGCTGGCATAATGGCAGCAATGTCTGTGGGCACAGGGCATGATTCTCAAGGGCTACCTGACTGGAAGAACTCATTTCTGATTTTCTGTCAGTTCAGGTTCCTAATCAAGATGCCAGGGGATACGAAAGTCAAATTACTTGCAGGATTTGTGATTGCATCAGCATGACACTTCCCCCAAACAATTTTGTAACAATAAAAGATTATCAACTTGACAGAATCTTTGCCCCTAAACTTCTATTAATTCATGTTGTTTGAACACCATTTAACAGCTGCATTTCTGCCCTTTTTGAATATTTAATTTTGTTGTGGAGTGTTCCACTATTTTCAAAAAAAGTGATGTCAGGCTCATAGATTTGTAGCCACCTACCCCACACTCACTCTTCATGAGACACTGGCATAACATCATCTTTCTTTCAAGATTTAGTAACTTCCTCAGTGTTAAAAAACTTACTGGAAATCACAGGGTGGGTCAGGCTGGAAGGGATGGCACTGGGCCATTTGGTCCACCCACTCTGCTCAAGCAGGGTCATCCTGTAAGACACTGTACCAGACTGTGTCCAGACAGTTCCTGAGTACTTCCAGTAAGGGAGACTTCCCATATCCTCAGCCAAGCTGTTGTTTTTTTCTTCCTAATATTGTATATGAGCTGTCCAGTCCTGCTGATTTCAGTTCCTGTTGGAATTGGAATGTCATCATCTCCATATACAGCTATGATACTACCTGTATTTTTTCAAAGTAAGGACCAGAAAAAAATAATTGAGTATTTCTTCCTATCTTCCATATGTGGAGTTATTATTCCTTAATGGGTGAAATTATTGCTAACTCTATATGTGTGGTTCTAATACAATTCAAACACCCTTTCAATTTCAAGATTTTTGGTTAATTATAATCTTTACATAAACCTGTGTTTTTTAAAAGAAAATGTGACTTCTGCAAACAAAAAAACCCCAAAAACAAGGAGAAAGCAATTTTATCCAGAAGACTGCAGCTTGGCATAGTAAGTTTCTTGGTCCCACAAGGAGTCCCAGCCCAGATCTAGCTAACAAAAGCTGAAATACTTCTCATTTCAGTAGAACTGGAGAAGGCACATTTTGTTCATTTACTGTACACTTAATAAAAATGATCTGCTGCAAACATTCTGCATGCAACTTAATAATCCTCCTAATACAGCAGTAGAAATAAAACTAACAGAAAATAGTATTTTATTTCCACAATTAATTTAAGCTCCAGGCCTTCAATAAGATATCTACGGCAGCAAATTCAACTTTCAATGTCTTTGTCACTCACTACAGCAGAACAGTTGATCTTTTTATGTGAGCTGGGGGTTAATGCTTGTTCTTTCCTTTCTTGCACTCGTGGTCATTATAACACATCTATAGTGATCACATCCAAATCTTTAGCAGAAAAAAATATGAATGGGTCTGGTAAAGAAAATATGTTTGAAATCTTTGAATTTGAATATGTTTGAAATCTTCTTCAACTCCGTGAAGGTGGCAGGCACTATTTTAATGCTCCAGCATATGTTTGTCCACACTGAAGTGAGACAACAGGATTATTTACATACCTGAAGTTATTAGCATGTCTGACTGCTAATGGGATCAGGACCAATAAAATCAGTGCTTCAGAAAATTAAAAGCATGAGAAACAAGGACCATTTTCAATCCTCAGCATAAAATCAGGGAGTATGACTACTGTGTGTGTGTATCTATGTATACATGCTATTACTCACCTTGAGATATCCGATACAAGAAGGAAATCTACTAACTCTTTGTGTTAACTCTGTGATCACGCTACCAAATCCAACATGCTACTGTAGTGTGTAATGGAGACAAAAGTAAAAACACAACTTTTAAAAAAATGGAGAAAGAAATTAAAAATAATAGGAAATTAGGAAAGAAAAACAGGTTTCTGGACAATGATGGAAAACAGTCCAGACACCTGCAGGGGAAAAGAAGCAAATTCAGAGGAGGAGGAAGAAACTCGTTGTGGATTAAATCTGAAGGGATTTAAGTCATTAACAACGGATCAAAGAAAACATTAGAAGGGAGGGAAAGCTTCACAAGTTTCTGAGATAAGAGACCTTGGAGGAAATATGTCTAGATAAAATCACTGTGGCTCACACTAAAAATAATAAAGGGAGTAGGATGATGGCTGGAATTAGCTGGAGCCCATGCTTGGTTATAAGGTACTATCATGACAAAAACCCACAAGTTTCTACAACAGACTAACTGGAAATAACAGAAGGGCTTTTTAACTCTAGCTAATATGTGATGCAAAAACTAAAAGCAGGAGTAGTGAAAAAACACTGCAGACAACCAGCAGGCCTGAGTGAGAGAACACGAATCACACAGATGTGTGTAACTTTTGTACATGATTGCCAGGTCTGCTTGGGTGCAAAAACATTTGCACTCACAAAATCGGCTTAAATGCAAATGCAAATTGATCACTAATGAATGTTGTTCATGCACAACTGACAGAAATACACTGTGACTGGAACTACAGTGGCTTAGCATCTGCTGTGGTTCAGCTGTGCCCATTACTATAGATATCCAAATAACCAAATAGTGGCATATTTTGTAAACAATAAAACAGTATAAACAAAGACTGGAGACAGGAATTAAAAAAAAAATAAACATCCAATCTCACTGCAAAGGAAGTAAAGCTCAGTATTTAACTAACTCTCTGCAAGCTCTTCAAGAAAACACAGGACAGATGTGCATGAACAGTGTTTGTTATTTAAGTAAAGGAGCTGTTCACAACCCTGATTAGGACTAGCAGGTACTCAAACTCAGAGAAGAAAGTTCAATAAAACAGAGGAATGAAAAAGCATATGAAAAAGCATTCCTACAAAAGAAACCTTCAAAATTGCATTTTAGTTCCCATGTTATTAAGTGATAAATCTACTGTAAATGGTTAAACAGGGTGAGATAGGAAGTTATTTGATAAATTAAGCAAATAAAAGCAGTCTTCAAGGTACGAGAAAGCATGTGAAACAAAAGGAAAAGCAAGAAATCAAATCAGTGCTCAGTTAGGGATGCGTGCAGTACTCCTTCACTCCTCACTTACATCATTTCTTTAAAACAAAGAGTCCCACACATTCAGAGAGTTAGAATACTGTTTCAAGGACACAGAAAGGAACAAGAGGTTAGCTGCAGATAGTGAATAATGTGCCCACGGATAGTAAATTCTTAAAAATTCCAAGTACATTTTCTGCTTCTGCTCCATTCCTTATCTCAGTGTTTATAATAACAAATGGAAAGCACAATCTGGCATAGATAACTCTCTAAATCTGAATGCACATATGCAAACGCCAGTGTTACAGAGGAAGAGCTTCCAAGGCACAAAGAGCAACTGGTTGTGCTGATCAGCCGTGTTACCTTAGGTGGGAAGAGAATCTGGCACTAGGACTCTGTACATGACAAAGCCTGTCCAGCCCACAGCAAACACCGCTCAGCAGCTATCTTACTCTAACCATAGATCTATGTCTGGAAACCTCAAGTGGTGTGAAAAAATTTGGACAGCAAGATGCTGAAAATACAGAAAGCCCTATGGTGAAGTATTTTTGAAAATGAAAAAAAAAACCCTAAAAAAAAATTCTACTCCAAGGCATTTTGGGGAAAAAAAAAAATCTCTTCTGAAATGTGAAAGGACAGAAGTAACTGCTGAGCTTCCTGTGCTTTACCTAAACCTCAGGGCTGAGCAGCCTTTCTCTATCCCAGTAAGGGAGTTGGAGTAGCTAATGACTGGGCCCTGGCACCCTTGCTTCCTTGGCACGCTGCAGAAATCTCTCCCCAGCCCCTGCCTCCAGTGAAGACAGCCCTAGACAAGGTTCAGAATACCACGTGAACAGAAAAAGAAAAGCAATCTTCTCTGATGTTTTTCCAAATCTGTTTATAATTCTGTTTTTAGACTTCCAGTGAAGCATCACACAGGACTGAAAGCCTGAGAGGAAAAATAAAACTTAATTCAGACACTTTGAGAACTGCTGCTAGTCCTACCTTGTTTCACCCATATGACGGAAATACCAGTCTGCTGACAAGAGTCAGTGCATCACTGAATGAATATGTACTTCAAACATTAGCTCAGTTAAAACAAAGGCATCTACACACATTCACACATGCAAACCTGCAATAAAAAATATTGCCTGAAAAGAGCAGGGAAAGTGCAAGCTTTGCAAGAGAACTGGAGAATTGACTGGAAACATCTAATCAGGGATGCAGAACCCTGTAACATTACGATTTATTTAATGCAGTCAAACAACGGCTAGAGGCAATGAATCATATAAGAGATGACAAAGCTGCAGGAGATTTCCATCATCTACTTTAACCTGCACATTGATCAGAGTTTACCCTCATATTAATCACCCGAGATCATAATCTAACACATTCTTAAACACCTCTCCTGATTATGCTTCACTTACCCCCTTGTCCTTATGCAGGTCACTCCACTGCTAATTGCACTACTAGTTAGAAAAAAAAGTGTCTAGTGTCTAATTTAATTTTGCCTTTTTTAGTTTCAAGCCGTTGCTCCTTGTTATGCTGTCTCAAGCACTGTAAATAATCCCTCCCCCTCCTCCATACATATTACCTCTCAAATATTTATAGACTGTTTATATCCACCCTTAGACTCCTTTTCTACAAGCAATACATCATTTTTGTCACCCTTCCCTCTATCCTTTCAGTTTTATCTATGTCCTTTTATAATGAGATGCTCAGAACTCCTCTACTGTTTTCCAAAGTACAGTGAACCCAAAGCAACAGAGAGAAGCTGAAATGCCCACCCCTTCTTGTTTCACCAACTCCTTTTTACCTAACTCTGAGCAAAACCACGGTATTTTGAGAAGAATTGAAAATTACAAAGCCATGGCCATTACAATGTGCTTTGTTCATTGCATACTTGTATCAATCTAGAATTTAAAAAGTCTATTCAAGATAAATTTCATCCTAAATCAAGGGAAGATTGATCAAAGTTCCTGTAATATTTACTTAGTTCATCTTGAAAGAGATTTAGTAACTAAGAAAACTACTATACAGGCAGAAGAACACTTCCAGCAATTGCTTTCCAAGATAAAATCTAATTTGTGCTGTGGAAATCATGTCACTCCCAAGAGAGGTAATACAGTCCACAAACTCTTACAAGAGACACATGCAAATGTGATTCTTTTTCTCTCATCTTAACTGCAACAAACTGGAGAAAACCAGATGATGATGATGATGATGATGATGATGATGATGATAGTTTAGTTATTCACAGGTGAAGGACAGAAAACTTCTCTCTTTGCTAGCTGTTACAATCCAGTAAAGACAGGTCATCTTTAATTGTACTCCTCACTTTTGAACAGAGATTTGTTGACTCTGGGAGAAGCAAGGGGAAAGCACCAGGAAGCAATGGAAGGAGGTTGGCAGGACCAGAACACAGCCAGCAATTAGAACTGGTGAAGAAGCAGCCACGGGTGCAGCAGGAGAAATCATCCTTAGAAAGTAGTAAGGAGATCAGGAGAAAAGCGAAGAGCAGGAAGATGGACCAGGAACCACTGCAGACCCACCAAGATCTCTGAGGGCATGCAGCCATCCTGGCAGTCCTGGCACAGGCAAGCAAAGCAGCTAATGCTGCCTTCTTACTGCCTTGCTGAGGCTGCTGCCACCTGAACTGCAAATCCCCTCCACCACCTGTCAATCCCCACAATGCTAATNAAAAAAAAATCCTACCATTGACTAGGTCAAGACCTAGATATCTTTCACAGGCTTGAAAATGCTTATCAGTATTGAGGCTGGCTGAACTTCAAATTTAAGTAAGTTGACTTAATGGTAAAGCAAGCAAGCAGAAATTTCAGAGATTCACAGAATAGTCTAGTTTGGAAAAGACCTTTAGAGACCAGCTGGCTCAAACTTTATTCAAACCAGAGCCAGCTTCCCAGCTGGATCCTGTTGCTTATACACCATCCAGCCAAGTTCTGAGCTTCTCCAAACATGGAGGCTCCAGAACCTCTCTGGATAACCTGTTTCAACCCCTAAGCACTCTCACAGTGAAATGGCAGCAGCTTTCACATTATCAGTTAACTGAAGTGTTTTTGATGAAACTGGAATTCTGAGAGCCCGTGACACTATATTATAAATACTGTTAAAGAGCTTTCTTTCAAAAAGAAAATTTCTCACTTTTTTAAAACGAGGTTATGATATTTTTCAATAGTAACAACTGATTTTTTTAAACTCAACACCCATGCAGCACAACAGCGGTAAGATCATGGCATCAATTTTTGAAATCACAATACAATGATCAAGAAAGTAAAGGAAGAATAAAGAAAGCATGGTAGGGTTTTTGCAGACAGGGCACTGCAAGTTCAAAGAGATGTCAGTATCATCATGCATTAGGCACTGTATTACTGCTGATCCCACTATGGTCTGTATTTATGAGCAGATAAAACTCCTTCTATTTGTCAAAGAGTTTCAAAGTGAAGGCAGCACCAACATAGAGAAAAAAAGAATACTATTTTGTTTCTGCCTAATGTAATAAATGTAACAAAGGGAAATAACAAATACAAGCTGACTATTCACAATTGTTGAAAATTATATCTGTCAACCACTGATACTAGGAAGGTACCGGAACACTGCTGTCATTGCAAAGACAACAGGGAAATGACCACAACGGAGCACAGGACCAGGAGCTGGCATTTAGCATAACACAGCAATGCCATCTACACTGGATGCTCCTAAACTGGGCCAATACCAGTGCAGGGCGGCAGGAAGAAGGGCTGCTTTCCAGCACCTTCCAGTCATCTAGGAATGTATCTTGCAGCCATTCCACTGGCCAAATGCCAAATATGACCCTTAACCTGAGACAAAGCCCAAATATAATGAAGCAAAGGTGAAATGCATTCTCCTTCTTTAAATGTGAGCAGTTTCTTAGTAAATTCTAAGGTGTTTAGTGACCTCATCTGCCACTCCTCTCTGTCCCCCCTGTGACTTCTAAATATCAAAATGGCAGAGGCTTTGAACTGACACAAACCAGTGAAGAACACAGGTGTTATAAAATGAGAACAACTGAAAAGCACATTCTGCGTGCTTCACTATAATCTTTCCTAAATTCTGCCTATTTGTTAACCTCACAAGATATACCTGTCCTACAGAAGGAAGGACACTTATGTCAAATGCCCTGGGATAACAACTTTTGCTCCTCTGTACAATTAAATGGCCTATTCTTTCAGCAATCTACAACTTTTTAAGGGGGAATGCACAGAGACGACAAATTCAGTCTGTAAGAGACTGTACTAATGCCCTGAGACCTGGTCTGTTCCCTTCCAATTACCCTGCAAATTCCTGGTTTGCTTTTGAGTGAGGGCATACACTCCATCCAAAGTAAACACGCTTGACATGGTTAATGTTCAAAGACCTATGCTACAACCATGATAATTAATTTTTTACTTTTTCAAAAACAGCATGTCACAATGGGATCTGAAAAACTGCCTCTGGTCTCCAGGTGTCATACTATTTCTGATCCGCTAATAAAATGGATACAGCAAGCAATTACTCTCTCTCTGGCACTATGTCTGATTTGTGTGATTTCTTCTCACATCACTCCTCTGCTGGCAAACAATGTGAAGGACTGCTCTCATAAGCTAAAAACCTTAGAGGAGGAACAGAATTACTGCTGTCAAAATCACCTCTTGCCCAATCTAATGTGAGTCACACAGGACACTGCTGCACTGCCAGGAGCCACTGCTACCCTGGGGCTTGCAGGGAACTGCTGACTCCCCTTGCCATGAAGAGTTTCACTTTCTCCACTTGCTTTAATAACTACTGTAAGTTCTTGAAAAATCAGCACCTCAGCCTACCAATCTGAGACAATGATACTTCCTCTGATGGGGTCTCTCATTTTGCTTGCAGTTTAGGGTAGTAATAAAACCATAAAACAGCAACACAAGAATCCATCAAGTACCTGGTCCTGAAACAACCCAACATCTAAAGCCAGAACTTACGCCGCATGGCAATTTCTCATCTGAAAAAAAGAAGATTGTTACATGCTAAACAGAAAAGCATGAGGATATTTAGGCTATATTCCTCACCAAAGCCTGTACTGAGACAGCTGACAAAGCTACCCTATGGGTCTGAAAAAATGCAGAGCACCTTACCCAGCTTCAGAGTAGCACATACTCACTGGTATCAATTCAAAACCCCTATGTACTTACACTTCTTTCAGCAGATTAATCTACCAAAATTATTAGAGATGTAACTTTATTTATACAGTGTATTCCCTTCTGAGCTACGCACAATGTCTACTGCTACTTAGGTGCCCAAAAGCAAAACTATGAACCTGATTTCCTATTCATTTGCAGATGCTTCCATTTCTGGTGAGCAAGGTTGACGCTGTCTTGATTCTTAAACACATCTTCCTTTTGGAGATGAAGCTGTGTATTTCAAATGTTGTCACTCACAAACAGTTATTTATTTGGACACAAATAATAACAGTTAGTTATTTAGCAAAATGCTTGAGAAACAATGTATTTAAATTGCTCATATTCCATTGTAAGAAAGATGACTGCTCTGACCAAAAATAGTAGAACAATTCAAATTACTTTCAAATTAGGCATTTTCATGTTTTCAAGTACTTATTTTAGTACGTGAATTGCCTTAAGCTTGTTTAGTCAATGTTTTTCATTAAAAGAACCATAATTTAATTCAATTAATTAGCAATTATTAAAATGAGATTAATAAATCAAGTATTTTCATTTTAAAAACATAAAGATCAAAGATTATGCCAGTTTCATCAACAGTAAAATGATTTCATTCTTTGGCCTTTCTGTATAAGCAAGGATCTTCTTGCTTTCCTGAGTCAAACACAATCTCTATATATTACTGAATATACTACTTTAATCTTTAGCCAGCTTTTTCCATGTCTACAGACAAAGCAGGCAACAATGCAAATATGAAAGGAGTAACTGCATCAATTCAAACGTGACACTAACATAATGAAAACAAAAAAAGCTAATAAAAAGCTATTTATTGCTTTATTAAGCAGTTCTTTTAAAAGCTTCCCAACAAAATTCCTCTACAATGGTCTGAAACAGCCTGTCTGCACTAGATCCAACAAATCCATCTGACATAGTTTTAATGGTCTGCAAAACAGAACAGTGTCACTTGACAGACATACACACATAGATTGTCCTTTTATTAATTAATGCAAGGCACTGCCCACTTTAGAATCACCTTTCTATCTGGCAAGTATATTCACCTGTATTACTGACATGTGTATATATGATTAAAAATTTATGAAATTTCCTTTTAGCTGTATTTATTTGCTTTTTTCTCTCTATACATAAGAAATCAATTACACCAGCTCCCTTCTTCTTTCTTATATATGTTCAATCACTGGATCTGACAGGCATAGTCAGAAAAGGAAAAAAGCAATTTGCATAGGAAAAAACATTTTGCCTAGAGTCTTCACTTGCCTAACATCCTCGGATCCCATCTTTGCTTAGCCATGCTTTCACTGAATATACTGACAAATACTGCTTTTTGTTGTTGGGTTTTTTTTTTTTTACAAGTGTTAAATGCTATATAGTAAGCTGTAGTAAAAGAGAAGGATAACATCACTCTTTTGTAGTTCACAACACCATGCAACACAGAACCAATGTGCCACCACATCAAGTCATGTAAGGCTGGCACATTTCTGCTGCTAGGGTCAACAACATTACCCATGTACTTGGCTTCTATACAGTTCTGAAAAGTCTCAAATTTTGAAAAAGCTACACATGCAGCGAAAACCCACTTACTAAGACTGTAGCAGGAATACATGTTTTGGGGCAAAGGACAAAGTCTCCCCATAATTCTCTACTTGCAGTCACACACTCCATCAAATTTTATTACAGTACCAGTCTGTAAAACACATTTTGATTTTCAAGTGAAAATAATCAAATAAAATATTAAAGACTGATACTGGACCTTTCTGTTCCACTAACTGTACCAAAAGTACAATGCTGCTGCTGGGAAGAGGACTCTCCACAACCCTGTCACTGCAAAGAGGGGAAGAGGTGTCAACAGCAGGCACAAACAGTGCTGGCCACAGCCCCCAGCCGTGAACATCTCTCTCCCAGCCCCTTACCTGGTGGTGTACTAGCTGCTGTCATGGCTGTACTTGTCGAGTGCATTGGGCTGCTGCTTTCCAGAGAGAGGCAAGAGCTGCCACCACCGTTCTTCTTAACAAACGTCTCAGGGACACTGGGCAGGGGCACTGGGTGGCTGATTCCCAGTTCCTCTTCCTGAGCTTGCTGTCTTCTTAGTGCAACCTAGGAACAACAGACAAGACATAGGGCATGTTCCGTGGTTTTGAGCACAATTTATAGGGGCAACAATGAACAATGCAGATCCAAAGCTGGTTTTTCACTCTTTCCAGTGTAGAGCAGTGCTGATCATAGAATCACTAAGGTTGGAAAAGACCTCCAAGACCACTGAGTCCAGTTTTCAACCAAACTCCACCATGTCAACCAAACTACAGCACTAACTGCCAGGTCCAGCTGTTTCTTGAATACCTCCAGGCATGGTTCCTTCGCAGCCCATTTCAGTATTTGGCAATTCTTTCTACTCTTCCTGATGTCAACCTGAACCTCCCCTGGCCCAGCTTAAGCCCATTTCCTCTCATCCTGTCACTACTGGCTGCCTGGAAGAAGAGGTGTACCCTCACCTGCATGTAACCTCCTTTCAGGCAGTTGCAGAAGGTCCATCCTGAGCCCCCTTTTCTCCAGGCTCAACAAACCCAGCGCCCTCAGCCACTCCTCACATGGCTTACTCTTTAGGCCCTTCACACAATCCAGCCAGTGAGTAGAGAAGCATATAAAGCTATCAAAAACCAACCCCTTTTTGTGTCCAAGCACTTATGAACAAGCCTATGAGAAGCTGGTGACATTTCTCCACCAAGGCCAGATGAAGACATGTTACAGCTGACAACACTCCTCCAACACAGCTGCTCTCAGGACAAGTACACTGTAGGAAGTGTAGTCACTACCCTCCTCTCTGCTGATACACAGCTGCTGGGGTTAAGAAGTTAGTCTGCTTGCAGGGTTCTGCTGTGCCTCTTATCAATATAAAGCAGCTCTTCATGAGGGCTTGTACCTGCAATCTGCTGCTCCTGTACCTGGAATCTGCCTGATGGGTTCCCTGCCGGCTCTTTGCTGGAAATGTTGTCCTTCAAGGAAATTTTCAGCATACAGTTCACTGTACAGAGAGAACCATTATGGAAGAAGCATGGCAAATGCAGGGTACCATCCTGCAAGCATCTCAGACAACGTCCCACACACTGAAGATAATTGGGGAGGTCTGGAGAAGCTGGAGCTTCCCATTTCTTTCCCAAAGCCTAGTTGGCACTGGCCAAGCCCATAGGCACTACACAGTCTGGACATGAGTGCAAACAAACCAAATTAATTGCTTACAGACAGTCCCTTCTGCCTCATCTGAACTAGCAGATCAATTTAACACATCTGTCCACCCATGCCATACATGTCTGGGGAGTATATATGACACTACTACAGCCACCTACCCTGCTACTTGTCAGGTAACTGATTTGCCTCTTTACCTGAACCTCGGAAATCTGTTCCAGATTACAGACTAGGATCATACGCTTTTCTTAACGTAAATTCTCGTAGGTATCTGGGACAGGACTTCCCTACATTTTCATGTTCAACAGCCACATTTCTTCCTAATACAGATGTATAATTCTGCTAGTATTAGCCCTTGCAAAAAGAAACATCCCATACAGAAGGTGCAGAGTTGCAAACACCACTGTAACTTTGACTTCACAAGCCAATAACCTTGACCTGTAAAATTCCACCAGAATCAAGGGGCTTACTGCAGAAATATATCAAAAGGGGGAAAGACAGACTTTCAATGTGTAACTCCTACCCAGATAAGGTTTAGCTAGGGAGGCTTTCAAAGCCACTTTCAACTACTGGACAGGGAAGAGAATACCCCCAGGAGGACCATCACCACAGCCTGCTAGCAGAGGTACCCGCTGCCTGACAGAAGCAGCTGAACAGCAAAAGATTCTCTATCGACAGGGACACTTTGCACGGGGAACACTGTACTTTGCGCTCCCTTCCCTGAGGCAGACAGCAAAGGGATTCACGTTTATTTTTCCACAGTTCACACCAGGCAGAGAAAGTGCATGGAATATGGGCATTACAAAAATTTCTGGACTGCCATACCACCAACAAGGAGCAATTGTTTAAACGAACGAAAACTTACTCCCATTGAGTTCTGAGGACGTTTTATATACCTGCACTGAATAACAGAATAAAAAAGCGGGAAAGGATTTAATCCAGGGCTGCTTAGGTTTTTAGAACCTGTCACCCCGACACACGTTTTATGCGGGATCACGAAGCTCGGAGCACATCTCAACTGCAAACTGATGGGTGGGTCTGATATCACTTCCTTAATTCGCACCAGGAGCGTTAACGCTTTGTCAATCAATTACCTCCCTGCAGGAGATCGTTTGCACTATCAAACAGAGCTTACAGTGCCCCTCGCAGAGCTCAACTATTCCAGCAACCGCTGCTCCACCACACGCTTAGGACCCCCCTTAGTGAAGTTTGCAAGATAAAGATCATGAGAGTGCACAGCGACCCTTACACCGGCAGAATTGTGACTCCCTACCCAATGGAAGTTATTCCTACCCTGAACTGGATATCGTTCNCTGTTAAAATATATATATATATATATATATTAAAAGTTACAAATGGGCTGCACTGAACCTACCAGCATCAGGAAACGCAATTTACACCGAATCTGAAACCACCAGCACAAAATATTCTCAACAAGCAATTTGCTGTCTAGATTACTAATTTTCTAGTCAAGAGAAGGCTGGAAAACGGCCTTGCTCCTTGCAGGTTCTACAGCCCCCCGGGAGCTGTCCACAGGGCCGGGCTG
>VXBU01012459.1:208882-250907 GCA_013400315.1 Bombycilla garrulus | reverse complement strand
TGCCATTCTCTTTCATTCATTCCTTATTTTAATCCTCCCTTAATTTACAGGGAAGCTGAAGTTGTGTCACTTGGCTCTTAAAACACAATACCCCAGGCAAAGTTTTGTATTTGAAGCAGAGGATTATCACAATGCTTTCTGGCACCATATAGATTTTTGGGTTGTTTTTTTCCCCCCACCTCTATATTTATGTTTCTAACAGTTTCCGTTTTCAGGTTATACTACCTGCAGGTCTCGAACTGCCTGCACCACAACAAAAAGAAAGGTTTTCTTATTGGACATATAACTGAACCCAAACCTTGCCTTGAAATGCTCAGTATTTGCAAGATTTTAAAGTTGGCCTTACAGCTGCTCACTTGCACACTTCCCTGTGATGCTATAGAGTATTGTCACCAGGAGCATTAGTCCAGATCAGTGAAATTTCATAAACCACTGATGGCTTTTGCTAAATGTCATTTCAGTCAAGCTGAATCTTTCATTCAGACTTAAGATTTTAAGTGCTTCAGTCTTGCTTGCTCCAAAAATATTTGTATGGCATGGGCATTTAGGGATAAGAAACTCAGTGTGCTACTTAGTTCTGTTCTCCTCAAACTCCTTTTTCCTTTGCGGTTGTTTTTTTGTTGTTGTTGTTTGTTGTGGTTTTGTTTTGTTTGTTGGGTTGTCGTTTTTCTTTGGGTTTTTTGTTTGCTTGGTTTTGGTTTTAGTTTTGTTTGTTTGTTGTTTGTTTGAGGTTGGGTTTTTTTTTGTTTTTTGGGGGGTGGTTTTTTTGGTTTTGTTTTTTGGGTTTTTTTCCTCTGGTGCCCAGGGCTCCCCTCTGACTGAGTGAACAACTGAAGCAATTTATAGTGCTGCCACCATTTTGCTATTTGCTGCCTTTCCTCTGTGAGAGTAAGGAGAGTACTTGCAGTGGTGGTCCACAGCTTGCCAACAGTTAAAAAGCTGCTGTGCCCATCTCTGCTTACAAAGACCACTGGTTGTTGGCAAGGCGGGACAAATTGTGTACACTCTTCAGCACCCTCAATTCACATTCTTTTCTCTTGGTGCAAATCCATACCCACTGGGAAGGTAAGGTGCCAGGGGACCCTTCTCCAAAGGGTGCAAGAAGGAATGATGGCAGGGGGCAGGGAACAGCATCATGTCTATCCCAAAGTGGAGAACTAGCCTGCCATAGCAGTTGACATGCCTTCATGGCCACTGAAGCAGCGTATTTATCCACACTCTGTTTATTGGTATTCCTCCAAGTAAGCATGGAGAAAGAGAGTCTTCACCTCAATAACTTCAGATGAGCCACAACTGAGAAGAGCCACCAACAATGATTGCCTAAGCAGAAATGTTTGTTTTCACTACATAATCAGAGCACTAATCAGAATCTAGAGTTTAACAGTCCAAATGTCAGGGCTATGGTAAAAATTACTTATGGAAAAATAAGGAATATGTTGCCTGTTACAACAAATGGCTCTTCCCCTTCATAGCTGTGCATTCAGCCAATAAGATTGGCCCACATTGCTCAATAAAAACAGGATTCACTAGAAACAAAATTCATGTTGTTACATTATGCCAAATATAATACAAAACCAAAGCAGTTTGCAAGTTCAGTGAAGCAAATAAAATGGAGATATTTAAAAATATTTATCATGTTTCCACTCTGACTGGTTTTACTAATATTATGCATAAAGAAGGGGGGGAGAAATTACAATTTTTTACACTAACACCTACATTCTTCCTTTCCTTATTTGTTCATGCAAATTGGAATAATTTCATTGCAGATGTAAAGGCAGAAGGAAAACCACTGTCAGCTCCTTGGTAATTTCAATCATTGTTAATAATTGACTTGGATAGCTATTTGAAAACATTATTAGGTCCAACGTATAAAACAGAAGTTAAAAAGTGAGTGTGGAGAAAACCACTGAACTGCTTCTTCTCAGTATTCATTGTTCATTTTAGGCACACTTGAAAATTAATTGGATCCAGTGACTTAGAACATTGAAGACTGTTGCATGACTCATTAAGCTGACATTTCTAACATTCCTAATTCATACAGTAAGAATGATAGAGTCACATAAGCCATCTATACATTTGAGCTCTTTCATCAGGGTAGGACTACTGAAGAGAATGCCCTAGTTCTGAATATCATCATCAATTCAGCTCTAAGACATCTGTAATGGAGCTGAGTGAGATAGACTGCCAGAATATGAAAAACTAAGCTCCAACATCTTAAAAATAGGCAACAAAATTAATTGCTAATTTTTTATTTATGGTCTTTAATGTTTTAATGGATACAGTTAAATTTCCACTTCACCGAGCAAACTAATTGGTATTTAAAGGAAGAAATAGATAATTTCAAATTATAAACCACTTGCTTTATTATCTACGCCTTCTCTAAATGATGCACATTTTTATTACTTTGCATTCTTGATCTTTGGAAACTTAAAACTATTGAAACTCCAATTCTGAAGGATGTTTACAGCTGAGGTAAGGGGAGGGATAGGTTTTGCCATGTCAATTTACAATCCATCCAGTTTTCTTTTTTATTATTTGTTGGTCCTAATTCTGACTCTCAATAGAAACAAAGTTATTGTTACAGTACCTCCTTCTGATTTATTTTCATCTCTTTTCTTTAAGCCTAAATAAATGTATTTTTCACATGATACACTGCTCTCAGGGGAGCATTCTGTGAGACCTCCCATTAAAATCAGTGAATGTAGCATACATGCTTGATAGCGAAGTATTGTGCTACTCTTCCCCCATTTCTTGCCATTTCCTGTAGGAAGCCTTTCAGATTCACTGTGTGGCGCAAGGGTGTCAGGATTGCCTCCAGAAACAGCTGAGCTCTTCCAAATATTTTAATCAAAGTTAAATGACTGTTACTTAATCAGCCATGATGTGAAATGACTTGATGTGAGCTTTGACCTTTTGCATCTCCTAGCATGGGAAGGAGGCTTTCTTTTTTTGCTGTCAGTCAGCCTCTCATCCCCTAGAGCCTCTCCCATTCCAGCCTCCGTGCCTCAGAGCCCCCAGAGCAATTTGGCAGTTCGGAGGTGGTCCCCAAATGCTACGGACAGTGCATTTCCACCTTCAAGGGTTTGTGTGTCCATCCTACATCCGTGCTGGGAATCCAGCTCAGAGAAAGTACCTGGGAGATCTGGGTCCCAGGAAATGTATGTCTATCAAGTAAAGCTTTACTTAGTGCTATCAAGGTACATATAATAGAGCACTTAGTTGGCTTCCCTAGGCGACAGTTTTCTTCTATCACTTGTGTGTCGTCAGCAGTGTTAGGGTTGATGATCTCTGTATATCACATATACACATTTGGTAATTAAGAGTAATTGAGTTCCTTTTTACTATTAGTGAGAAGCTCGTAGGGAAGATGACACACTGTTACAAATTATTTCAACTGTCACACTATTAATTTTAATTAGGCTAGCTTTGTCTAGACACTGAGATACCTTGAAAGGTGAAGGAAAGATTGTATAAAAACTAATTAGACACCTTAATTTTCTGTCATTCACATGCAAAGAGGGCCATTTGCAGATGCCAGAATAAAGGTGTTCTGAGCCCAGCTCAGTCATCCCAGATAAGTGCATAAAAATATTCCCATTGTCTTAGTGAAATATTGCTAAATATCTTCAGAGTTTGAAATTGTAACAGATCTCGCATGATGAGGTTGAGAACAAAGAGTATCTTCTCTGTGTGCTTGTTTAAGTCATTATTTTCTACCTGTTTTCAAGAAACTAAGGCATGGAAATTGCCTTTTCACTGGAAGGCAGTTTCTGTGAATTCACAATAATGACATCTAAGAAGATTGTTTGTTAGGCACCTAAAGTAACTAGGGTACATCTATAATATTGCCTGTCTCTATTATAAATATAATAGCCCATAATTCCTCTCTGCAGGACTCATTGTGTTCTACTGTCTGAATGATGCATACCTTAAATACCTGCCTTGATACTTGCTTTGCTTTATGGCCCATCAGCTTGCTGATGTTTTGGTCCTCTGGGGGAAGAACTCATACCAACTTCGAGTAGCTGTTTATTCTTATGTGCTGCAGTGAGATCCTGCCTATCTTTTTTTAAAGCAAGGCTGAAGAGTAAAGTGAAAATTACATATACAGACACACATATACATTTTTTGTTTCTTTTTTTTAAAAAAAGAACACTCACTTGGTTACATCATGATATTGTTTAAGTAGGAGCTGTTATCAAGGGTGGCTATGTTATTAACAAAGAGAATCTTGTACTTATCTTTTATTCCTATTCAAAAAAAGTATCTGAAATAATTGTTATTATCGATATTAACTTCTAGGGGGCACCAATTATCTTCCTAAGATGGTCAAAATAACTGATGTTCCAAATCAAGTCATCTGAGACTGCACTGGTGGTAAAGGGCAATAGTGGAACACTAAAATTCAGGAGTGGCCTCAAAATACTTTTAAATACAAACCTTTTCATAGCAGGGGACAGAAAGAGTGGCTTCTGCACACTTAGTTCTGTTTGGATGCTGTTGAAATAGTAGGAAACACAACTTCATTATGATGTGAGACTCATTACTTTCCTTACTTCACGTATTTTTGGGCAGTCTGTATTACATTTCAGGATGAATTGTTTGGAATAGCTAGTTCCTCAGCTCAAGTATTTAGGTGTTGGAGAAGCATGTCCAGCACAGCTTGTTTTCATGTTTCTCAGTAACAGTGCGTGCCAGCAGCAGACCATTGGAACCCCTGTTCAGGTCCATGGTAGATGATTGCCTGTTTTTCAGGTTTGTTCCTGCCTTTGAAGAACCTATTTTCTTGCAGGCTTGAGGAGAATAATACACAAACCTTTCTGCAGTTGGAAAAGAGTTCCAGCCATCATATTTGCTACTGTAAGTTAAGGCAAATGCCCCTTTTGATCTGCCTTCTGGTGAGGGTAGGGGCAGGGGATGACCTGTTTGTGTGAAATACGTCTCCTGCACCAGATTCTGTGGCAGGTGATGTTGTTAGCACCCTCAAGAAAATCACCCTGTAATTTGAACTTTAAGTTCTAGAGCAGAGATAGAGCCAGGGTAGCCATCCTATGCCTCTTGGGTAGACCAGTTCCATACAAGTGAAAGAATGCCATCGCCAGAGATTTCTCAGATGGTAAAGTAAGGCTTCTGAACTTCTTCCATGTTCACTTCAGAGAAAAGCTGTAGAAGTCTTGTGATTTAGCACAGGGTTGCATGGCAAGGTTTCTTTGTCTATGGAGCTTACATTTCTGTTACCAGTTGTTTTACAATGCTCATCCCTCTTTCTAAAGGTATTTCCAGGCTACAGGCCACAGCATTTTTCTGTCTCCTGAAACCAGATCTTAGGAGAATACTGCTTGGTCTCTTTGTACAAAATGTGGGTAGAAAGCAGTAGGCTACTAATTCAGTGTTAAATTAGAGAAAATAGTTGAGACCAAGATTTGCATATGTCAGGTCATACACGCAGCCCTGATATGTCAGCAGCTGCAAAGGTATTATTAAAGGAGGAAGAATGAATGAAATAATACCAGAATACTGAAACAAACAAAACCGCAACTCAATCAATCAGAAAACCCCAACCCAAACCCAAAAAGAAACACATAAACAAAACCCCAAACCCCAACAAACCTCTGTAACTAACTGCTCTGTCAGAGAATCTAGCTGTCTCTCTCTGCATGCCTGCAGCAATGTTGGATTTATCCTGTCTGCAGAGGTCTCCCCACTCCACAGAAAAGTCACAGGGGAGGCTGAGGCAGATGAGGGACAGGGAACAGCCAGCATCTGCTAGGTTGCAACTGGGCTCTCCATCAGATTTACATGGCACAGTGGGAGGCACTGGATTTTGTTCACCCAGCTTAAAGGAGGCATTCACAGTCATATCTATAGTATATTTTCAGAAACTCACACACCTACCCATTTTCATATTAATATGTCTCTTCTTTTTTTTCAATTCTTTACCATATTCTGACCAAATATGAGTTGTATGAAGGCCAGAATAAGCAGTTACCTTATGAGACAAAGATGGAAACAAATTCAATATTCATTTAAAAACTCACCCAAATTTTCCAAGAACTAAAACCTGTTTTTGCAGAACTAAGCTAGAGAACTTTCTCTTTGCCTGTCTCTTTGCAAATCATCCACATCGCTTATTATTTCAGCACTCACATAATGTGAGATGTTCTAAATTCCTTATTTACAGGATTTGCCTATTATCAAAACAAAAACTACCCTTTTAAGCTTCCTGTTTTTCAGCTTCCAATTTTTTAGCAGCTGTTGTTTGTTCTGCTGAGGGTGGCAGACTTTGGACCTATCTGCTGGGACACTGTGACTGTAAGTGGTGTCAAGTTGCATTTCATCTTCCAGGGTCAGGTGACTTTGCTCCATCTGAAATGGACAAAAAAATGCAGGACCATATTTTTGTTCTCATCATACTGTTGATTTTTGTTTAAGCAGCTCTCTGACAAGTTCTCTTTCAGCATTACAGATTTTCAACTTTCTATCTTGCCCACAAATTCATAACCTTTTTCCTCAGTTGCTTCAATCTGGTTTTGCTAAATGAACCTCATTGTCATACTGTGTTTCTAATCTCTCCCAATCTCTTTGTACAGCTGTTCTGCTCACAATTCTCCCAAACGAGCTTCCACTGCAGAAGGCATTAACATGCTTCTTGCTCCTCCTGCTAGGCTAGTGATGCAGATCAAGCCACCACAATAAAGGGCCTCTGAACAGATGTACCTGGTTGAACTGGAAAATTCTCATGATAAATTTGCAAGAATGAGTGCATGGTGGTGGAGTAGGGGCAAGCCATTTCTAGGGCCAGCCCCTGCCTGCTCAGTACCAAGCAATTGTAACAGTCTGATTCCAAGTCTCACTCATGCTTGGGACTGGAGATGAGTCGCCTTTCCAGCCCCAGAAAATGCCCAAGAGCAATGCAGGGGTGCTGCAGGATGACTGCCAGACACAGCAGGTGGCTTTTCATGCCTCAAAGAAATGTGTGATATCATAGCCAGGAAGTAGAGGAGGATCTTTCCTAATCTGCCTGTTCCATCATGACAAATGAAATCTCATGCAAATGCAATCTCATGTCTTCATCTTGGTGAGGATAATGTAACTCAGTGAAGAAGGACAGCTTTACTGGGGGAGCATGAGCTACTCTTCCAGCTCTGCAGCCAGGCAAAGCTCTAGAGAACACAGCAAGGACTGTTTCTGCAGCAGTGGTAAAACCATTAAATGAAAGGCTGAAAAAAAACCAACAGTACATCTCCTAGAAATACCCATTTGCTACTTACATTCAGATCAGCACTTGGAGATCTCAAAGCACATACACAGCTTTGAAAAAAAAGTTACCTCTCATGTTATCTAAATAATAATACTGCAAATGAGTGTAATGGTGCTTGGAGTACCTGGATATTGAGATTTGTCATTCATGGCTGAATGTATTTAACCAGACTCTGCTTAAGTATAATGACCTTATTTACAGGTCTCTGCATAGAAGTCCTTGAAGGGTAGTTTTGTATTGCAAGAAATATTTTAAAAGGAAGTTTATTTTTTCTTGTGTTGGCTAACCAAACATGCACAGATACGGTTCTCAAGAGGAATGGTTACCACTTGCCCAATGGCACAGGAGGAAGCTGCAAAGCACCTGCAGATAAAAATGGTAGAAAAACAAAGGTCAATCAAGCTTGCCTGTAGTGCCCCACTTGCTTTAAGCCCCAGGTGAAGTGCTCACAGCAGGTACCAACTACCTAGAGACTCCTGTTTTCCACAATGACCCTCTCATTCCTGAGATCTCTTCAGGGATAATGCATAGGTGGGAATTGTGGTATGTGGAAACTTGCTTTTTTTTTTTTTTCTAGGAGAAGAATTGAAAATAGTTAAGGAAATAGAACACTACAACAGAAGTTTTGAGACTTCATTAATCACCTATACTAAGGAACCAGCTGGTATATTGACAAAGGTTTGTTGTACTAGGTTTATATAG
The DNA here is from genome assembly GCA_013400315.1 of Bombycilla garrulus. Classification (NCBI taxonomy): domain Eukaryota; kingdom Metazoa; phylum Chordata; class Aves; order Passeriformes; family Bombycillidae; genus Bombycilla; species Bombycilla garrulus. The sequence continues at coordinate 242,944 of VXBU01012459.1, read as the reverse complement.
CTGGGTTTTGGTAGCAGGCGTGCTAGCAGGGTGCTTCTGTGATAAGATGTCAGATTCTTCTCCCACATCCAACCAAGCCAGTGCCAGCTGGCTCCAAGACGGACCCACTGCTGGCCAAGGCCGAGCCCGTCAGTGATGGTGATAGCTCTTTGAGCATAATATATTTAAGAAGGGAGACAAGCTGCTCAGCAACAGCAGCTGGAAGAGATGAGTGGGAACACTTGAGAGAAACAGCTCTGAAAGCACCAAAGTTAGTGGAGAAGGATGGGGAGGAGGTGCTCAAGGTGTTGGAGCTGAGGTTGCCCTGCAGCCCCTAGTGCAGACCATGGTGAGCCAGCTGTGGCTCTGCAGCCCATGGAGGTCCATGGTGGAGCCAAGATCCACCTGCAGCCTGTGCAGGACCCCATGCTAGAGCAGGCGGATATGTGAGGGAGGCTGTGACCCTGTGGGAAGCCCACTATGGAGCAGTCTCCTGGCAGGACCTGTGTAAGATCCCATGCTAGAGCAGGTTTGTTTGCAGAACTTGTGGCCCCGTAGGAGACCCACACCAGAGTGAAGAACTGCAGGCTATTGGAAGAATTCATGGTGGAGAATTTGCGGAGGACTGTCTCCAGGGACAGTCCTTGCTGGAGCAAGGTAAGATGAAGGAAAAGCAGCAGAAACAATGTAATGGACTAACTACAATCCTCATTCTGGTCCTCCTGTGCCCCTGGTGGGGAGAAGGCAGAGAATTCAGTAGTAAACTTGGGCCTGGGGAGGGGAGAGGGAAGGTGTTTCAAGATTTCGGGGTTATTTTCTTGTTATTCTACTCCGATTTGATTGGCAGTAAATAATCTCTCTGAATCTGTTTTGCCTGTGACACATTCAGCCAGGATCAACCCACCACAGATGTATACAGCTGTGAGACAACTACTTTGAGCATCACTGACTTATGTGCTTTGTTTCTGTTTCCTTTACAACCTGGCAGGAAAACAGATGTACTCTTTTGCAAGCAACTTTAAGAAGCTGTTTAAGAATCATCTTAAAAAAAAAAACAAACAAAAAAACCAAAAAATCAAAAACAGAAAAAGAAAAAAGAAACCCCAAAAAAATAAAAAAACACAATGAAATGTTGTGTTTCCTGATCAGTTGCAGAGAGAGGTTCCCAAATATTTGTGCACATAGCATGCAATTCTGCAGCTCATTCAACAGCAATTTACTGTCCAGTGGTATTCAAGGCACTGATACATTGGATGATGTTACATGAACTAAAAACCAGGTGGCTCAGCTTTAACCAGCCACTTCAGTTCAGTGTATGTGTGCACAAAGACACTACAGCCAAAGTGAAGTAAAGCAGGAATTTTAAAATTGAGTTCCTCAGGCATTGCCTTAAGTTGTGAGTAGTAAAGGCTAATACTTCCACAATTCCAAACTGAAATGCAAAACAAACCTGAAACTGGTTACCCCTTTCCTCTAATCTCACTGTGGCCATTTCTAAAAACATTTAATGCAAAATCCTCCTTGCTGCAGGTCTTCCAACATTGCTCCTTAGCCCCTTACTTTTATCCCTTGTCCCACATCAGAGACCAGAGATCATGTGAACTGAAAAATTGAAAGCATCTCTTTTTAGTGAGGAAATGTTTGTAGTTAACAAACCTAGTGCCCACAGAAGAGCAGGAAAGGATGAAGTTTACAGACCTGCATGCAGGCACAGAATCCACTGAGGAGAGCTGTCTGCAGCTGCAGTAAAAGCATGAATGCTCTCTTGGCCAGCTTTGCTGGTGCCTTTCAAAGGCAGGAAGATGCTTGTAATGTTTGGGCTGCTTCCCTTCCAGGAAACAGCTAGTCCTGTTTGTTAGGGATTGATGCCAACGCTTGCATTAATTCACACCATGGGTGATCTGGACTTCTAACAGACAAACTTCTCAGTCAAAAGTATGAGACATCAGGAGAAATGGATTAAAAAGCTATTTCTAGAATAACTTGAGTTCTTCTAGCTGTATCAAGAAGATAAAACCTCTGAGAGTATGTAAAAAACGCTTTATTCGGTTGTTGATTCTAGATGAATATTTTTTGGCTGATTTCCATAATATGAAACTCCATACCAATAACTCTCACTTTTTAAGTGACAGATTCACTTAATGTCTGACAATGTAACCGGAAAAAGAGAGTAACATATTTTACAATCTTGAAAAAGTGCCAATCCGTTATATATTCACCGACAGAGTTCAAAGATGATGAGAATATCATGCCTGGATATACTGAGAATCAATCATCACCTGACATGGAAAACAAATGCCAGTGAGAGTGTGTAGAGGGAGCTCAGGTCAGAGCTGGTATGCATGGTAAACCCCTTGATCCCAGCACTGGTGATAAATGCCATCCAGCATTAGTAGGTGGAATTCAGCTTGGCTTGCAGAGGGCATCAGTGGATACAATCACTTTTGGGAACCTCTTAACTATTTCCTGGGGAAGGGCCCAACTTCCACATTATGATCTGCTTCAGGTGTCACATTTTGGAGCTTGGAGAACCATTTAAGAGAATGAAATTCTAAAAGAAGTAATTATTCTTATTTTGTACTTTTTATTTTTTTGAAGTGCTTAATTCATTAAGTCCACCCTTATACAATTTTAAACCAGAAATGCCATTCACAGACTTTAGTAAAATAGTCAAATTAATTTTTTACCATTCACCAATATTCACTAACATTCAAAATTTTGGTTCCTTTTCACCATCTTCCTGATGTGGCATACCACAATAGCCTACTTCACCACACATCTAGAACTGGGGTCACTTTTCTCTATCAAGGCATTTTAGCCCAGGAAAATGAGGTTTTGGGGTGAAACTGAATATTGCACAGAAATGCAGAGTCCACAGCTTCATCTAACATTTTCTGAAGATCTAGGCAGTTAGTTTCTTTTGCATACCAGGAAAATGGCACCTAAATAAATCCAGGCACTCCAAGTTGCATAGCCTGACACTTGTATGGTGTTAGATGGCCTCCACAGATTTCTGCACAGATTTCTGTGACTTAGAAAATGTTTTTATTTCTGATATACCAATTGTATTCAGGGTTGGGGGAAGAAAACAAAATAAAAGAAGGAAGGAATATTTATTCGACATTACTCTCTTTATGTTTTTTGTTGTAGGTAAAAAAGAAAAGTATTAAAGTACATTTGGTGACTCTCCCTGTGTCATTAGTAACCTAAACTACTGGACGAATTGCTTTAAACCCTTCTATGAAAAATGCACATCCAGGATCCCATCACGCCCAGGACTCCTATTGATTTTGTGGGCGGAAAGACAGAAATCTGTTCACCCATGGAAAATAACATTCATGGCCCTCTGCTCTGGAAAGCTATTATTCATGGACATTTCACATTCTTTTTTTTAGCTCCATTATGTACAAAGAGAGGGTTAGGATACAGTATGTACAAATAGCATGTGCAAATGAAGCTCAGTAACACAGCAACAGAGATGATAGTTTGAAAACTATTTTTGGGGCAAAGACCTATTAGACATGTTACTAATTAACCTATTCTTACAGTAATACAGAGGCACTACTGAAGAGGACATTATCAGATGGCTCAGCATACTCTTTATCAAAGTAAGACTTTGGAGCATAATTTACATGCTTTAAAACAAACTTTAAAACATAGCATCACAGAATCACAGCATATCTCAGGTTAGAATGGACACATAAAGTTCAACTCCCTGCTCTTCTGAAGATTACCTAAAACTACTGTAATGAAATAAAAGCCAGAGTTAAATGTATGATCACTAACTCCCTTAAAAAAGCACAAGTAGTCCAGTTTTGGTCAACCCAATGCTAAATGAAAATTACATACTTGGTAAAACTGAAATTAGAAACCTCTTTGTTCCAAATTCTGTCCTGGCAGTATGTCTCTCTGCTAGACAAGAATTTAATCCATGAGAAACAGGCAAGCACATATTAAGCAAGTGAACTAGATTTTCTGTAAAATTACATTAACTTCTGGAGAAAGATTAAAGCAGCCATCCATTTTCTCCACTTCTTCAGCTTGATTTGTGTATCTCTAGCCCCGTGTGTATTTCAAACTCATGAAGACAAGAACAGGTTATCTTGACTTTGCTTTCCAGACAGTTGTTCAAACTGGGGCAAATAACAGATCTGAAAAAAAGACTCAAAAGCAATTCTTGCCATGCCCAAGCCAGGGAGATCCAACTTGCACTAAAACCCTGTTTAATGATAAAACCACCTAGCTCCTAAGTGAATGAGGAATTCATTGAGAAGCTTGCGTTGCTGTTGTGTACTATGTATGACACAATCTCACGTTATGGGGTGGATACCTGTGTGCAGCACCCTGCTACCCAGGACACTGCACCCACTGACTCTTGACAGAAAGAAAAATGAGGGACATATTTCTGGTGTTTTTTTTTTTTTTTCTTGATTTTTGTTTTTTCAGCTGTTGCTGCTGCTCTTTGCTGTCAGTCCTGTGTCGGAGAGAACCTTATTTTCACAGTAATTTAGCCTGCTGGGTGATGTGCCTCTATACATAGCATGTAGGATCCAGACGAGAGAGCATCACACATTAACAGATGCTAAGTGAAGAGTGAGAAGAAAAGTTGGCTAGAGAGGTGCAAGAGTAAAAAACCGACTGATTTCAAGGGGCAGGGGGCACTTGTTTGGGATCACTATGCTGTGTTCCCCCCATCAGAGATACTTCAGCTGCCCTTTTCCTAGGAGACACTCCAAGCACTGGGGTACCAGTCTGGCACTGGTTATCACACCATACCTGCAGTGCTGGGCCAAGCCACGTCTGGCTCACAGAGACTTCTTGGCATGCCAAATCACCAAGTCAATGTAGGCCGAGTGAGAATGGCTTCACTGGGTCCCTATTTCAAAGGGACTGTATAGGAAAAGCTGTTTGATAAGGTCTTAGGGAGAGAAGGACAAGGATGAAGAGTAACAGAACTGTTCAGATCCCTTGAAAGAAGGCATTGAGGTGTGTTTCTGTCTCATCAGGTAGGTCAGAACTGACAAGGATACAAAGGCACTAGCTTAGGACTTGCTTCTGTGCCATCTAAAGGCATCCTCTTCACCAGGTTGCCAGGACTGTAAGATAAACCTCAAAGTTTTATTATGTTTTATTTCAGTTAACTACTTTTCAGTTCAAGTAAACTGCTTGAACACAGTCCTTCGACACCTCCCCAAGATGCTTCACATGGCTGAGAGAGGTCACTTCTTAACCAAACAGCAAAGTGTGCAGCCTGTGCAAGACAAGCAAAGGCAGATCATCTTGGGCAAAGTTCTTCCAGTAAGCAGGAAAAACCTCATGTGGCCACTGTCCAGTCCTCCCTGCCTTGATTTACCAATTTCACTTGTCTTCCTGCTGCAGTTGTAATGTGCACAAGTAAAACAAGAGAGGAGTGAAACAGCATTATGAAATTTTATTCTGAAAATATGGCAAGAGTCTAAGGCACTTCAAACATTTCAATACACTTGACTAAAGTGAATGTGACAAGGTAATAGTATTCCATAAATATGCACCAAGGACTACACTCAATTCCACTCAAGGGGAATATACAGCTGGTACCTCTAATTTTATTCTCCAATAAACATGTATGGAGCTTATAGACTGAAACAGTTAATAAAAATATGGTAACAGGACATGTAATTCTTCATGTAGGTTTTAACTATTAAGGAATATAAAATGTGGAAAATACTGTGTGAGTTAATTTTATAGATACTAGTATCTTTTATATAAAAAGTTATACATTATCCCCAATTAGCAACAACTTATTTAGTGAACTTCAGACCTGACAAGAGGCTCTATCCCCAATACCTACCCACTCACCCACCAGCTCAAGGTCCACAGAGCTGATTACATAAGCAACTGCAGCTTCTGAATTTCAAAGTAATTAAAAACATGAAAATCATGCTGGAATGAAATTTATGAAAAGTTTACCGTGATGAGGTCTAGGCACAGTGAATATGTTTTAGAATGACTTAAGAATAAGCCACTGAGACACCCACGCATGGATAGCTTTAGAAGTCGTAGTGTGCACTTAACATAAGAAAGGATAATCTACAACAACAAAAACAGGATTTATGCCACTGTACAGAAAGATGAGTTATGTGAGCAAAAGAACAGCTCTGGCTAAGGTCCTCCACTGAGCACTACTTAATTATATGCTTGCCTCAAGATTACAGTTTTCTACCTTTAGCACTAGATCTCTGCTTTCACTTTGCTGGTGAGTTCAAGCACAAGGCAATTACATTCAGTATCTGTCTCAGTAAAACAGTAACATTTAGCAGCTTAAAGATGGCATAGAGATTTTTTTACAGATATTTATACACTACTATTCAAATGTGGCTCTGTGGGTGGGACCAGGAGATGTCCTTCTGCTAAGCCTAGGAGTGCCCTAAAAAAGAAGAAAGAACAGTTAATCAAAGAGAAATTATTCCAGCCAGCAGATAGAAAATGAAACACGCAGAGTTACTCTGTTCAGTGCCTTACCTTTAATTGTACAGATATTTTTTTTTTTGATTTTAGGAAGGAAAATGCCAGCTATCATACAGCCTACTAACTGCGAGTGCATATTGTTTAGACACTGAGGTGTTTAGCAGCAGTTTATCAGGAGAGTGAGTCAGGGCTAGAGGAGAGGTGGATAGCTGCCAAAACACCTCGTGTTTCAATTTCCAGGTCAATAATTACCATTAAAATGATACAACAGCACCTCTGCACACTAGCCAGAATCAGTGAACCTTGCTAGTGAGCTATCTATACCCCTTGGTAATTAGGAGGAGAAGCAGGAACTGTCCATCAGCCAGGCTTCAACGTTCTGCAGTCAACATGTATTTTAAATAGTACATTCTGCTTAACAGCACAGAAACTGCCTTGCGAATAAACTCAAAATTTCATGTGCTGTACTGCTGTACAGCTGTCAGGGAGTAAATTTCTTGTTGACCTTTCACTATTATGTTCACTACTATGCTGCTGTATAGCAGCAAGTTAAAACATAACCTACATACAGGAGGTTGTGTACTAACCGGTGACTGGGTTTTGGAAAAGTTGACGTGTGCATAGAGGAGAACTGCTATGTCCTTATGTCCAGCTTCCAGGGCTATTGAAAGTGCTGTGCTGCCATCCTGAGAGAAGAAAGGAAGAAACAGGAGAATTAGTGCTTGTATGCTTTAACAGATCTCTTAAAAGCCCCATCAGCCCACAGAGAAGTGAAGTTATTAAGCGGAGGCTCTACTGCTCATACAGACAGGTTAATTTAGAGTCTTGTTTAAATTCTTTTGTTTTAAGCCTCGCACTGCTGTTTTATGAGGCAATCCAATTGTCAAAGCCTCATAATTTCTCTAAACGAGGAGTCTTGATTATTGCTGTGGAAGAATGAGCACACTATTATCACAGTAATGCTACATGTAGTGCTGTTTAAGACCAGAAGATTGGGCTGTCCCAGAGAAACTACAATGTCAGTAACAAGTAGAAGAGATGATCAGGGAGGGAAAAATGCTAGTCAAGTATAATGATAACTGCTGTGTTAAAATGATAATTGTTGTGGCATAGCTCCTATCAACACTAAGAGAAATTGCACTCATAATTCCAAATGCTCCTTGATGGAAGTCTAAATACAAACAAATGGACCTTCCTAGTCAAATACTGTCACCTCAGTTTCTCAGAAGACACCATGGCTTTCAAAATCCACAGCTGTTGAGGGTTCTAGAACCAAAAAGTGCTTCAACTGGAAGAGTATTTTACTGATCTGCTGTTTTTGCTTTGGACCATGTTTGGTCCAGAAAGACAAAGACGTCAGGCAACCTGTGTTGCAAACTTGGTGCTTGGTTCACTGCCTGGCTTTTGGCTCTTGCACACAGAGGTCTCTATATTAATGCCAGTATTTGAAATGTCTCACAGGGATGGAGCACACATTCCAGCCGCTGCTGTAGCACTGGCATTGGAAAGGTTTGTATCAGTTTTTAAATGGTAAACCCTTTTTCCAGCATGGGACACAATGGACAGAGTCCACCTAGAAAGTCTTATGAGACTAAAGGGAGCAATTATACATAAATCTAATTGTCCTGAACAGACAGGGAGCTAGAAGAGCTGTCTACTACAATGCAATATAATGCATGACATATGCACAGCTAACACTCTCCAGTTAACACGAGTTCTTAAACAGAGGTGGTGAATTACTGCAGCAAACATTAGGATGATGCTTAGCTTACTATTGATCTTGCAGACTGGAAAAGCATCACACTCTGAATAGTTAGGGGAATGCTAAAAATCTCAATCCCACGGCATAAACAAAGTTGTGAATAAGAAGTCAAGCTGTGCTTGGGAAACTATCAAACTGGCCACAGGAATAGTTAAGTATCATGTCCCGATTAAGACTGCAATAATTGATTTTGTATCTGATAGTGCTAATAGCATCCAAGCAGCAATAATCTAGACTGCTCCTGAAAGTGTTTGTTAGACTGAGGTCTTCTTACATTCTCCTCTCCAGTCAGGTGTTCCACACTGCTAGCACTATGAGCAACTGAGCTTCCTCCTGCAGCAGGTGGGTGAATGAAGAGAAATTACGTCCTTGCCATTCTGCAACAGCTTCAACACATAACCACCCACTGCCCTCCCAAATCCCAAACCCAGGCTCCATTTCAGCGTTCAGTGGGTAAAGCAATAGGAAGAAAGAAACAGTATGCAAGAAATGTTGTTAACAAGAACACAGCAGTGGCAAGAAACAAACTAAGTCAATGTTTTCAAGCTTGAGAAATCTATAGATCAAATTGTCAGCTGACAGCATAGGCTGCAATAATCCCTGCAAACAAGAAATGAGCAGGTGTCTCACTCGACACTAAAGTCACAATCTGTATCTGTTTATTGTCAGGACACTGTGGCTTCATAACTAAGACTGAACCTATAATCTCAAAAGTCATGGTGTGTTCTTCAAAAGGAACAGTGTGAACATCCTTCCAAGAGAATTGTAGGGCTGATATTTGCCATGGGCACAGAAAAGCTACACAATGAGGCCCTAAGTCATCAGATAAGGTCCTAACCGAAACTCGGAAAAATCCTTTGAAAGGGGGAAGGAATATTAGAGGGAAAGATGTTTTACTATGAGCTAACAGAAGTTTTTTTCTGTTCTGGCACTAAACACCTACAGCTAACCACAGAAATTGCTACCAGGTACGTCTGTTAGAAAAGTAAAAATACTAGCCAAATTATCACAGCACTTGCTACCAATTAAGCAGGAGATTCATGTGGTTGGTACTCTGGCACTCTGAGTCACACATTCAACCAAGCAGATTTCAGAAGCACTGAAAGGCAACTCACATTGTCCTCCAGGGTGCTGTTACACCCAGGCTGAGCCAGCAGAAGCTTAACAATCTCCACGTGTCCATGCTCACTAGCGCACATCAGAGCTGTAGAGCCCTCATCATCCTGGATATTGACATCTGCACCACAGGCCAATAAAGCTTTAACCATGTCTATCCGGCCATGACTCACAGCTAGCATCAGCGCAGTCTGACCAGCCTGCATGGAGAGAAGAGGAAAACCCAAATAAGACAGAGGCGATCAGTGACAAAGCATGAACAATTTTTTAATTTGACACTCTGTTTCTCCTAGGGGGAATAAACCATTATTTTAAACAGTACTCTCAAGGCTTTGATTGCCATTATTTAAATACCTTTTATGCATCATATATCCCATATTCACATAGCTATTTACTGAATTAATGGAAGATATCCAATATATTTTCAGACATCTGTAGTTTTTCAAAGGAGCTAAATGCCGGAGAATTTGTAAATGATGTCCAAAATTCAGTAATAGCTCTTTCCAGACAATGATCAACCTTCATTTCTAGAAGAGGTAGCTCAACTGTTCTTCCACAGCTCCACTTAGTATATAGCAATCAAAAACACACATAAAAAACCCACAGATGATGAAAACAAACGAGAGCAACATTTGAACTGATAAGAGCAGGGATGGGAGCATGGAAGAACCAATAAAAAGGCACAGGAGAACAGCAGTAAGAACTGTGCCTTGTGAACCGTCTGACTGACCTGGCTGGCTTTAGCATTCACATCCCCACAGCTGAACAGTTCCTCCACTATCCTCATGTCCTTCTCTGCTTCCACAGCTGCAAGCGCAGCGAGCATGATGGGGGTATAACCAGCCTTGTTCTGATGATTTACATTACAGACATCTGCAAAAGGATGACATAATTTCTTCAGAAAGCAAGAACCCAAAAAGCAGTAATTGTGCTAATCAACTGAATAAACTGTCAGTAGAGCAGCCTATAAAAAGAAAAAGTAGCAATTGCATTCATAATGGATGTAATTCAAGGGAAAGTGGAGAAGAAAAAAATTAACAGAGGAGCTCCTGAGCCAGAGAAAGAAAATAATTCTTTTGTACTATGCGTACAACACAAGAGAGAGAACAAAGACATTTTATACGTTATAATTTAGAGCTTTATTTGTGCTTTTTTTTCTTTTTTTTTTTTTGGTAAAAGCAAGTGGTCTGAAATTTAACATGACATTCAGAAACACTGTCAGGAGAGTCCTTAAGCTCTTCTCCCAAGGGCATCCATACTACAGAATAAAAGTGGTCCAGCACGATGGCCAGTGGAAAAGATAATTCTCTTCAGCACAAACATTTTCCTGCAACTGATGTTACTTTAAAAATCTGCAAGTGTACTTCAACGTTTTTGAGCTGCCAAAAAACCGCCCCTTTAAATTAAAGACTGCTGCCAATTCTGCAGTGTATTTGACCATGAACAAAACCGCTCTGGGAATAAATACAGGCAGGTCCTCTGACGAGTACCAGCAACCAACACAAGTTCTCCTTTTTATTCAAACCTTGCCTTGTCTTCGGTCTGTCTCTGTGCCTAAAATTCTGCAGAAATTCAGCAGTGCTTAATGGTCTACGGGGCAGCAGGTTTTTGTGCGCTCATCATATTGGAAAGCAAGGACTCAGATTTACACAAACGTTATCTGTAGACAAGAAGTAAAATTGCACGACAGATATCTTAACAAGCAGAAATGGTTTAGGAAATTCTTCAGACTTATGGCCAAAGTTTTTTTTGTTTCAGTCAACATTTCAGAAGCAATTCAGGTGCAGATGTAAGATATTGCAAATCTTTTTCACGTTAAATTGACATCATAACAGTAGATAAATACCACTTTATGAACATTATGAACAGTAGATAAATACCACTTTCAGACATCACTTCTGTGAAGCCACTGAAGCCAGAGAATACAACACTCTGCTACATGCATTACATCCTGAGTAATGAGTAACTTTTAGAAGTGGTGTGTCCTACTCTGACTAGACTACTTCAACAGAGTGTTTTCTGAGGTCACATTTAGCTCCTTTTCTATATGGCTAATGAGGGAAACTTTTCTCCTATTTGTTCTCTTGGTGACTCGGCTTCATATGAGCTAATGAGGATTCTCTCATCTCATCTTGTCCACTCTTCTCACCAAACACAGATAAAGAGTTCTTGGTCTAAGAATCTACCTGTAATATAACCACACTGCAAAGCTGACCACAGTGACTATTCAGACACAGTCCAGAGGAAGATTGTTGAAACCTGAAGGAATCTGCCTATTTGCAAACATTTCCCAAGTGCTGGCATGAGCACTGTTCTCCTTCAGAGAGAACTACCTGGGACTAGTCATGATTGCTACATTTTACAGGTAGCGCCCCTGGTGTTCACAGGCATATACTAGCTGCCATAACTACAGGAGTCCTGACTTCCAGCAAGAGATGAGCATGTTCCTGCTCCTCTGAGACTTCTCTGAGATAGGAAGCAGAGGGGCAGCTCACTTGTGCTGCAGAGCCAGCTTGCCCCATTTCACCACGCTCCTGACATTCCCTGCATTCCCCTGCTGTGACTCACTCTTCCCAAACACAGACTGCCTTCAAAAGGACCAGAGATTTCAAAGTCCTCGCTTTCCTCTTGAGGAAGTCTCTGCATGTGTGACACATGTCCCAGGTTATCAAAGCTGAGATTTGCATCTTTCATATCCTTGTTTATCTGATGCTACCCTCCTGGATTTATGAATATTGCTTGGCTTACACTCCAGACACTGGCCTAGTTAAGCTTTCTCTACCAACTCTGACAGGTTTTTTTAGCTAGTTTAGAAAAACAAACTTCACTCAGGGAGCAAAACTAAGATTAAAGTGATTAATCCAGCCTGGGAGCAATTCCAATGTGTGATACCTTCAGCTGGATGCCATCAGGCACACTGAATGTGGGAAGCAGATACTCCAGGGTCTCCCCTTTGCCACTACCCTTACTTCACATGTGTTTCAAGAGGACCAAGAAAGAAAAGGAAGCAACAAAAGCAACCACATGAAGCGGCATCAGATTGCTAATGGACTAGGAAAATGGTCTTTGTGACAGAATGCCATATTGCTCCAGTTTCTCAGTAAAAGTAGCAGTGAGTCAATGTGGTGGCCAGAAAAAAACTTCTGCACTGCTGTAGACAAAGCTATACTAGTGTTTGTGTGTTTAAGATGGTATTTATACCTCAATACATCTTCCTCCATCAACATCCTACAGTGCTGAGCAGCAGCTGTGCTGCCTCCAGAGAAAACTGCTGGAGACTGGTGCTGCTGAACTTGGGACTACAGTCCAAGAGTCAGGAATCTATCTCAACTCTTTATATAATTAAGTGACTTTTAAACTTCTTCAAGAAGCATCACCTCCAAAGCTGGTACTAGAAACAAAGATTCTAGACTACCTAAATGAGCCCTCATGTAAGTGTTAACAGACACCTGCTGGAAGAAAAACAAACCTGGCCTCTAGTCCATAGAGACTTTCACCCATGAGAATTGCAAAACCAAGAATAATTAAAAATAAAAAAAAAAGCAAACTTACTTGCATCTAGAAGAAGCTTTACAATTTCAAAGTTAGAATGTGAGACACTGTAATGCAGAGCTGTGTTTCCATTTCCATCTGCCATGTTGATGATATGTCTGAGGACAGCAGGAGAAATCTCTTCAAAAGCAGTTACATAGTCTCCAACCATTTCAGGGACAGCTGACTTCTGACTTGAGACACGAAACCACTCATGCTGGATGGTATTTAAACAAAACCTCTGCCGAAACCAAGACAGAAAAAATTATATATGGACGATCTATTTAAAGGATTTTCCATCATGTAAGTCAGCAATGCAGGTCAAGTCTTTTTTAGTCCAATGTGGGAAGAAAAGATGCAGCTCACAAACGAGATGTACAGACTGAAGCTTCTCCTATGACTAAAGGCCACTTTAAAACACCAACTATTTACTTCCTCTCACTTCACCTGACTTTCACCTCTGAGGGCACAGAATTTTAGGATGAGAATACTCCCAGAATTAACAGATCTCAAATACTGGTGAACAGAAAAAAAAAGACTTGCATAACAATTTCCTTCAAATACTTAACTATGTTTATAAATCTCTGATAAATTCAAGACTTTCTCACTGGACTTAAAACAACAGCATGCTAAGTCAGTTAGGCCCAGCCCTGAGGCACAAATTATCAAATGCACAAGGTATATGAGAACTGGCTGGACAGAAGTTCTGAAGATGAAGAGCTGAACATTACAGATGAATACAAACTGAAACAAACATCACATTGTAATGTAAAAGGTAAATACTGTTTTGGGGTGAATAAACAGATTTATAGCTTGCATGGCATGTGATGAAGTCCCTTCTTTCTGCCTTATACTATGAAGAAAACACCTGGACTATTTTGTCTGGCCTGATCACTGAATGACACAAAATATTTGGTTGAAACAGTTTCAAAGACAAGTGGCAAGAATGAACAGAAGTCAAGGAAATCTGACCTACTGGACAGACAGGAAGAACTGGAGATGCTCTGCTGAAAAGAACCACTGGGAAAAGAAACATGTAACATTTGTTGTAGAAAACAGGAAAAAAAGGAAGAACCTGTTCTTCACCTGAAGGCTGGTTGGCTGTAGTATTAAGAGATTTTAGCTGCAATGAGAAGATGCAGGCTACACATTCAGGATAAACTTTCTCAAGGGTATGGACTGAGGGTGGGGGAGTAGGAGCCCACTTAGACCAGGTGACTTGTCTGTTGCGACAAGGTAGGTAGAGCCGATCTCACTGTGAGCCACAGTCACCACTGGCTCTGACTCTGAGATACTTGCTCTAACCTGGAAGGATGACCATATCTTTCTCATAAACCCTCACCTGCAAGGTGGCCAGTAAATTCAAGGGCAATTTTGCAGAGAAGACAAAGGTTTATCTAGCTTCTAGGGAAAACACACCAGTAGCTCTAGAGGGGGTCTGTGTCTGGTAAAGAGAAAATATTCTACACACACCAGTGCTACCTATGTAACTGTACTACATAAACACATCAACAGAATATTTTACATCAGTGCTACTAAAATGTGAACATAGAGTTGAAACATAAAAGTGGCCATAAACTGACCCAATAGAATTTTTTTAATATATTTCAGGCAGTACTGAGTGCAAAATACCACTAAGAAACTAATTTTAGTCACAACACACTTTTTAAATTAAATTAATCCATCACATTCAAAAAAAGTGCAATCCACAACTCTTTCTGGCATAAACAGCAGCTGCAAGAGCTGAGTATGCTAGAAGAGGTTGGGACAACTAATACAGCTCCTCAGCTATACTGACATTTAACATGTTTGGACAAGACTTCTTTATCAGCAGACAGACAGAGGACAAGAGCTGATTAGTCTGCAGCTTCCACTACAAAACACTGCTTGTGCTGGAAAACACTTCAGGCACAAGAAAGAAAAACGTAAATTCAAATTACACTTCCAAGGCAGAGATCATCATCCAGTTTTGCCATTTTTGACACTTTCAACTCCAAGAGGGCCTAAAGTATTTGTTGTTTGAATGCCTAAACTACTCCTGAAGGACAAACACAGAATTAAAAACTAAGTATCACAACTGTATGAAACAACCTTTCAAAACATTCCCTGAACCACAGATGTGGGAACTGGACACAGACAGTATTACTATGTAATACAGACACCAGTATTGTCTTTAGGGAGCTGCAGATACTCTATAGTAGAGGAGGATGACACTGAATTGTTGCCTTTTATATCACTGCACAAGTGTAACAAATGCAAAATTCAATTTCATATCATTAAGCTGTGTTCTTTTGCTTTCAGATTTCCCTCACAGAGTAGCGTAGGCAATTCCTATGTGAGACATTTCCAATAAGGCAAATACAATTTTATTTCTTGAGACTTGAGTATTTCTTAAATATTAACAATGAATCCTCCTTACTCTCTGCAGCACTGATAAAAATTGTCAGTGCAGTAAACAAGACAATCAGCATTCCTATGCTTAGAAGACAGATCACCTAGTGTTTCAGAACAGACTCTGAGGTTTTTTTCATAGGAAACAACAGGCTCTTCACCCACTGCAGTCTCCTAATGTGAGGCCTGAGAGCCACCCACAGCAGTGCTACACCAAAAAAACCCCACAGCAATAACACAGGAATGCACAAGTGTGTTGAAACTATACTTTCATTTTAGTAAGTGTGTGCCTTGGGAAAACAACAATGAAGCACACAAAGCATAAGTATATTCTCTGGATGAAAGTGTACTGATAGAAATAGCTTTGTGACTCTTGCAGGAAAGATGAAATCCTCTTCTGCCTAGCCACTGCGGTTAGCAGTTAACTCTACCTGAACTTTTTCTAATGCATCTCAAGAGAAAATTTTCACCTGTATCGCTTACCACATCTTTGTTGGTTAATGCCTTGGGGTCATCAATGTTGTTTCTCAGCAGGTTACAGGCAGAAAGCATCTTTTCACTTAGCTCATACCTGAGGGAGACAGCAAAATACATGGCCTGTTTCAATTTTTATCTTAGTTTTGATCTTTATTTCAGTATAGAAACATTTGTTTTTCTGAAAGTTCTCTGGGAATTTTAGTCTCCAGGCAAGCCATCTGCTCCTACCCTGCAGAAGCCACTCTGGCAGCTCTTCTCATGCACTCCCTCCACGCTGAATGGAGATGAGTGTGAGAAGAGCAACAGGAATGGAGAGTGCTCTAAGACTTGGCAACCCTTCTTGTGGATATTCTCACCTACAGCTTATGATTGCAGAGCACACGTTATATGCTATGTGCTTTGATTACTTGATTGACAAGGAGAAATGCCAGTAGTTGTGATGGAAACAGAATTAGGCACTGGAAAACAGCTCAAGAAATGCCTCCCTACCAGCTCCCATTCACTGGAACTAGCTTTCCTCCTTCCACCCACTCTGGAAATTTACTCTCTTTCTCCAGCCCTCTTTAATTTTTACACTTCTACTCCCTTGTCATTACAAATTTCAAAACTCACGGTAGGCCAAAAATAAGGTCCAGGCCTGTGCCGCATATCCTACGAGGCTGTGGCCAACCATCTTTGCCTACAACCTGCACAGAAGATAATGGCAATTTTTCCAGAAAATTCTCCCAAAAAGCAGAAGAGCTAGCACACTCGCATGTAAGATAGGCATTTTTGCCCTCATGGATTACAAGCCAGCTGCTAGTGCCAACAGAGCAATGAAATTCTCCTCTATTGCATGGACCATGGCCGTACACGGCCACGTGCCCTGCATCTTCCCCTCAGAGAGCTGCACCAGGGCAGTCAGCTTGCAAAGAAAATGCTCCTTAAGTACACATGGCTATCTAAGCTGTTCTGCTGCTCTTCCTCCCAGTCACCTCTTGCTACTGTAAATATAAATTTGAGAGCTTTTTTGAGAGACTACCCATCTTTTTACGCCACCTGTAAAACAACAGGCTATCCTACACTACTGTATAAAATAAGCTCAGGGCTCTTCAAAACACACAGCTCCAGGACCTCCAAGCTCTTAATTATTAATTTCTGCATCTCTTTTAATTAACAGCTGACAATTACAAACAACTTGATGCTAAGCTACATCTCAAGTGAACTATGACATTAACTTTGTTTTTAGCTCTAGTTATTATTCTACTTACACAATTTTCCAAATTAACACACTGGCAAACCCATTATCTGTAAGATATCCTTTCACTGTCTCAGTTTGTATTTCCTTTTGCCATTTGCTAATGAAGAATCACTAAGAACTCACTACTTCACTGCTTTCTATATGCCAAAGATGCACAGCCTTGTCTGTCAAATCCTACCTTACACAACAATTTGAGAAGTACCCTAAGACATGACATGTTGAACAAGTGTGTGATGGCAGCTTTAAAAGTGTATTACAGTACACAATCTCATATCATATGAAGCACATGATCTCAGGGTGGACAGTGTCCTCAGTGATGTACCTCCATCATCTTACTGCGCCATGCCTGAGACGCTGTGGAAGGTGCAAATGCAAGATGCACTCCCAGCAACCAGCTGAACTGGTGTGCATGGCTCAAGATTAATTTGTTTGCTTACTGACTGTTTTACAGACGAGGACGTTAACGAGGCATTGCCTGCTCCCAAGTGAGTGCCACTTGTGACCCAAGAGAGCCCTTGCTAGGGGAGCCACAGGGTCTTGATTAATGAAACATTTAAAGTCAGTAGGGTCAGCGGCTGGAAAGGATACCCCCTTACACTTTCTTCCTGCTCACACACAATCATTTTGCCATGAAACTGTTTCTGGCTACCCACTTGAGGAGGAGGGAAGCTGGCAGCAGTCAGTCAGTGCTGGGGATGATGCTTTCTCCACAAGCACAGCCCACACAGCGAGCCCCATGACACGAGGCGGAGGTGACCTCATCAAAGGCACACTTCGGAGAGGGAGGGCAGCCTACCTCTCTCTGATTTCCACCTCCTCAGCCTCACACTCTGGGAGGGGACTATCCTTCTCTGTCCCCACAGCGCAGACTGCCGCAGCATGGGGGGTGGGCTGCTCCTCTTCTGTGCGCTGGTCGCAGGGGTACTCGTGGCTCTCACACTCCTCCTCTGAATCTGAGGAGGAGCTCTCCTCGGAGCTGGAGTCATCGCTGGATGTGGTCTCATACCTACAGGGAGAATGGGCAGGTGCAGAGGTGCTTGCTCAGTGTCACTCAGCAGCGGTCAGTACCTGCTTGCCCTGGTGCGAGTGGAAAAATGTCCTGCAAAGGCTTTGTCCTCCTGTTTTTTCCTCAGAGACCTCTTCTACTCACTGAACTCAGTGTAAGCGGCAAATGACACTGTGAGTATTATCTACACAGTGTGTAATGGAAGAAGAACAACCTCTTTTAAATGTAAGTCTTAATATTTTGTCAGACCTTGCCTTATACCCCAAATGAAATTACTTTGTTCAGGGTAAATTGTACTGCCTTACTAGGCAGATATAAGCAGAGAAGCTAACAAACCTATGATAAATTTTCCTCACTATACGTAATGATACTTTTAGCTAATATGTAGGAAATTAGGTAAGTGAGATATTTAGGCTATATACCGCACAAAGCATTTGTACTAAAGAAAAACTAATCCGAGTAAAGGGCTAGAAAAGCTATATGAAAACAATCTGATGAAACCATTTTAAAGGTCTTTGCAATATTCTGCAAGGGCAAGTAATATTTTAAAAGAAGACAATTTTCCATACTGTCTTCTGTATTTGTATGGGACGGTCTCTGAACATACTTAACACAAAGCCTGAAAAATTAACTCTAGAGCAATGGCATCTCTTGCTGTATCATTTAATAGTAAAATGCTGGGCTTGTCACCTACCAAAGATACATACATCTTTTCCTTACTAAAGCATTGACTGAGAAATGTCCCTATGGCTGTCTGAGATGGTTTCATCTTGCTGTGGTAAATCTGGGAGCAATCTAATGTACATGTATTTGATATTGATGCCATATATGACTTGCAAGCACAAGAGGATTACGAGGAGCTCAGCTGTTCAATTCTTCCTTCTGATCCTTACACTCAGCTGTCTCACCTCAGCCTGAAGGACAGGCCAATCCTACGCGTGTGTGTTCCTGGGTTCTTTCTCTTCTCACCATGAAAAGTGCTACAGTAACAGACGTTTTGGAAACAGGTCTCTTACCCGCCATTAATGCCAATAAACTGCAGGTTCTTCTTGGTGTTGCCCAAATCCTTCTTCCCATCTCTTTTCTTCATGATAGATTTCAGTGTGTTCTCATTTTTAGTACATACTGTTAGAAAGGGAGACAAAGTACACATATCAGTATAAATCTGTAGCCAGCTCTGAATGCAGTAGCATTATAGCTGATTATTTCAAAACAACTCCCTACTTTTCGACAGCTCTCTGTGTAATCTACCTGAATCTGAAGCTGGGTTTTCTAATATTCATACAGTCATGGTTTGACATGCGCATTGGAAATACAGAACAGCTTCAAAATCAGCTCTGTAAACTAGTTAAGCCTAACTTTTCCAGCTTACAACATGATGCTAATCTTCATGATGCTTTAGAAAACTTTAATAAAAGGCATGGATTTTTCCTTTTCTTTGCTATTTGTGAAAAACTTTTAACACTGAGATCAGTTATTCTGTTAACAAAATCTTAATTCCCAGTGTCAGAGAGCAGCAGCTCCTTGTCAAAATGAACACTTTAATACAGACAACATGTTTAATGATACATACAGCACATTGAAACAAATTATTCAGCAGGGTAGGTAGGTTCAATCAAGGATGGTCTTTTAGATCTAGTATTCATTCAAACAACTTTAAAATCAATCTCTATGCAAAGAACACGTAAAACATGCATAAAAATTTAAATACTTAGATAAGTCATTATTAAAAGTCCCTTTATCTTTCAGTAGATTTTTCTTAGGAAGACACTAAATGGCATTTCACTGATGTGCTACAATCTGCCATTTAAAACCTAACCACAACCTGCACACACACGGTGTCACACTGTGACTTTCCCCCCAGCTGCATCTTTTCCTGCTTTTTGCATTTTTGAGAATACTGAAAACCTTCCTTAACTGTATTTCATATTCTGACTCCACCAGCATGATCAAAGGTGAATGTGAGCCAGTTATTACCATAGAGACCTGAGGCAAGCTGATCATCTGTCAGGTTAATTGGAGTGAGAGCTTTATCCTGAGAAGAAAAAGACCTCCTTCCCCGAGCGACTTCCACCAGGGGAGTCTTCCTCTCCTCCTGACTGGGTACAGTGTCCTGCTCCAATTTCAGCATTTGCAAATTTGAAGCTAAGTGTGTGTTTGCAAGTTGGCCATGCGGGATGTATTCCAAAGTAGCACCTGCCAAAGAAGACAGTAGGCATCACATGAAAATATTTCCATTGATACTGTGATCTACAGGAAAAAAAAGAAAACCAACAAACTAGAAAAAAAAAGGACAATGCTCGTCCTTTAAAATACTCTTTTCTGATGACGTAATAGGAAAAAGACTGTGATGATTTTCAGAAAACACAAAATAATGGCCGTTTTTCTTTTGATAAAGACATACAATGCATGGACAAGCTATAAAGATATTGGCTTTAAAATGCATGAAAAGAATGGTCCTTCTTTCTCCTTCTCTTTCAATATGAGCAATGACCTCAGCTCCTGCCACCCTGGTCAGGGTGGGTTCACTGAGCTGCTCCTTGATGACATGCCTGAAGAGCACAGCATGTTCACAAGCTTCTTTCTGCAAGAACAGTAACCTTCTTATTGTACTTGTTTTTTAAGAAATGTCATTTTTCAAGAAAGCAGAAAATTTTCAGGAAACCTTCCTTTTCTTCCAGTACTCAAACTAACTCCCAAAGCTATATGCTTTGTCCAGTTACTGAGACAACTGCAATGAATTCCCACACACTATATTTCTTTCTTTCTTCTTTTTTTTTTTTTTTTCTTCTTTTTTTTTTGGTCAGGATTGTACTGAGCTAGTAGTTGTATTTAAACCAAATTCCAAATGTTTGGGTTATACCGTTTTCCCCCGCTGATTTGCTGGCGTTCACTCACTTTTTCCCATTGAGTATTCAAAAAGCAGTGCTAATTACACACACACTTTTACAGATTCCTCTGGAGTTACTCCAGCTGTGCTAGTACAACTTCTCTACAAATCTGCACAAATGCTTTTGTTTGTGGAACACACTGAGTGTTTTTTTACACACATATGCCTCCCTAAGTGATCTTGTTAGCATTCAAGGAAAAAAAAAGCTTAAGTTTAACTTGCTTAAAACACTATCACTTTTTTTTTCACTTTTTTCTTGCTTCAATGATGTGTACCTCCATATAATTTTTTGCCTTTGTATTTATCAAGCATTAAGGCATGGCCTTCTCATTCAAATATGAGTGGCACTGTGCAGGGTGCTAACATACTGTAGTGAGGTAAATTCCAAACATTAATTTTTACACATAGCTGCATCTCTGTCTAGCAAGCTGTTCTTGTTAGACTGCCTTTCCCCCTTTTTACTCCACCTCAGTAAATTTTTCCTATGAAAGGACATAACAAAGCTGATTTTTCCACACATTGTCACTTCCCAGCAGCTTCCTCCTTTTTGCTCCCATTCCCACCCAAGTATCTGAGTTGCCAACCAAGTCTCACCCCACGTGTTTCCCAAAGCACCCTTCTCCAGCAGTGAGGCCTATTGCCCAATTCCACCATGGCTTATGACTTCTTCAACATACTGGGGAAGCTGTCTGCAGGGAAGGGCACGCAGCAGGGTATCTACAAGCACAGCAAAAAGGCTTTTTCATAGAATGAAATATGTCTGTGTGTGTGTAAGAAGGTGGCAGCCTCCCAGGACCCCCTGGGTAGAAGCAACCCTTCTAGAGACATGTCTGAGCACCTGGACACCCACGAAAAGCAAGAGGGAAGTCCTGCCCTTGCTCCCCCACCACTCCCCACTTGCAGCACTGACTGACTTTGGTCAGGTCTCTTCCCAACAGCAAGTATCACCAACAGCAAGCATCCAACAGCCAAGGAGAAGAGGGCTGCCAAAGTGATAGAACACCAAGACAAAACAATGATTTTTAAACTCCCTTATATGAAAAACAAGGGAACGGTCTCTTTGCCCTTGGTGCTGTGACAAGTACAATTAAAGAGTATCATGCACAGTAAACACTTCCAGCTGCAGCTGGTAGTGTCTGCCTGGGCTGGTTTTACCAGGTCACCCTTCTGCTCCAGACTGGCTTATGAGGACATGGGAAGGAGTGAAGGAAACCTGCTCTGAAGCATCCAGGGATATGCAAAGATTCCAAAGATGCCCAGGTCTGCTTTCAGCAGAACTGTCTGCATCCTCTGCCAGACATCATACTTCTCCTACAAAAAAGCATCTGTGACAACCATGGAGGCACAAGTGGGCTTGTGCATGCCAGAGCTGAGGGCAGGACCCTGGCAGGACAAAGTTGGGCTCTAGCCTGAGATGAACCAACAGCAGCGCCTGGTGGACCCTTGTCATTCCCCCAAAGCCTGCGCCTTAATTTCCCCAGGTGTCTCCCTCCTGCCCTGGGACAAGCAGGGGAGGGAGCTGCTGGGTAGGACAGACAGA
Source organism: Bombycilla garrulus (assembly GCA_013400315.1). Taxonomy (NCBI): domain Eukaryota; kingdom Metazoa; phylum Chordata; class Aves; order Passeriformes; family Bombycillidae; genus Bombycilla; species Bombycilla garrulus. The sequence continues at coordinate 220,565 of VXBU01012459.1, read as the reverse complement.
AAGGAGGACAGTAGTAGACTTCCCTCCCCTGACTCATAGCCTCTCCTGAACCTGCCACCAATGCAATGATTTCAGGAGGTTCCCTCTTCTGGTACACGCATCATTGGCTGAGAAGCGCCACACTGAATTCAGGATCTAGGGCATGATGTCCATGCCTTCCAATGAAGAAAAGGGTTCTGCTCAGCTGGCTCCTGGCACCTGACAAAAGAGGATGACATCAAGACTTAAGGGGAAGGAGACAATAAATGTGCATTAGGCAAATCAGTCAGTGCACTCATTCTCCCTGCAAAGCTCTCAGATGTCGACACTTATTGCATGCACGGTATCCAATGATGAGGGAAAGAGAGCTTTGGATCCAACTCAGTATTAATACTGCAAGCCGTTAATTATCATTTAATATCAGCTTACAGGCCTTCCCCTTTTCAGGACAGCAAACATAAAGACACTTGGAGAGCACTGAGTCCAACCACTGACAAAAACAAAGGAAGGAGCTGTGCCACCCAACATTATGGTCCCTGATTTAATACATTAATCTGCTGCTGTGCAAACCAAAAAGCCAAATGAACAGAGTTCCTTCTTCCTCCAACAGAACTGCAGGGCTACCCTTAGGGCTGGAGATAGCCCACATCTCTCCAGTGTGGAAATGAAACCCTGGCTGAAGATCACCATCAGTCTAGTCAAATGTTAAAATAAACTCCTCCTCTCACTTCACAGAGATCTCAAGTATGCTTGGGCAGAATCCTTCTCTAGGTCGTGGAGCACAGCACTGACAGCAAATCTGCCAACAGGTCAGTACTTAGCCAGGCACTGCCTCCAGACAGAGATCCTTGGGCAGACTTGTCCTGATGGTATTCCTCAGCTTACTGTTCCAGGCAAATACTGCAAACTTGACATAAGTTTCCAAGTATTGATATAGAATAGCAAACTACAGCAGGGAGCTGTCAAGAACTTGTTTTGCAAGAACTCTATTTTGCAACATAATAGAGGATTTTAGAAAAGATCAGGAGTAATTCAGAGGCAAAAGTACAACATGACAAAACAAAATAACTTGCTAACTTCAACTTCATAAACACTCATGCAGAAACTTAACTAACTCCACACTTAGGCAGAAAGCTGCTCTCATCAGTTTCAGAGGGAAACAAGTGTTTGAAGCATCTTCAGGGCTTTAGCTCCAGTTGTTTGAAGCAAGGAGAGCATGTATTTTTTATTTTTTAGAAGGAATCTCCTCTCATAAATCACTTGGGCTTCTTTTGAAAATCTCACCATTTTAAACCAGCATGACAGCAAGGCTGCTACAGAGAAGCAACAGATTACCCATGCCATTTCTGGCACCTATACATCTGTCTAGTGCTATTAGGATGCAATTTTCCTAACTGAAGACCTTCCGTCACATTTATGACAGCACAAGTAGTCATGCTGTTAGCTGGATCGGGGAACTCAACGGATTCTTTTGAATTTGTGATGAACTCATGGGAATGGAGACCTGGCCTTCACCTACTTTTGAGAATTTCCATTTAGTTTGATGGAAGCAAACCTAAGTATTATCACAAAAACAATTTAGCTTGACAATACTTTTATCCTGAAGGAAATCAAGAGACTTGCAAACAAGGCTGGGGAATTACATAGCATCAGGATGAGAACCTAGCTCTCTGGCTGTAACATCATAGGCTTCTAGCTTGAAAAAGCTCACAAGCTTACTAGGTGATAGCTGCACAAAGATTTTATTTTTAACCCTTTGGTCAGTGCAAGCATTTATTTGCACAATATGTTTATAATGGTCAGGGATGGAAGCTATACATTCCCCACTAAAGACACTGCACAAATACCATCTGGAGCATATACAGCAAGGAAATACTTCTCTTTCACACTGCATGATTTATTCACAATAACAACAAGTTCATCACAAAATTATTTTAACTGAAGTTCTCTTGATCTCCAGTGTTTTTAAATCTTCTTCCTAAAAAGCTCTTTTAAAATACAAATTATTTTAATCCACTTTCAATTTGGTCTACATATCAGAACTGTTGAAGAAAAAAAACATTCTACTAAAGTAGATAAAAAAGCAGTGATGAGCAAACACATTATGTTTAAACATTTACAAAGATTAATAGTAACCCATCCAACTGATGAATGCTATACCTTTACAGGACTAGAGCGTAGTTTCATCATAAAAGGTACTTTTGAGCCATTCTAGGTTAAAAGTCAGTGAAATTAAAATTTCAAAACAAAACATTGCCACACATGAGCTTTTTATACAACAAACTGACAGAAAGCAGATTCTCTTGGGACCCAGGCATTCGCAGATGTTGAACTACCATTGAGTTCCACAGAAAACACTCCTAATAGGATGAAAGGTCTAGTAAGGGGACTGCAAGAATAATCTCATTTTCACTCTCACTTTAACCACTTTCTCTGTGCTGAGAAGCTGCTTTCCATCCCCAAATTAGATTGTGAATCCAGTTTGTTGAAACTGGAAGTTAAAACCTTTTCATTAAACATGACTGACCACAAAAGATCACATATCTTTGAAGCAGCTCATCATCTTATTTATGAAATGCTCTCTTTTCCAAGACAACTGTGCATGAAGCTTAGTGAAAGCCATCCTTCACCTCTCTGAGGAGTGATGGATCAAAGCATCTCATGGTGCTGGGCACAGTAGGAAGGTCAGCTTGGAGTACTTCTTCCTTTCTTATTCATGTGGATTTCATTTTATCAGCTGATACTTTATCGTTGCTGAAATATGACAACACTTCTTTGGAAAAACGGGAATTTCTTGCTATTCAATATTCATAGCTGTGCCTGTTACCATGGGAGCTGAACTCCAAACACAGCACAGTGACCGAACATTATATCCACAGGGAGAGAACTGGGACTCTATCTAACAGACAACATAGCAGGCTGCAGATTGCCACTCCCTAAGCAGTAACAAATTTGAAGGGAAAAATAATCTATAGTGTGGCAAATTATGGCTCTTTGCTAACTGAGACAGAAGCCAGGAGATAGAGCAGCTGTTAAGATTCAAACACTACATGTAATGCTACCATTTAACCAAACCAGCAAATATGACAACAGCAATAAGTTTGTGTTGACATATGACCAGGGAAGGTACATCAAAACTCTTTGAAGAGGTCTATGGAGGCTGGTACTATTTTTGAACGGCATTCCCATTTGAGCTTCCCATATTGTCACAATTAGCAGAAGCCACCTGCCACATGAAACATGCAGAGGAGGCACTGTATTTATTCTCTGAGACACCAGCCAGACACATGTAAATGAACAGTGCTCATGTAGCACTTAGATGGGACCATCTGCCTGGCTGTTTTGCACCATGCACTAGCTTCCAGGGAATGTGGAAAATGCTGCACCATATGGCAGTCATCTTCTTCCAAGCAGACTGATGGGATGGATCCTGTTTGTTACACAAGCAGGAACATCTGTGCAGAAACTTAACCTGGTGGTTAACATATGCATCTGTGGCAGCTGGAGCTGAAGACTTTGTTCATTTGCCTAGACAAAGGCACAACCACTGCGATTTGCAGCAACCCACAGCTTTACAGGCTCACCACCATACCTCTGCCACATCAGCACAGACTTCTGAGCCTCAAGCAAGCCCTGAGTCTTCAACTGCGATAGCATGGTTTGTGCTGCCACGAGACAAGTTACTAACCTGCCAAACTACACTGTCTTAGAGAGAAAGGTCTGTCAAACACAAGAGCTGCAAAGAAAAACAGCTTTCTCCAGTTTCCTGCATTACAACTGACAACACAGAAGATGACCGTGTTCACACTACCTCCTCAGTCCTTTTGGAGAACAAGGGGATTCTCACATCTCCATCATTCTTTTGGTCTTTCTATTGTCCCTCAGCCTGCTTCCCCAGCTCTGGTTAAAACTCAGAAGTTGAAAACCTTGGAAGATTTTTCACCAGATGGCACATCAAGATTACGCTCTAGACTTTCTGACACCATATGCTTCCCATTTTCTTTCACTCCCTTAAGTTTTAACTCAAGAAGCTGCCTCCTTCCTCCTGATGACTAAGTAGTGTAACACTTCCACTGGGACACTCAGTCAGGATTGTTCTAAAATGCAACAATAAAACTGATATCTGAAGATCACTGAGGCAAAGTAGCAATGAATTTTCATGTCAAATATGCTCAGGTAATTTTCAGGGCAATGGCAGATCAGTTGTTTTTAAATACCATTCTTGAAAACATCCTGCCAGTGAAAGACAGCCACCTAGACTTGTGAAAAGACTTGTGAAAAGTCCACATAATTAGAATCCATACAAGTGACATTAGGCTTCTGGCTGGTATCTTGCAAAACACATCACACAAGCATTCAAAAATAACATTCTGAAAATTCTGTAAAAATCTAGTGCAACAAACAGAGGAGATGAATGCATTCGCCTCCATTTAGGCTTCCTACATGCTTTGTGGTCTAATATGAATAAGTTAGCATCTAGGCTAGTGACCCACATTCATATGGATAAGCTGGACACACAGGCTGCCAATGCCAGCTAACATGACTGCAGAGTGGAAATGTGCTCATCCGGCCAGCAGGTTTGAATTCCCTAAGGTCACTAGGACTTCTGAAAGACTATATATGTAAATGTTAATAGGAGTTGCCAAGTTACAGAAGGGAAGGTGATTATTTTGCAACAAACAAAATACCAATTGCTAATAGACTTGGTTCACGGATCATCTCAGCGGTCTAAGGTGTCTAGAGATGAAAACTGCCAGCCTGTGACAGCAGGCTGCTGGCAAGCTCCAACTTTCCTGCCTGTGTCTCCATCACCTGCCACAAGCTGTGTCAGAGAAGGTGAGATGGCAGGGGCCCCCACAGCACACCCTGTCTCCCCAGCAATAACAGGGAGAAAAATCTGCAAAGCTGAGAACTTGACTCATGTGCTGCCTCAGAAGCAGCACAGACTACTGATCCATTACTGTGGCAAACTAGTACCAAAATCATATGCTTCAAAGTTAGCTCAGGTATTTTTGCCCTAAAAGAAACTGGTCTCTAAAAGATCCTTCCTAAGGATGTTCTTTGAATAAAGCATTAAAGATGACGTTACTGATGCTAATTGGAAACTGACACACTTCAGCCTGTTTTTCTAAAAAACATGAGGCTTGTGTAGTCACACTTCTCTCAATAGCTTCAGCTCAATTGCTTATTTGAAATGAACTGGAATAAAGACTCAGTGCTCTGAAGGCTTTTTGTGCTTATACAAGCTTTAGAGAATTCAGTCTGAGATGCCACGCCTGGAAAAAGGGGCACTGGCTGAGTTCACACACACAACACCTGAAAAGCTACATCCAAGAGAACTAAATGTGAGGAAAACATTAAGTGCTCACAAGCTATAATGAAATACTAATGCATGGAAGAAGAAAGGCTTTATTAGTTGCAGTGATTACAGAATTATTCAAGTTAGCCCTTCATTCAGCAAAAAATCCTTCTACAGCAATATGTAACACATGTAAAACTGTAGGAAAGGGCAGCAGGACCAGCAGATAAATGTATTAAAGGCATTATTTTCAAAATTAATAGAAAGAGATGGGGTAACATTTCAGGCTTTTCCACTCCAACTCTCCATGGGTCTAAACTGTAATAGACCATAGCTTGATTTATGCATGCAGACCAGGCATCCTTCACCAGGGACTAAAAATAAAGAAATTTTTCACGCATCATCTACAGCTAAAGATAATGGCATTACAAGCTAAAATAAAATTATTCCAGTATAATTTTATCAGGAATGTGAAATCCGAATCCAAGTATGAACATTTTTAGTAAGTATGATCTGTTGCTCCACCTGTGTCTAAATGCTTTCAAGCCTCTTGACTATACATTTGATACTGTGCTTCTACTGTGCTGTCCAGTAGAAGCTGGAAAAGGAATTAAGGATTTACAGCTAATGATAACTTTGGTTCACTGCTTTTACAGACACTTTTGATGTCTGCTAGATACTCTTATTATTATTATATCATACTTGTAAGAAGACCAGAATATAAAGTGCACACCAGAAAGATAATAATATTGCTTATATGGTATTATAATGCACGTATGCAGACAGAATATTCTATGTTTTCCTTACCACTACATAAATGTTACTTATTCCCTCACTATGGGAACCAAAACCTTTTACCTCAGCTCATTAAATGGATGGTTCTATTTAGCACATAAACAGGGGGGAAAAATCACATTAACCAAGCTGCATTTTAACAAAAATAGGTAAATATTAAGACAGTAAGCAAGCTGCAAGAGCTTGGACTAGCCAATAACATTATGCTGACATTAAACAGTACATACTCAGGGTTTTTTCCCCGATTCAGCATCTACAAGACAGATGCATTTGTACTAGTTTTTCCCACCTCCTTAACCGCTCGTTACCGTCACTGTATGGCAGGAGCAAGAAGAAAGTATCTAACAGTCACCACCAGGCATTACATACTGGTTTCAAGGAAGCCACCATTCATAAACTTAATAGTAATGTGGTTGGATTTTCCAATAAGATATCAGAAAAAAATGGCTAAATTTTAAACTAGACTATCAGACACATTAAAAATTTAAAAAGTAATCAACTCTATCCCAGGGAATAAAGAAATCCCTCAAACGAATTGTCTACATTTTTAAATTAGCAAATAAAAGGCAAGGAGTGCTTAAATCACAATTCTTGCTTTTCCTGAGTGTCACCAAAACCTCCAGCAGTAATTATTACTTTCAAAGACGAGGTTACAACTAGGAATTATAACAAACAGCTACTGGAACAGAGAAAGCCCAATATGTGGTTTCTGTGAAGCACTCTGATTATAAAGCAATCAGCCCTGCTGGAATGGGGAAGGTACCCCACAGCTCTCTGTCTGAGCAGCACAAGGAACAAAGGCAAAATGCCTTTGGAGGAAAAACTACAAAATCCAGGCAAATGTCTGTGGAAACAAGTCAGTTTGATACCAACACCGTATGTAACTTTCGGTTCTGTCAAATCTGACACTGTTGTTTTAAAAATATGCATGCCAAGTTTAAAATTCCAAATCCATGGGCATTAACCTCAAATACTCCTAAAGGTATAACATTAAGTCAGCACATTGCACAGTGGTTAAACCTTTCAAAATTTTAGACACCTCTCTTGCATGGTCAGAGCCTTGGCACCATCATCATCAGGACCTTCAGAGCCTGCTGGACTGAGAGAGATAAAACCATCTCTGCTTTCTCAGCTACCAGCAATGGGCTGGACAGAATACCCCATGGGCACACTCAACAACAATGCTATGCACTATGCTTCCTTGGGGAGGGCTACACAGTGACTTCCAGACTAATAGAAAGCCTAGTAGGCAATTGATCTGCAGCCCTGCGAAAGAGCCGAACAATGCACCAGATGCGTGCCCCAACACTGGGCTTACCTGATGGGGTGCTTCTCTCCATGCACTGCTTCTGAAGGTCCAGGCTCCGCAGCTCCTCTGTACTGGCGTATTTCATGACAGAATTGATGGAAGTGAGGGTGCTGATGAGCTGTGAGTTGAGAGATCCAATTTGGGAGTGGGGCTCCCCAAAAGCTTCTGCCAGTTCACTGTAATTTTCAGCAAGCAGCATCTGCTGTTCCTGCAGCAGTTTCTGCACACGTTCAATGTAGTGATCCAAGCCTGTCCTCAGCTCAGATGGAGGCAGGGGATTCTCCAACTGACCACTGACTGTGTCGCACACAGACTCTCCCCCAACACCAATGCTCCTGGTACCAGCTGGGACAACCGGAAGTGGAGGGGGTCCACAGGCAATGCTCCTCATTTTCAGACCAACGAGGTAGTTCTCATAAACACTGATCTGTCCAATGCCACAGTCTTTGGTTTTTATTGCAGAAGGCTTTTCAAAGCCAGTGTGGCTAGAGAGCACGGTGCCCACTCCAACCGAGCGTGTCTTAGCAGACACGTGCACGTCCTTCACCCGGCCATCCCCTACTGCCACACTCCGCAACGCCACGCCATCCGTGCTGGTCTGCTTATCACAGCTGCTCAGAGTGGTGTTAGTCCCACAGTCTGCCAGGTAAGCCACCTCCGTGCTGGTGCACTGGCTCACCATCTCCAAAGCAGTGCTGGTTTGCTGGCTAGCTGTGGAAGGCATGGCCATCACCATTGCCTCTGCCCTGGGTACAGCCTCTGTGGCTGCCTCACGGGACACGTGTTCCTTGGGCACACAAACCACCACATCCACCGAGCAGTCCCCACAGCCCACAGACCTCACAGCTCCAACCGCCTGTGCCATCTGGCAAGGGCTCGGCCCCTCGGACAGCTCCTCTGTGTTGACACCTGTCTCAGAGCTGCTTGTTTCTGTGCCCACTGACTTATCATGCAGCTCCATGGACCTCCCTGTACCCTGATCTTGCACCTCTGCCCTCTCCCTCACCAGCCATTGGCTCATCAGGAGCTCGGGCCCTGCAGCCATGCTCCGTGTGGCAGGTCTGCAGGAGGTGCCAATGCTGCTTGTCTGCAGATGGTTTCCCACTGACGAATCAGCAACGTCCACGTGGTCTCCCACCATTTGGTCTCTTGTTTGTATGACAACTTCCACCATCCTACTGACAACATGGGGCTTAGCCATCATGGCTTTATCCACCTTTTTTCTAGACCCAGCCGCCTGCAACTCCTGTTTTAATTTGGTCATTTCCCTGTCATGGGTGGTTTCCTTTAACTGAACCTCTAGTCTGTAAATCTTCTCCTTAAGGGCTTCAATGGTCTGCTGCTGAAGCTCTATCTCCTTCTCAACCTCTGTAGATAATCCAAGCATAGCCTCTGTCACCCCAACGCCACACTCCCTCATTTCTTTCTCTGTTCCCACAGCTACTTCTTTGTGCTGTCTTGCAGATCTGTTGTATATAATGACATCATTCATGTTCTCATCAGCACCCACAGCAACAGATCGGGCTTCTTTTGTCAGGCTTTCTCTGTTCACCCGAAGGTTTGCCGGACTTTCGTAGTTGCTATCTTGGATTTTTTTCTCCAGGGCTTGCATCTCAGCAGTCAGCTGCCTGAACTCCTCTATCCTCTGAGAGCTCTGCTCCACACTCTCCATCTCTTCCTCACAGTCTATATACAGTTCTCCACCTCTTCTCACCTGAGACATGTGTTCCCACTGCTCTGCATTTCCTGCACTATAGGATCGCTTTCTGAAACTGTATGTGTCATTTTGAGTGGCCTTCCTGTGGTTTTTGAGTTCAGCCATCATGTGCCTCTTCTCCTCCTGCAACACTGAAATTTTGACCTGCAGCACAGGAATAGTCTTGACTTGCTCCTCGAGCTCCTTGAGACGCTTGAGGGCAACTGCCATTTGCTCCCTGATGTGCTGCAGATGAACCGGGCTCACGTTGGTGACTGGTGTGGATATTCCCGAGCTCATGGGGCTATGACGAATGGAGCTGCCCAATGAGGAGCTGAAACAGGCACCACAGTCGCCATTCCCCTGATACCCATTCTGCAGGTGCTGAGACACATGACTGTACCCACTGGATCCCACAAAAGAGGGGAGGGAGCTTGTGGAGCCCATGCCTCCAAAGCTGGAAAGTCGAGGCCTGCGGACATCTCCAGGTGTGATCTGCATCATCCTCTCCTGCTCCAGTCGCCTCCGTGTTTCCATGAGGGTTTTTGTTACAATGAGGTTGTGCCGAGGAGGCTGCGGGGAGGGAGGAGGAAGCTGTTTATTCTCTGGGACAGTTAAGTAGGTAGGAGATACTTCAAAGGAAACTGAGGGTTTTGCAGGGACAGACAAGGTTACTTGACTCCTCGTTGCCAAAGACTGCTTGTTCTCATCACTGTTTGATGAAGAGAGAGACTCTGTGGAGGTCCAGCCACTGCACTGGCCACCAGAGTGCTTGATACCCACTGAGTCTGGGACAGCTTTCCTCCTCTTTCGTATATTTAGTTTCTTAATGGTATTCCCCTTTTGTATGTCATCTACGTACTTCAGAAAATCCAAGTCTAGCTGGTAGCCATAAGGTGTTTCCACAAAATAGGGAACTTCCCGTTCTTTTTCAGCTTCTCCATTTATATAAAGTTCCTCTTTTTCTGGAAAAGAAGAAACAAAATCAGCATTCAGTAAACTACATACTCACACACAGGCGTAGAAAGATGGGTGCTCATTGCACGCTGGAGCCAGAAACTGCTGTTGCAGCTCAGCAAACAGACCGCCTTTCCACTGACTGACCCTTAATGCTAAATCCCAATTAACTTTTAAAAAGTTAATCAGTGGGTTCTCAAGTGCTGTGAAGTGCATACCTACATAAATGTGAACACATGCATACACACAGATAGCCTCTGTTAATGAAGGGGCACGGCCAGTAGCTCAAACCTGTCCTTGCTCAAATCCTTCCAGTCTTCCCATGCCTCACCAAGCCTTCACACATGCTACGTTATCATGTAAAGACCACAGAATTACAATGTACCACACGAATCATTAGAGACAACTTCTCTAGAGTGTGCATTCAAGCAGGCCATGGGAACTCTGACCCCACTCCTTACGCAACTGATGCCATTAGCCTTTACACAGCTCTGCAGCGCTATTTCATGGCTCTGGGAAGTGCTACTGCCAACAGCAGCAGCACCAATTTGCTCTCACCTCAGCTCATATTACTTCCACCAGCACCTCTGCCTCTTTTATTTTAAACTCCGTGAAGCTCCCACCACCATGACTGGTAGCAAGACACCCTTCCAGCAGGGTCCAGAACCCCTCTGGTCAGGGACAAGCGTCATACAAGAGGTGCACCCACCTGCCCTCCAAATGCAGGACTCACCTGTTCCTGAAGCAATCTAAATAAAAAGTTCAATATATCTGTTGGGTTTTCTCAGGCTGTGTATTTATATGCAGCACTGCCTTACAACCTGCTCCTCCTGGGCTCATAATTGGGCAGGAGGAAAAATACAAACAGAGAAAAAAAACCAAAACCCAAAACCAAAGAAACAAACAAACAAAAAACCAAAACCAAACGGAAAAACGACTATTGCAAGTTATGCGCTGGAGGAATAATAAAAGCCGGCTTTCCGGTTACCTGACTTAGCCACATGTCTCTGCCCCCACACTGAAAGTTTTCCAGCCACGTATGGCTGTCCCAGCTTCATGTGTCACGCGGCGGAGCCCTGCCTCCCTCCGGCTCGCTCCTGCTTCGCCCCATAAGGAAGAGCCGTCCTCCCGCCCTCGCTCCGCCCGCCGCCTGCCCCCTCCGCCGCTGCCACCGTGCCTGGGCCCGGAGGCTGCGTTGCCTCCCGCTTCCAAAAGGAGAGCTTCGGAAGCCCCGCCTTCTTAAGGGAGTAGAAGCCTTTGGGAAGGAGGAGGCAGGGGCAGAGAAGAGGGGAAAAAAAAAGAAGTTCTCGACTTACTGCAACTACAGGAAGTGACTTAAATGTTGTACTGAAAAGGTTTTCTGCGGGGCGAGGCTCCTGTTTTTCCAGTCTCCTTGGCATACTTTAGAAAAGCTGTGCCTGCGAACAGTGTAACTACTTTCATGGCGATCCGCCACGCATTTGGCTACCACAGGCCGTCTGAGCTGTAGCTGGGAGGAGGACACTGCTCAGAAGAACCTACCATCCCCGGTTCGGGAAAAGGGTAGCATGGAGGCACAGACACAGGCACGCATACGCCAGAGCCGCAGCAGTGGGGCCGACCACATCACCTTTGTACCTCAGTTCTGTGCACAGACAGTTCGACAGAC
>VXBU01012459.1:185917-200216 GCA_013400315.1 Bombycilla garrulus | reverse complement strand
TATATATTTTCTTTTTTTTCTGAAACACAGCCAAAATATACAAGATATCCTTTGTGCTAGTAAAAGCACTTTGAAAACAATGCACAATTTTTTCATATTAAATTTTTTTGTTTCCACATAACACCAAATATTAACTCAAGTAATGTAACTGGGATGCTAGATGCAAGAAGACTCACTCCTCAACATCATAAAAAGAGCCTCAAAGCCCTCAGGTCCATCTCTTCTCACCTCTGCTTACAACAGTTGCTGTTAAAAGCCAACAGACTCATTTAACAAGGGCAAAGGTCCTAAGGACTAAAGGAAAATAACTTTATTTCCATGTTTTCTATGCATATTCTCAAGAATAGATAAAAAAAAGGGGGTGAGGAACATGAATTCTCAAAATAACTTCCAAATTCATTGCAGATTGGAAGAGTTTTGCTTCAAACAGAAGTAGGATCTTGTGCTAAAATGGCAAGAGCAAGGTCCAAGTCCTCCACAATGCTGTGCAAGCTAAAATGGCAAAGACTTTAAATAAAAGTATTTCCTGAATGTCTTGATGGTTTCAGTGCCATTTAATATGAAGCAAAGTAATATACAATAATTCCAGGTATCAGCTTTTGGACTCTAAAGTAGGTTCTGCCCTCTAGGTAATTTAAAATTATTTCCCTGAATTATTTAAGTCATTTATGTATCCAGTGTAAACCATGAACTCACCAAAAAAGTCTGAAGAACTCAACTTGTCTCATCTATGAACCACAAAGGTATTGAATTTTAAATGAACTTGGTTTGGTCTGTGCTCCAGCCACCCCATGCATGAAGAAAAGCAGCTCTCCACAAAACATTATTTGGGAACAGTTCCTAACCATGGTCTGAAGTTTCTGCTAGAAGACAGAAAAACTCTAGGGCAGCAGACTCTCAACCCATGTTTTCAGTTCACAAAAAAGGCAAAAATTCAGCCCTTGACCTGCAGCTACCACTTTGTGCCTGCTGCTTTTTAAGCCCTATCTTTCAACCAGCCAGGTGAGAATAAGCAGTGCACAGTAGCACTGGGTGTTAGTGGTGGGCATCTCTAGCTCCATTAGAAGGTTCTTTACACCAGGCAGGGAGATCATCAAAATAACCATCTAGTTTTCTGTGGTGAAAACAAACGTGACACTTGGAATAGGGAAGCGAAGAGAATGGCCAGAACATTCTTCTTAAGAGTTAGGATTCTGCTCAGAGAGAAAAAAAATATCTTAACATTATATGGTTTCATTTTTCTAAAAAAAGACAGCATCATATCCTGTTTAAAGAAGAACAGATTTTAGCAGCTGTCTACACATGCTCTGTCTGTTTATCATTACTCTGTGGTTTTGAGGGCTCGACATTTGAACAGGCACTTCATCAAGTCATGCACCTTGAGTAGACTGTCCTCAAAACTCTGTTATCTCAGCAGGCTGAAAAAGACCTCACAAGTGCATGTAATAACCCATACTCTGTACCAGAACATCAGCACCTGTCTAGCAATTCAAATATGGAGGCACACATCTGGGTTAGCACCAGTAAAACCTAAGGGCAAAGAGCATATACATATTTATTTTCTTGCCTTTGAGACTATTAAAATGTCAAATAAACTCATTCAGCTACTGTTTGCAATAGAAACAAAACTGAGGTCAGAGCACAGCTCCCCAGCGACCAAAAAATCTGACTTGGTCCAAACCAGAGTGAATGTAAGGTTTGGTGTATGGGCAGCCATCCAGCTGATAAATTCTTATCTAAAAAGCAGGTTATTTCACACCCCTTTTGAAAACAGAATGCACAGAGGGCACAATGGATCTGTGAAAGGCTGTGGATGAAACACAGCTCTTTAAAACACATGCCTCCAACAGACCATTTCCTCAGCAATGGAGTGGTTCTGCTAGGAAAGAATGAAATAATCTGCCTGATTACAGTCATCCAGTTCAGGGGAGCACATAGCTCAGGTTTACGTTCTTATCCCGAAAAACAGCTGGTACATTTTGATGCAGGTTGGATATGGGGTTCTTCTAGATTTTAATTTGTGAGAGAGTGGGCATGTGCTCTTTTGGTTGTTTTTCTTTACAGCCTTCCAAAATTTGGCAACTGGTTTCCACAGAATGATTTAAAACCTAGCCATTGAGGTCAGACATGAAACTGATCTGGCCCAGCCATCTCCTCCCTAGCAGATGCCTCTGGAAGGGCATAAGAAGCAAAAAAACATATAGCCACATTTTTCCCTTTGGTGTACAGAAACCTGCAACTCAGAGACTTCCCAAGCTGGGTGGTCCAGGATGAGTTTTAAATCACAGTGCCAAATGTATGTTTTCAGGTGCAACTGATAAATGCACCCCATATTATTGTTAAGTGTCCATCTAGTTCGGCATCACACAGAATGAACTTCATCTACTTGGTATTTTGTGTTCTCAGGTAAGTAACGATCCCTACTGTTCTCCCAATGTGACTGGTTGGGAAAGCTTGTAGTAAGAGGTTTTGTTGTGGGAGCAAGTAGACCATTCAAGCCTTCATATCTGGTGAAATATTTTTTCTTCCTTAGACTCATAGAATCACAAAAATTTTTAGGTTGGAAAAGACCTTTAAGATCATCAACTGTTAACTCAGCACTTCCAAGTTCACCACTAGAACATGTCCATTCCCAAGCACTGTATCTACACATCTTTTAGACACCTTCAGGATTGGTGTTTCCACCACTTCCCTGAGAAGCCTGTTCCAAGCTTGGTAACCATTTCGGTGAAGAAATTTTTCCTATCAAACCTTTCCTGACACAACCTAGGGCCTTTTCCTGTCATCCTGTCACTTGCTGCCTAGGAGAAGAGGCTGACCCCCCACCTGGCTACACCCTCCTTTCAGGCAGTTTTAGAGAGCAATAAGGTCCCCCTTTTCTCCAGGCTAAACAGCCCCAGCTCCCTCAGCTGCTCCTTAAACAACTTGTGCTCCAGACCCTTCACCACCTCTGTTTCCCTTTCTCTGGTCTCCCTCTAGCACCTAATTGTCCTTCTTGAACTGAGGGGCCCAAAACTGAACACAGGATTTGAGGTGTGGCCTTGCCAGTGTTGGGTACAGGGGGACAATCCCTGCCCTGCTCCTGCTGGCCACACTGTTCCTGGTACAGGCCAGGATGCCATTGGCCTTCTTGGCCACCTGGGCACACCCTGGCTCATGTTCAGCTGCTGTCACAGCACCCCCAGCTCCTTTTCCTGTGGGCAGCTTTGCAGCCACTCTGCCCCAGCCTGTGGCACTGCCTGGGGTTGTTGTGACCCAAGGGCAGGACCCAGCACTGGGCCTTGTTGAACCTCACACCACTGGCCTTGGCCCATGATCCAGCCTGTCCAGATCCCTCTGCAGAGCCTTCCTGCCCTCCAGCAGGTCAACACTCCTATTGGAGTTGGTGTTGTCTCTAAATTGCATAAGAGTGCCCTTGATATGCCCTTATCCAGATCATTCATAAAGACATTAAACAGGACTGGCCCTGGGGAACACCACTGGTGACCATCTGCCAACTGGATGTAACTCCATCCACCACCAGTCTTGAGGCCTGGCCATCCAGATGGTTTTTTTACCCAGTGAGCCATGGGTAAAGCTACTGAGCCATGAGCAACCTGTCTGTCCAGGAGAATGCTGTGGGAAACAGTGTCAAAAGTCTTACTTAGTACAGGCAGAAACATCCATAAGCTTTCCTTCATCCGCTAAGCAAGACATCTTGTAAGAGAAGGAGATCAGGTCAGTTAGCCTGGACCAGTTAATTAGGACCTGCTTAATGGGACCCATGGGCAAGAATTATATGTTCCATTAATGTGCCATGTGACTGATAAACTGATAAACAGTGCATGCAGTACATCACACAGTAGCAGACTGACGATGGACAGTAAAGCTGGAGTGGATGAGCAGATGCTACATACAGCTTCACAGAGGTGTCATGTTTTGTGGGCTGAGATGGTCTGGCTGAGTCACATTTATGTTTGCAGAGTTGTAGTCTTACAACTTTTCTCTGCAAAGGGAATGGTAAATAATTTTCTCACAATTGTCAACAGTGCATTTTCCACAGCACTGAAAATGGGTTGTGAGGAAGCAGAGGCAGAGGAGGGTTGGGTATCAGTCTGCACTGTTCAGGGCAGAGACATGGAGAAGTCCCTGCACATCCCTGGAGAGAGCTAGGGTGAAACCAAGCACTGGAAAAAGGCACTGAGTGTTAGGGAGCAAAAAGGGAAGACAAGCATCCTGGATGGCAGACACACTGTCTGGGAGAGAGGAAGGCAATAGGACTGTAACCAGTGATGACAAGGGAGAATGGTGAAAGTCTAAAGGGCGATGCAGTGGATGCACAGCCATGTAAGCACACTCGGGTCCTGACAATCTTAAAAGCTATATAACAGCCATCTGTCTCCACATAGAAAAAACAGACAACAGGAGCAGAAGAAAAGAGAATGATTATAGACAGGAATACCTTTTTTACTTTATAACTTAAGATATGGAAAAAGATACCTAAAATTAAAGAATCACAGTTCTGCTGGAGGGAGGGGAGAAAAGGGGAGGAGGGGAAAGGAGTTAGCCATGGACTTACTGAAGTAAAAAAAAAAAACAAACCTGGTGATATTTGTAAGTCCTTGCCCTGATCTTGTCTTTATGCTTGTATCATATGCAAATATTAGTCCACTTTTTTCAACCATGGCCATGCGCTTTACTGTATTTTCTTGCACTGTACTGTTTTTTGTCTTTGAAAGCTGCACATTTTAGATTTATGAAGCAGTGTACATGAAGTGCTAAAAATTGACCTATTTGCTAGTATTAGACCTGAAATTCCAGTAACAGCAGCAGAGTTGCACAAGTGTTTCCTTTGTATTATTTGATCTGCAAACCATATGACAGTGCTCCAGGCAGAGAGGCTGGTGACGCAAGGGTAGGGAAGGGGCTAGGAGTACATCAACAACATGCTCCTCAGCAGTAAGAGACTGCTCCAGACAAAGGATGTATGGTTTGCATAGGGAGTACAGTCTGTTCCCAGTTATCACGTAATTTTGATCCTCACCCTAATCTGGCCAAACCTTCAAACCCAGATATTAAAAAGACTGTGTCCCTGTCTTCCTCACTTCCCCCCACCCCTCAACTTTCAAACAAATACTGAAAGGCAATACAAAAATATCACATACAGACCCTTGTGTGTTGAAGGAAATAAACATCATTTATAAAGAAAAAATAAATATTAATACAGGAATATATTAATTTTAAAAAGAGGAATCATTTACATAAAACATTAATTATAGTGCAGGATAACTAGGGAGGAGACATTGGGCAAAATAAAGGGAAGGACTGGGAGAAAGGGTAAGGATCACATTACCTACTTCTACATGTAAGAAGGCTTTGCAAAAAGAACAGAAGGACAGACAGAAAATGTGAAAGAATATGACTGGATTGCACCCTCACCTCTCCAAGCATCTGAGCATTTTGTTTTGTCAAAGTCTGTGTGAAGAACCAGAAGAAGAAAATTCTCAAGAGACTGAGAATATGCTCTAAAGAGTTTTAGAGAGATAGGGAGTGGGAGAGCCCTTTTCTGACCTGGTTGATGTGCTAATTCCCCCCCAAACACCCCAACCTACATCCCACAGCAGAGGTCAACCACTGCTTTCTGCCAATGTGGTAAGTTAATTTTTGAATGAAATCAGAGGAGGGAAGAACATCAGAAAAAGGGGAGGATGGACACAAGCATGCCGCTGTCCCAAAGCTTAGAGCTGGTTACACTGTGACATCCTAGCAGGAATAGTACTCTGCTACCAAGGGGAGTCATGTTACCAGAGGAAGGAAATGGAGATACAGCAGTAATGCCAACATGGGAAATCCAAGAGCTCCCTCAGCCTCTAAAAGTGCTGTGAAAACACGATACAGGAATGGCTGCCCTTCTGTCATCTCTAATACAAAGCCTTCCAAATGGCTCAAAAGAGAGGAAGGAGAGAGGTGGCCACTACAGGGAGCTTCCCAAAGACTTCTGCTCCAATAGTAACCCTTTTGTAAGGAACATATCCTAATGCAGGAATGCAAATGTTTACAAACAGAAGGACCACCAACTGTCATCAAGCTATTTCCATCCAAGTAATTTTCCTGAGGGACCATATACTTTTAAAGGCAACAAAATATCTTGTCTTCCCACAGGGAGGTGATTCATATGCATTATTCATTAGCTGCTTTCTGCAGAAGAATCTGGGAAGTGAGGAATACTGTAGAGTAATTCGGGGCAAAATTTACTGAGCTGTTTGTCTTGTAAATGGGGAAAGGCAGACAATGAAGAGAGAATAATTTTTCAAGTCTGAAAAATGTTTATTCTTGGTGTTTTTCCTGTGACATGTGCTTGCCCTGCTTCTGCTACTTGCTCCTTACACACCCCAACAGTGACAACTGTCTGCCACCAGACAGTGCAAAGCAGTGACAAGAACTTAGGGCTTTTATCACTGTTAATCTCCAGTTCAGTAAGGCTGCATGGTACCACAAACACCAAGACATGCCTGATGAGTCCCTAGAAAACTTTAAAATACAAGATGAGCACCCTTAGCTGCCTCCCAGTTTGTAAAGGGCATGTGTTTCCACAGTGAGCAGCAGCAGGCCACATGAGAACATCTAGGTGCTACCCACATGAGTGCATCACAATAGGTCAGAGAACGAAAGCCTGCATTGCTCCATGAGCAGGCTTTCCTCAGAGAGAATGAACACAGTCCTCTGCCTAGGTGAGATGTAAGAATCTGGGCAACTGTGGGAGATAATCCACAATAAGACACAGCTGCAGTAACCTCTGAGGAAAAGACAGATCAATTAAATCTGTTTTTTTTTTTTTTCCTCAAGGCCACTTTGTCCTCCTGCAGAGCATCAGCATCTGCATATAATGGCTTTGTATCTTGAGCCATCTCTTTCCCACCACATGCAATTTCCATTTCTAAGGACTGGGCTATCCAGAGCAGACTCCTGTGTCCCCAAACTTCCAATGACAGTGTATTTAATGTATCCTTTCTAACTCCTTCCTTACCCCTACCTTTCCACCAGAATCCAAAATCAGTCCTCTAGTACGTTCTTTGGGTAACCATCCTGAGTAAAAAAAGATGTGTGGTCCCTGGTCCTCTGAAGTCTCATAAAGGCCTTTAGGTTGGGCAATTTTTAAGCTTTCTGCTGCAGAGGCAAATGCACCCTTGGATTACAGTCATCAACTAGCAGTTGCAGAAGCAATTATTAATTCAAGTAAAAAGCTGGCATTCGCCGTAAATCATGTGTTTCAGCACCAGTCATCTGTCCTTAAGGCAGATCTGACATCAGTGAATGTACTACAGCATACTGATGAAGATATGACCTGTGATAGAGATTATGTGAAATCACTGGAGGCTCGCTCACCCTTCTCCCTACAGATTTCAGTGTCCCACCCTAGCTTGTTTTTAAATACTGGGCACCACCAGAGTGACTCACAGGATCACTTGTGGGTGAGGCAGGAGCTGGATTGCAGTGACAGTCATCTGCCCATCCCTCAAGACTGCAGGGCAATTGAGCAGGGTCTCCTGATGGCAAGAGCCTTTCACCAGCTACTAAAACATACCTTGGGCATACACACATCTCCCTTAATTCTGAAAGTTATTTGAAACAGGCTTGGTGAAGGGATCATGGTAAGGGAGGAATTGGTTTAAACAGTCTGTCATCACACAGTCCTGAATCAAACAGATTATCCTTGCACGGCTGATTTGCTAAAAGTACAAACTATCCTGAATCCTGGTCACTTGCATCTTGCTAAACGAAGTAAACTCAGAGGCTGCTGAGCGTAGAGCTTGGTGCGTCAGCAGCACTGCAGTGACAGCCACCATGCAGAAAGCAGTGAGAGCGGCTGGCAGCTGGGCTCCTGGGGCAGGCACCTGCAGCACACAGGAGGAAAGGCTCCGGCAGACAGGCTTCTACCTAACAATCACACACTTTCAACTGCTAACTCATTTAGGTCTGTAAGTTCCCAGACTGATGGTCTGCCATGAAGAACAGTACATATTCTGCTGAAGTCAGTTACAGTGGTAATGTTCTGGTGCACACTTTCTGCTTAGAATATTTACATCACGAGGCTAGAAATAATGCAAAATTCCATGCATATTGCCTAAAATGAATGAGGAAAATGGAATCAGAGACTGTAAGTCAAATAATACAGTAACTGAAAGAAAAGTGTGTCTGCAAATCTACCGTAAGACTTGTTACAAATCAATGCAGAGGATGTGTGTGATAAAAACATTCACTCTAAGTAAATCTGTGTTTTATTTACTGGCCTCAATTAAAAGAGTTAATAAGTTAACTGGGGTTTTCGTAATACTTTTCAACAGCTGCTTAAGCATTTATATACCAGCAGATGGAAAACACATTTATTAAACATTTGGTCTTTGAATCATGCTGACGTTAGTATCTCAAACAACATTAATTCAGGCAGCAGCTTTTTGTAATGGCCTCATTCTCTAGTTAACTGGTGTATAGTTATAACTTCATGTAGGAGTCAAGAAAACTGCTCAGATACAAAGAAAATCTGACCAGAAGCCCACAGGGTGCACCAGTGTAACTGCACACATATAAAATAACTAGAGGATGCCAGGCTGCTGCAGAGGAAACAGTGGTCCAGATACAATTTGTATCTCTCATCAAACCACTCATGGCCCCACAGCCCTAGCTTGCTGCAGGGAATGAAGATGGATCCCCAGATCAGCTGGGAGTGAAAAGAGTACAGTGGGAGCAAAGACACTTGGCAACTGCAGACTGGCTATTACAGCAGCATTTCCTTGCTTTACAGATGCAAAGAGATTAACATTAAAAATCATGTTCAGGTGCTGCAATGCCACTGGCTTTAAGAATTGTGCAGGAATCTAAAGCATGGAGTAGAGTTAAACACGCAGAGAAACAGTTCAAATGAATGTGTGCAGAATGCTGTGCTTCTCTATGTAGAGGAGCATGTTAAAAATTGAATGGGAAGGCATGAAAACAAAAATCCGTACACTAGACTGAGGAGAAGGCACAGACAGAAGGGAGGAGAGAGAAAAGAGCAGGGAAGTCTCCAACATTACATACAGAAAACAATATGCATTTGCTTACAGCAAAAGTAAAAAAAGCAATAGCCTTGCTATACTGACCCCTGCAGCCCATCCTACTCATGAAAACTGAAAATGCTTCTTTAAGTCTGTTAAGAAATGACTAACAATTCTATAGTGTCCAGATACAGAGAATGAGGGGCTTAGGGAAGTCAAATAAAACATGTTCTTATTATGATTACTGACAAATATAGTTTTTAATCCTTTATCTTTTTCAAATCAGTCTGCTATGTTTGTTTTGCTGTTTCTGTTTATCACATCAGAATAAATAGAATTAGACTGAAGTTTATTCTATGCAGTGCCTTTCAGAACATGTGTTTGAAAAGAAAGTTTTCACAAATAGGTTGTTAGTGAAAGGAATGAAAATCCATCCAGAGCTATTTCCAAACTGCCCTGTAAGTCTTCTGATTGTGCATTGTGCTTTTTGTAGCTGACTGGAAGACATTTGTACAGATATCACTACAGAAACATTAGCAGAGCCTCATTAAATAGATGAATTATGCATCAGTCCTAGCAAGAGAGAAGCTAACAATTACTGGAAGTTTCACCCAGCAGTTAATGGAGATACTAATACTATTTAGAAAAACAATCACCTCATTAATTTTTTCTTGTACTGTGCAAAGAGAAATTAATTTGTATCATGTACCAAACCAACTGCAGACTCCCAATAGCTCCCCACAGACTTGAGGGTATTTCCCAGCTCCTGAGGCAGCTTCTTAGATGACTGCACAGCATGCTGTGGAGTTCTACTACACTCCGTAACCCTGGTGAGCTTACTGGACTGAGCAGTGAGCTCACATGCTACCAAGGAAGACTAAACAGTTATCAGCACCTATAGCTAAACACTATCCAGCATCTGATAAAATAAAACAAGTATTTCTACAAGCACCAATTTATTCAGCTCTTTTCTGAGCAGACGGCACAGCTTTGACAGCCTAGTCCCAAATCAGTACAGTCACAAAAACAAGTTTCAAAATGGATAAAAATGAATAAGTAAGCAGCTCAAAGAACTTGAGCCCAGTTCACTACGAGACCTCTGTGCAATGAAACTGAACAGAGTGATAAAATTTTTAAGTCAGCAGCAAACAAAACTATGGACAAAGAGTACTGAAACATAAATCAGAGTCTCTGTCATTTATTCACCACATTTAAGGTTCATGTCTTTACTGAGACAGGTAAGAGACAGAGAAACTTATGATAGGTGCTTTCATGATAAAGTCATCACTTGCTTTGTAGTTTATCTTCTATACACACTCACTAAAATATTTACAGCAAGTGTACATCCCATAAATATCCCTTAAAATAAATCTGTATACAAATGCAAAATAGCTAGATCCTTTCCTAGAAATAAGTTCCAAATTCAAGCATTCTTGTACAGATTTCATCTGCAGCAGCAATAGTCCATATAGTCCTGTACACTGAAAAAAATTACCAAAATGGCACATAGGCATAATTATTTGATAGTGCAAGTACTCACATTCTCGAGTTAACCAAAGCAAACCACTGCTTCTTAGTCACTTCATACTTGAATGAAGCTGAACATGTGGTCAGACTTGCCAAAATATTCAAGTAACATAAATGCAGCTTAGTAGTCCCTAACAAGTCTTTCTAGTTCTTTTTCCTGCTGCTGATTGATTCAGAGGGCGCAGAAAACACCACCCCAGAAGTTTGTCTTTCCACTCTTAGAGCTCCATGGAATTAAGAAACTTGCTTCAATACCTCCAACGCCCAGATCCGTTCCTGCTCTTCCAAAGGCATTCTGTCTCAGGCAGCACAGCAGCACAACAAATCACAGATATTTGTCGCCCAATATTCTGTCTGTTATGAACTGCTGAGGATTTGGAGACATGGGCTGCATGTTAGAACACCAGCCTCAAGGGTTTGCAAAGCCAACAAGTCCTGACAATATCTACAAAATGTTGTCCAATTTACCTCTGAATTACATACTTGTAATTTATTACAGCGTCTTTCTACGAATAAGGGAACAAACACCTTTATCCTGTGAGAAGCCTTGTTTGCATAACAATCCTGAAACTAAAACTTCATCTTGCATTAACACATCCCCCAGTACAAGCACTTAGCTTCTTTTTGACTTATACATCAGCCCACCAACTTTTTCAATAGGCAGTTCTACTGCAGGGAGCAAAAAAAAAAAAGTTACTAAACCAATCAGTAACACTCCATGTACAATTTTTCTTTCCCTGTAAACAGAGGAAATTTTTCTGCATGACTTAAGTTAAAGGCATATTACAAATAAAAATCAAGTTACAGGGGAGGTTTCGGCAGCAGTTACAGTTAAGTCACACAGCAGAGGTTTTGCAGTCCACCTTCTCAAAAGGATTACTGAAGGTTATAAAAGGATATGGTTTCTGTCTTAAAGAATATACTTCTAATCCTTGTAAAAAGGGGATGGAGGAAGGGAATAGAAGTATCTTATTTCAGCTGTTTTAAGATTTAACAGTGGTAAATTTAATCTTAAATCATCAATAGATAATAGTAATTCCAAAGACTTAATTCAACTTTCACTAGCCTTTAAAAAAGACTTCTTGTTTTGCATGAACTGCACCTAATGGCACTTTGTATTTTTAATATCCTGCACACAAAATGTTTTAATCCCATGCTCTAATTACAATAATTCTACAGTGAGCACAGTGAGCAACCCACAAGTTCCTGCCATGCACTTGAAATTTTCCATGTAATCCTACTGGAGCAGCCTCAGCTTTAGTGGGCTAAAACTATGTTTGTGCAGTGATCAGAAGAGGAAAATATTGACATAACCGCAGGAGGAACATTGCTGCTGTGCTGTTATCAGTTGTTCTGCAGTTTCTGCCCCCTCCTGACCTGCTAGCCCTCCTCAGCAACCTTTGAACGTGCCAAGCAATCCATTTCGCAAAGTATCACAAAACCAAAACAGTTTGGGAACTTCTCTTGGGGACACCTTTTCAGGATATTGCTTGAGAAATGTTTTTATGCTTTGCAGAGAAGCAAGCAACAAAAATCAGACTGACCAGTAAGGGTGACCAGGAAGGTCTAGGGATTTGATGCATTAAGAGCTGGTTAATCTCACAAATTATTACAGAGTCAGTTCAACAGCCACATGATTCTGCAGCAAAGCCCTAGACCTCCAGAGTCTAGAGTAAGCCCCTGTAGGTCCTGGACAGCAGAGCACACTGCATGCTGAATGACTGAGTGCCTGCCTTTAAATCTTCCCAAACTACTTTGCACACTATAAATATTTAAAAGATTAAATCAGGGTGGGGGATGTGGGGGGGAACTGACGGGCTCTGATCTACCAGCAAACTGTTTTTCAGTATTTAAACTGCCATTACTTCCTTTTCCTGCTTGCACAATGTAAGAATTTTTTAAATTAATAATCCAAAGGGAGAAAGCATTCCTGTATAGTTACCTGTAGCACTGCCATTAGTATTTGCTCGGTAGGCCATGTTTGCTCAGCGACACATCCACAGCTAGGCTGTTTGGTGTCATGCAAATGCCATGCATCAAGTCCAACCAGACATGCAACCTGGAATAAACAAGTAAAAAGCAGTTAAAAACATGTAATTTTAAGAAGTTAGGTACATTAAGCAGTAGGCATTTCTGAGTGTTTAAAGTGTCATTTTCAATGCAAACTTCAGCACAGCAATAGCATGCTCCTCATAAGTCAGCATCCTAGCTGTCACAAACCCCAAATGTGTCCAAGTGACTGAAACTGAGCTGTGGATCTGTCATCAGTGAGGATGTAACTAGCTAGATCTGCAATTTGCCTTGGTTTTTCTGGCCTGCCCTCAACTCTTTGCAGCTGGTCTCTAAACTCCCACGTACCACCACAGATTCCTCACATTTATATGTGTATTTGTTTGTGTATTAAGTTTTAGATTACCCTAGCACATGTATTAAGTTTTAGACTACCCAACATCTTACGAAGGCAGGGTTAGAGGAATTTTTAGGTGAAGAGCACCTACAGAAGCCCTGTACCAGCGAGGGGGGGACCAATGGCAATTTTTGAGCTCAGATGTCCTCCTGGGGAGGTGAGGGCAGAACCTTCAGATACAGCCAGAGCAGACATCTCTGCCTGACAAACCTAGAGACACCAACAGCGACTGTGAGGAAGGTGGCAGGGTGGGGGGACCAGAGGCAGCATGGACGCTGTCAGGAATGGGGCTCCTCTGACTACAAGACCTCTCCACTGCATGTTCCAGCAGCAGCAGGTTCTCTGGGTGGTGCATTTTCTTCCAGCCTACACATGGCAGATTGAACCAATAAGCAACACTTGCCCGAAGCTCAGGCTGCAGGTACAGAAAAAGGGCACTGTCCCCCCAGGGTGGGTGGCTGCTGGGATGAAGCCAAGTGAGAGGCAGAGGCCAAACCAGCAGCAGTTCTGTGGCTAGCTGGCTGGCTGTGCAAGGCCAGCATTGTTGGCTATGCAGTAAGCCCCTTCTCCTCCTTCTGTGCGCACCTTCAGTGCAAGGGGCAGGCAGCCTGATCACAACTCTCTCTTCAGAGCATTAGATCTGACTCATCTGGGGCTGCAGAGATGCCTCCCCCAGAGTCTGTTTTGAGTTTTCTACAGTCCAAACAGCATTTCATTTCGTTGACTCAGACAGGTGGAGCTTAGGTGTATGAAGAACACCCTGCTTTGCCAACCCCCATCTGACTTGGACTGACAACTCCTCAACAAACTAGTCACATTTTTCCAATCATATTTGATTTAGCTCTGACAGTATGTGCAGGGAAGTATTTAAAAGCTAAGCAGATTAGCAAAGTAAAAGAAAGTCAAGAAATTAATGAGTGCAGGCACCATGTGGAGTCAGAGATACACTGACTGATAGAGAAGCTGGCTGTCTTTAAAAGCTGACAGAGCTTCATCACACAAGCTAACACAGCTTTGCTTTCTCCTTCAAGAGCACAAATGCCTTCATTTTTAGTACAGTCCTGATATCAATTTTCCAAGAATGCAGAGAGAGCTTCGTTGCAATTCCTCCTCCCCTAGCTCTGCCATATACACTGTCATTTACCATGTCTTGTTTGGTGGAGGGCAGAGCGATAAAGAAGCTGCTATAAACATTGTGTAAGTGAAAAACTATGAACAGAAATATAAGGCAGGAATCCAACACAGGCCATGATGCATTGATGCATAGAGGCCCATTACAATATTCCAGGCCTAATGATAATTATCAAATTTCTGAAACAATGAAGCATGGCAAAAAAGAAAAAGAACCCCC
>VXBU01012459.1:167972-185909 GCA_013400315.1 Bombycilla garrulus | reverse complement strand
AAAAAAAAAAAAAACCAAAAACCCCCAAAAAAACAACCAAACAAAAAACCAACCAACCACCACCAGAAAAAGAAAAACAACCAATATTGCTGGCAGTGTTTGCAGCCAGGGCAGGCATTTTAAATCTGTGAGCTTTTAGGAAAATATTAACTACTTCCTTTCAAACAGAGAGATTTTAGAGCATCACTCCCGTCTCTGCTTCCTATAAGGATATAAAGTTATGCTTTAAGCTGAAGACAGGCAATTTTTACTGAGTCACACTGAATGCTAACTGAAAAATTACCATCAGCCTCCATGTGAAGTTCAGGACATGTCCTGAAGCTCAGGACAACCACTGTCTCAGGACAGGCTGCACTTAGCATAGCATCAATTTCCATCAGTGTAACCAAGGGTAAAGAAAAAATTTATTTACCCACTTCTAATTTGTTCAGCGTAGCTCTGTGCTTTCTCAGTAGCACTGTAACAACAGGTATGCCTGTGCATGGGGAGACGTGAGAGCATGCACCCAGGGATGGGTATGGACAGATGGGTGGGAGGGGATCCTGAGTGGGGGACACATCTCTTTTAGGTGCAGTGCATTCCCAAACATGAGTGGATCAACCACAAAAATGAGGCCAAACTGTGGTGTGCCTCATCATCTGTTAAAGCAAAATCTGTTAAAAACACTAGCCACCATTTACAGGCACAAATGAGGAGAGCTTCTCAATAGCAAGAAACAAATATAATTGAGGTGAGAATTAACATAAACTTAATAAAAACAGTTTTGAAAATCTAAACAAGGCCTAAGATCTACATTTTGTTGTGGCTTGAAGAGATGCAACTGACCTGATACAAACTGCCTTGTGAGTATGCTTCTATAGTTTCAAAGCTATGCAGGCTCAGGTACCTCAAGCAAACTTACTTGCTGCTTCTGAGGTTAAGTGAGGATTAATAAAACAATTCAGGAAGCAAATTCAGTCCAACAGATAGAAGAAAAGGAAAAGAAATTAAAAAGATGGGATCTAATAATTTGTTAGCTAAGTGAAAGAATTGATTCCTGTTTTTATATATAAAAATATATTTATATAAAGATTAAATGTAGCAGGAATTGAAAATCTGCCTATTAAACAGCTCTTCAAGTACAGAAAAAATATCTTATTTAGCTCAGCAAACTCATGGAAGAAGGAAACTTTGTTAAAATGTGCTTTGAGCCGTACATTGGGAACTGAATTCCTGAAATTGCACCGACACATACATGGATCATTTTTAGAATGATGCCACATGTCATTCCCCAACTGCACACACCCCAGAAGCTGCATTTGGACACAAGTCTCTCATGTGGGTGAGGTGCGGCAAAATTCCAGAGACCAGCTAGAATACAAAGAGGAGGAAAACTTAGCCTCCTCTACAGCAAAGCATTCTCTGGTAGAAACATCATACACAAGAAAATTAGTAGAGGAGCTTGTATATTTAATTCCCAACTCTTCAACTCTTTGCCTATGTGTTTTTACATGCTCAGCCAATGCTTGCCTGAGAATACTGTGATTTACAGATCCTAGGGCAAATGCAAAACAAGCAGAGACTAGCTATATGAAGAGTTATTGCTCAATGAAGCAGTTGTTGAAAGTGTTTTGCGTCAGATATTCAAACTCTCTTCTGCCCTGAGGTTCAATAGCAGAAACCTTAAACACACATGATCCTCTGTTTCTACAAACGTTCGTGACACCTCAGCTTTTACAGGTTTTTCCAGAATGATTTTTTAGGGAGAACATAAAGCCTATATCCTAATTGTGTCCTAGTCACAAGGGAAAAGAACCTTGCTCCTTTTTTGTGCTGTGTGTTGCTAGGTCATTGATGCCTATTCCAGTGTTTCAGCACCAGAAGCATCTGAGTCCTTATAGATCAGTTCTGGCATCCACACAGCAGAACTACAGAAATGCAGATGTCTCAAGAGGCACAGACCTTGCAGAAAATTCAGACTTGCACTTCAGTCTGATGTTTGCAGGAGACACTTAAGATGGAAAACAGTTGAGGTTTGGTCTAACAGCAGTTGTAGAACAGCATGTTGGCAACACAGGAATTAGAAGAGAAATATAACTCAGCTCTTAACCCAAAAAGGCAATCCTAAAAGTCTTCCTGTCCAGGGCTGAGGTCACATGTGGAAATGGTGATATGCACACACTGGTTTGTGGGATTCAAGAAAACAAAATCTGGCTTCCCAAGCAAGGAGGCTTTAGGCTAAATAGATGCATGAGTAACTTCTTTTTTCTCAAGGCACACACAGAACATTAAGAGCAAACAGTCACATCATCCATTCCAAACAAGCTTCAGATCAGCACCATATTTGGACCACTCACAGGGTGAATGTGGCTCAGACAATACAGTTCTGTTGTTTAAGATCTGGATTAAAAGTGGGAGCACTGTAGGTCAGAACTGTGAAGGATTCAAAGGTACTGACTCCCAATTGTTCAGATGGATGTAGTCAGGGAACGGTTCCAGGAGCAAAAACAGCTCTGGATAGCAATCCTATCCAGCAAGTGCAAAGTGGTGATTAAATAGGTCTAGGGTGGAAGGGTTTGATAGAGCAAGTCGACCCACGAGATGCAATACTCAAGAAGAACTGGTACTGCTCCATTCCTGCTATACATCAGTGCAACAAGATTTCTGCCTGAGACTTCCCTCTCACATGTGGGTCGTCCTGGCAGTAGAACTTGCCTGGTTTCATTCTGCAAGACACTGATAACATTTGCAAACAAGAGACAAGATACATGCAAAACCCATCTAAAAACATAGATGGTAATTGCTCCAGCTGCAAGAAGAAATTGGCACTGGGAATCCCTCCTGCTCAGCAAGAGTGGCAAGCACTTTCCAAACGTGTGCTTCTTTACAGGAAACAGGAACGTCTGCAACCTATATGTACCAAGTATGCCAGGTGCAATTTAAATGAAGCAAGGTCTGAAGCCAGCAACAGCAAAAGAGAAAGTATGTGGGGAGTAGTTCTGTGGTTGGTATCTATCCTGGGATAATGACTGTATCTCACTGATACTTTCTTTTCAATCTTACCCCTACTTTGGTTGTGTTCTTCTTATCTCTATGTTTATCAAAATGAGTGGCCAAAAAGTGAAAGGCAACATTTGTAAGGGAGAAATATATATATATTTTTATATATGCTATTTTAGAATTAAAGGTAAAAACCAAGTAAGAATGCTGGCATATAGATTTTTTTTTCAGATCAGACACAGAGTAATCAACTTTGAGATAAGGGTAAACTGTGAATGATTTTAAATTTCACCTAATTATTTAATCATGTAACAATTCAACCATTCATATGCTTTCTAGACTAAATATCTTTCTAATATTGCCTCCAAATCACAAGCAAAAATTATGCAAGTTGCTGTTCAAGTTTCACTAATTGAACAACATAAATCAGCAGCTAGATCACCCTAAAATGCAGAACTAAAAATCCCTGGGACCAGTGTTTCCTTCAGCTTCTCTCAGGCAGCAGTCAGTTGTGGTTCAGTCTCTCCATCACAAGACAGAGACTATTCTTACTATATGCAATACAACAGGTAATTTATTTTGGACAATATTTAAGCAGTCAATCAAAAGAAGTCACCTCTCACTATGGGTTTTTTTTCTGCAGAATCTGCAGTATGATGAGAGCAAAGGAAGCCTTGTAAATCCTTTCAACAAGTAAGTTAATTAACAAGATATGGCTACAGTCAGCATGAATTTACCTGCCTGCCTTCCTCACTCCCTCCACTAATGGCACCGGTCTGTAAAAAGGTCTTTCTTTACAGCAGAGCTCCAGACAAAAGCTGAGCTAAGCTATGTTAAGAAGAGAGAGATGGCTCAGAAACTCTGGGACCTGAGTCAGCAAGCTGAAGAAAAGAACACTCAGAGTGCTCCTACCCAGGGCAAATGCTTCCCTTCTGACAAAAACAACAAAAAAGTCAGACCCAACCCTAAGCTTTTTTGCTTTTGAACCCCAAAATCTGAGCTAATGCAATGCCAGGCTCCGATTTTCAAGCTTTGTTGGAAATAAACATTAGTCAGTTTCATGGGGATTTCCTCAACTGTCTTCTCCCCCAGCCCCTATCTTAAGCAGACTTGTATTAAGCTTGTTATTGCTGCAAGCAGAGAATAAATGTACAACCTTCAGTAATGTAGGTGTCTGAGGGGTTTTCTTCTACATACTTGAAAATGGCCTTCTTGTCTCCTGAGCTCAGCTTCTACAAAGCTCCTGCTTCACTTTCCCAAGTAACCTACCTACTGCACAGGAGCAGGCTTTACTGGGCAACTTTCAGTACAGAAAATGGCTCAGAAAATTGATATATGTGAAAATACTTCAAAGGGACTGGGTCCTTCTGGCTATTCGAAATACCCCGCAAATTTTCTGAATTTCTACAAGTATTGCTTCGTCACATTTCCTAGCAATAGCAAAAATGGTCAACCATCAGCTGCTGGATTTTATTTGCCCTTCCACACTGAGTTATTCCAGTTGTGTCTGGAGGATTCAGAAGATGAATCAGCCATTTTACACAAGTCACTCATTGGCTTGCTGGGAAAGGAAAAATTAACAGCAAAAGGATTTCAGAATAGTATCCAGTAGAAAAAAGTATAACACACATTCTGTAGAGGCAGACAAATGATCCATCCAGACTATCTTGCTTTCAATAGCAGCAACAGCTGGTATTATTTAAGGAGTACAAGTGCCTTATGATGAGTCCATGCTTCTGTATTCTCCCAGCATCAACAATTATTGGATTGGGAATATTTAAAGGTATGTCCTTACTATGTAATTTTAATATTCACATAAAATGCCTATGAATTTGACTAGCTTCTTTCTGACTCTGCTGCTGCCATCTGCTTCTGCTGCCTTCTGCAGCAGGAAGTCCCAGGCTGTCAATACCCACTACGTACTTTTTCCATATTTTAAATTGATGTTCCACAGATTTTACTGCCACCAATTTCGTGTGTTGCAGGACTTGGTCAACATCAGTGCAAATTCAGCTTTTTCAGATTCAGATTCAAACCATGTCCTTTGTGACTTTATGAACTATAATCTTCCCTCCCAACTCATAGGCAATATAATCCCCAGCTCATTTTACGTTGCTCTTTTTGTACACTTTCATGTATAGTCACTATGTCGAAGATCCTGGTCATGAACAGCATCTTACTAAAAAGTTGTCTGCAAGAACAATCTTACAAAATGAGGTAAGATACAGTCAATTTCTTTAGTGTAATCAAGCTTGGCTCTAACAACTAGCTATTTTGTGGGAAGCTCTGTTCTACTAATTCTTGTCAAGCAGTTAAGACAAAACAGAACTTACCTGCAAACACAAGCAGCTTTCTCTAGCATAGGCCAGAGGTTGGACACAGCCCTCCAAAGTATCCCAAAAGACATCAGCTCAGCCTAGTGGACTTTTGGTAACCGCATCTGTTTTCAGAGATCCAGCAGACTCACTGTCAGCCAGAAGTGGCAGCTCCTGCTATGTTCTTACTATCAGGATCACCATTCATTAGTAAAAGGAAATTTTTGTACGGATTTTGTAAATATCACAGTTGGCACATTTTTGTCACTTGCAATTAGGAGGACATCCCATTCATACAGACCTGGGCTACAGTCTGATGACTTGGTGGCCCTTGTCTAATGTGCAAGAGCATGATCTTCGCTCATGTGATGTGAGCCTAAACACAGACAGGTGTGTTTGGATGACATCCATCACACTATGCTGCAAGGCCCCCCCACCCTGCAAGCAGTCTCAGACCACCCATCTCTTTTGGAAATCATTCCTGACAATATCATTGTCATCACGTTACATTACAGAAAAAAACCACAAAACAACACCTTCAGAAGACTGCATGGTGCTGCAACTTTATATCAGAGGGAAAGACATCAATTAGAATAAGAAAGGCAATCTACAGTAGAAAAAAAAAAAACAACTTTTTTTTTTAATACCTGAAAATCCTAATGGGTGATGTAGAAGACACTCCCTTTTATTTATGCCAGTGTATAATGAATCACATGAAAGTATATGAATTCAAGCCACTATGATATTGCTATGGGTTGTAATGCTTGCTGTGACAGGGAACCCAAAGGATGCAACTGGACTATCCCATTTTTCTTGTGGAAAAGCAAGAGGGATGAGACTTCTGTGGCTTGAAATAGTTCTGTGGCTTGAAATAGTCTCCAAGAGGGAAATGAAACATGTGCTCAGCAGTGTTTGCATCTTCTCTGACAAGGACTGAAATCCAGCATGAATAAAAAATGAAAAGGCTTCCAAAAAGTTGGGAGAGGAATGAATGCATGTTGGGGATGACTCATGCATCCCAGCTGCAGTATACCCAGAGCTGACAACCCTGGAACTGCTCTGTCTGGGATGAGAAGCAGTTCTACCTTCCTCTCCACAGCATTAAAGTAAACTGCCCATCACATCTGTTCACTCAATGGGACAGGACAAAACATGGCATCCTTTCCACTCTACCTTTAAACATTAAAAGTTGAACAACAGTTGTAAAAACACATATGCAGATCCCAGTAATTTAAAATTAATTCAATTAATTCACTTATTCAAAGAGAATTTACAGATAGATAAACTTGAAGGCTGAGGTGAACAAACCAATCAAGGATGTTTACAAACAATTTATGAAATTGACTGTGATCTGGTTTAGACTTTGCATCTAAGACAAGGATTTTAAGGCACAAACTCTGATAAATAGACAAGTCTAACTCTTCTATAAAGTATCCAAGTATTTAGTCTTCAGTGACATTGCATATATAATGGCACAAGCACAAAACATATTTAGAGCAGACAGTCAAGTATCAGTCTGTCTC
Source organism: Bombycilla garrulus (assembly GCA_013400315.1). Taxonomy (NCBI): domain Eukaryota; kingdom Metazoa; phylum Chordata; class Aves; order Passeriformes; family Bombycillidae; genus Bombycilla; species Bombycilla garrulus. The sequence continues at coordinate 179,092 of VXBU01012459.1, read as the reverse complement.
TTCCTCTGATTTTAGGTCTGAGATGGTATACATAACCAGACCAATCATAAGTCTGATATGACAAAAGTGCAATTATACGGGACAGTTGGCAAGTTCAAAGATAAATATTTTTGTCTAGCAGCATTTGCTCATGTAACTGTGACCTTAGCTGAAGTTGTATCTTAACCTGAGAAAGCTCCAGCAGACCAGCTTTGTCTCCATCTAGCTCTAAATGCTGCTTCCCTTCCACAATAATGCCCAAATCCTGGTATCTCTTTTCTTTTTTTTTTACTACTAATATGTGTACTGTGGTCTGTGGTATCAACCTTACATGAACAGAGAAATTACAGGCTTTTTTCACAATGAAAGTAGAAAATTGTAGGGGCAAGGAGACAATATGGCAAGGGCCAGGCTCTTGCTTTTCGTCTTCCAAAGTTTACAAGAGAGGACTTGAAGTCTCACTCTCCATTAGACTCTGCCTATAGCCCACACTGCCAACACCTATCCCTAAGTGCTAGACTATTCTAACTACAGCCTCAGTACTAGTATGGGCCCATTTCTTGTCAAGCTGCTTGAAGTGGCCCTTCAGCAACACAAGGGGATCCTACTTACTACAACTTCTCTATTGAGACCACAACCCCACAGCTTCAGCATGGCCAGGGAACACACTCCAGATATCCTCCGAGGCTGCTGTCCCTTCCCACTCCATCACACAGTATCCCTCAGAAACAGTCAGCACATCTGCACAATTATTTTTATCTCCTTCCTATGCCACAAACCATCTCCTGTGAGGCTTCCAACATTCATTCCAGGGGTGAGGAAGTTTCTCTGGTCCTGCCTCTAAAGCCATCATATGTCCACATCACAGCCTATGGACTGCAAGCCTGCACACTCTGGCAGAAGGGAGGCAGGGTATCACAGCAGCAAAAACCTGCCAGTCACCTCATCACATGCCATATGGCCTCTCGTTACTGAGCATGCAGAGTCACCAAACCATGCTAACACTTTGATTTGGAGCTGGCATGAACCAGCTGGAGACCATGTGGCAGCAGCTGCAGCAGGGCATGATGGAGCCAGTCTAGCTGGGTATCTCCATACTCTTCCTGCTCAACAGCTCATAGAGAAAGACTTGTCAGCTTGTCAGGCAAGTGTCACTCAGCCTCTCAATTGCATGCAGACAAAAACATTTTGCTACATGTGGACACCTGCAGGGAACTTACCCACCCAAAGGAGGGGACCACAAGTTGGGGCAATGCACTTGTTTCTCATAGGGAATGTTTCTCTCTGCAGCCTAGTCAAACCAACATTAAAACAACCTGTTCTTAATGCTCTGGAACTCTGTAATTTAATCCGAGTAATTGAAATCAGCATAGAATTCACATAACTTGTCTTCCTCCTCAGTGAGAGAGTCAACTAACACTTGCATTAATCATTCACAGCATCTTCTCATGCTCATGCTCCCCATCTTTTTCCAACAGATGTACAGTGGCAAGAGAGTCCAGTGCAGACAAAAGTGTGGTGATCAATTTACTGCAGAAGAACTTTTCAATTTAGGAAGCCAGGACTCAGTGAATTGTATCTCTCCCCTGAAAATTCTAATCTAAAGCCCTGCATCTGGCAATTGGCACGAGGCACATCACTGCTGTGCCACAGGATGACAGGAGGCAGAGGTGCTGACAAGCTCCTGGGATGTGTGTGGCATGACTGCCATCGATGTGCAGCACCAAGCCTGGCAGTGCTGACTCTCGTTTCTGCCAGTCACATCCAAATAAACATAGCCTTCATTCACACTGCCAGCCAAAACTGCATCTCAGCAGAGACATGAACTGAAACAACAAACAAGGGACCATCTGTGTCTTACAACATGTGTCAAGTTAGAATCAAATCTGTAATTCCCCAAATGGCAAATGGATCTGAAGCACTCACCCTGTTATAACCCCATGACAGTGGACTGAGTCCACCATAATCTGCGACAACTGTACCTTTCTGTGGAGATCCATAAATAGGTTAACTTTAGTCTTTTTAGTTGATCTCTTATTAGATAGAAGAAGGTTAATAAAGAAATAGCAAAATAAGGTATGATTTTATTACTCACCATATGAGCAAACAGACAAATAGATGGCAGTGCATCTTGCACAACAAACCAAATTCTGATAGAAAAAGCAACACAAGAACTTAAGCTTCTGAAGAGCAATACAACAGGATTGTCATTGAAATAATGCATCTTCAATGTAATTCATGTGTCTCTTCACAGAAAGCAAATTCTGAGCAGGAAGCTATGTGATGTAAATAAAATTAAAACTAATTCATATGTTCTTAGTAACAAAAGAATGGCTTTCATATTCATTTGTATTATTAGCTCGAGAGCAGAATAAGCTGCTGCGCAATTATCGATGACCTCCTGAAACCATACCACAAAGGTCCTAGCAGAGGGGCGCCTTCTTTGTTCAGGTTATTCTCATCCACATGGCGCTTTCCCAGAAAGCCAAGCCATGCTTTGAGCTCTCCCCAGCCCCAGTACCCACAGATTTCTGATGAACACACAGCCACAACGAGCAAATCAATACAGAGCTTAAAAGCACATCCATCTATCTTGCAAGAACTGCAGAACAGAAAATACACAGTTTATTTGTATCTGTCCCCTTTTCCCCCATTCCATGCATAATCCAGATGATAGCAGCTGAATTTGAACAAGAGCTGTCCCAGTCAGATAAAAAGGACAATTTTCTAAGATTTAGGTTCTGGGTTTTTTTGATCTGAACAGAAGTTAAGGGTCCCTTCTGCAGCCACTGTAATTTCCTTACAGAGTCTAAAAATAACCAATACAGCTAACAATTTTCAGATTGAAAATCTTTAGAAAAGTTCTTACAGGAGAGAACTCTTAAAACAGATGTTCTCTCCCTAGCTTCTTAAGATATGCTGAATTTTTGTTTTCCCACCTTACTTATTTGGAGGAGCTGTTAATTTTTTCTGTTCTGTAACCAAGGATCTATGTATCTCACTTAGGGCTAATCAGCCCCAATTTTATCTGCTGTCATTCCTTGGAGCAACAGGTCCACTGCCTAAAAGCAAACAATAGGAATTATTACATTTCTGTATATTTTTACTGCAAGGGAAGATATTAGACAACAAAAACCATTACAAAGCAGCACCGCATGACAGGATTAAGTTCTCCTTCACAAGTCCTCCTCCTCCTCCTCCTTTTAATTTTTTAATTTTCTAAAGTTTTAATTTAACCACCATGTGAGGAAACACTAGCATTTACTTTTTGCTCTTCTCTGCTGTACTGAATGACCTTTTCTTTCCCCCTCCCCTCAATACAATAGCAAAAGCAAGCAGAGAGCTTACAATGGAGCGACTGTGGACATACATACTGCTAATTATTAATCTATGTTTTGCCTTTTGTTTCTGATAATGTACATCCAGTATCAATATGCTGCCAAGAAAATGAGCAGAATGAAGACTGCATGCTGATGTTAGCCTGCAGTGAAGTTCCAAAAGCTGAAAAGATGTAAGCAGGCAAAATTTTCCTTAGGTAAACAGCTGATTTTCCATTCCCTACATCTAAATGCCACCACATATCTTGTATATACATGCTTACACAAAGGACATATTCCTTTGCCATTAAGCAATAGGGTAAATAACAGATCTAAGATATTAGATTGCACAGTATTTAGAAATATTCTGTATTTCCCTATTCATAAAAGCATTTCCTCTTTCAGGGAGAAAGGCTGCCATCAAGTTGGGAAGCTCTCTGCAATCATTTAAGCTGGGGAAACACCTTGTTGAGAAGAACGTGATCTGATTTTGAAAGACTACGCAAGTACAGGCACAAAACTCCTTCAGTTTACCTCTACCAAACACAACTGGCAGTACAAAATATGTGCTTTTAAACTGGACAACAGTATTTCCAACACAGTATATCTGCTTCACCAGAAAAATGTAATGTAGAAAGAGAAGAAACAGGCAAATGATGCTAATCTTGCAGAAGACAAACCTTAAGAAGTGAAATGAACACTATGTGAATTATTATTTCAAAAATATGATTTAGGAAGCAGACTGCATTTCTGTACACAATGGAGTATTACAATTCAAATGCTTCATTTTTTTCTGTATTAATTATTTTGTAGTATATTCATCACTGGGAAAATATAAACACAAACAAAAATTATTTTGAGTTATCTGAGGACATCGGTATGCTTCTTACTTGCCGCCGTCACATTGAAATACAATTGCTATGAAAATAGGATCTTTCAAAGAAAGAAAAACTAGGTCACACATCAAAATGAAGCTCTTAAAGGGTGAAAAAACCAGCATTGGTTTCCTTATAAATGTAGATAAATTCATCACATGATAGCTCAGGAACATGAGCCTTTGAGAGCACATAGATGAGCACTATTTTCATCAGCACTCTCAAGTAAGGCATGTTCTTTATGGGCCAATTTTAAGAAGGCTAAATGGCACTTAAACAACAAAACTCCTAAGGAAGCTTAGTCAGTTTATGTACTGTCCACTCCCACCAAAATTAGGAAGGCAAATGTTAAATGTTAAATGGACATGTCTAAAATCTGATGAAGCCTTACCGGGCAACATGCACCTCATAAATTGATGTGACAACTTCTATACTGTGAACTGTGCTTGCAGCTCAGAATGAATAAAGTGGATGATTGCAAATTTTATCCTTAACTTGTAGCTGCAGCACAAGACCTCAAACCCTTGCATGTATCTCTCTGTTTGCTTAACAAGCAACAACTCTCAGCTGAATTTAAGAGAATTGTGGTGTTTGTTTTTTGGTGCATAAATCACAAATCAATAGTTGCTCTAGAATGATAACTAGGTAGATATGATTGCTGCCAAAATTTCTAGTGGGTGGCTTTTTTTTGTTGTTGTTGTTGTAAATAAATACATGGGAGATAAACATACTGTGAAGTACCATAACAAAATAAAGATTATTTTATTGTATTATAACTCAGATACCAGAATGCATTCTTGAAAAATTGTGATAGAAATTGGAAGGGTTAACTTAGTGGCGGACACTGCAGCACAAAAAGTAGACTGCAGATTTTCAGCAGTATTCGTCCTTCATTTTCCTAAGGGAGCTCATTACAGGACTTGCAGAAGCAGAAAAGGACTTTCAAAGCTTACTTGGAGAACTGCTGATAATCAAATTACAGGACAAACTACCAGAGCTGCAAGATATGTGAACATCTCTCTCTGTGATCTAGTTTGCTCCCAGTTGCAGGGAAAGGAGTAGCATAAAAAACAGTTGAAACAAATTTCTTAGCATCACTGTTCAACAGCAAGATTTCTTGTTCCATAACTAATGAGGTTTTTGTCTCAAGTAGGAGTTGGCCTCTCACACAAGAGCTATAGAGATGAATCAAGGTTTTCAAGGTACCTCCCACCATCATCTCCCTATCAGCTCAGCGACATCCACAAATGCACTGCTCTTCATGGTGTTTAACTCTCTGCTGAGAGGTTGAGGCAGCTGGCCTTGTTGCAGGACAGGCACATAAACCCTGACTCCATACATAAGGGTGACCTACAGCTGCTTTGGTGGTGCTCCCTTTATGGCTGTATATTTTGGAACTGGGCAGTTTTTAGCTCATACAGAAATAACAGCTGTGTGAGTGAACACCACTCCATGTCCTCCCCTCCTGAAAGATTTTACTTGCTGCTGCTATGCTAAAAAAAGCTGCAGAAACAAACATTCCCAAAAGTGCCAATTAGCAAGGCAATGTGGGAAGGCAAAACATGAACAGGCATAACATTTGGCATCAGCAGCTCTTTGCTCAGAAACCAAAAAGCATTAAAGGTTAAAAAGAAAAAAGAAAAGGAAGAAAAAAAGACAGCTTTAAAAAAAAATCCACTTTTGTTTTATTGACTTGGCAGCAGTGAAAAGTGGCAGAAGGAACACAACTGTGCAGAGAACATTTTGTTCATTCTCAGCAGCACACAGGTTTTTGACGCAAGGTGGGACAGAACAGCAGAAGTCACTCCCTATACCCTTTAGACCTGTGAAGACACCAGCCAGCCCCTCCCTTGTGATTAGTGTGTATTTACATTGCTGCAATAACAAAATAGCATTCAAAGCAAAAATGATGGTAACACAAAAAAAACCTTTAGGAATCACTACTACTCTATAGATATGAATATTATCTGTAGATATAAAATCCATCTTATTAAAATTGTTGATAAATATAGTAAGATAGAGTTGACTTATGATGGAGACAACTGTTGTCTAAAGAAGTAATTAATTTCTACCTGTGAACAACATTAAAGTCATTAAAGTTCCAGAAAAAAAACTACTGAGCTTTGTATTTATTAAACATTCGACATTACTCCATTTGCCTGTTTCTGAAGGGAGGACAGAATAAAATCAGAGACAACAAGCAGCTCGAAGATACTTGGACAGTCCTTCAGAAACATTATTGATTTAATCCATTCATCATGCAAAGCAAAGTACTATAGGAAGGCATGTTCAACGAGCCACTGTGCTCATCACATTGTCACTCATGATGAGTATGACAGATTCTTGAGCCCTTTTCTCTGCAGCACTGAGAAGCACTGGTCTTGCCAATACGAGCGTCTCTTACTGAATAGAGTTTATCTTAAAAAAAATCCAGTTGGGCTGCTGAACGCCATCCTCTCTCCAAAACTGGGACACACTCTCCACAATGCCACCGCAATCCTGCGTGGTATCACAGAGCGGCAGCAGCACAGCTTTATTCTGTGTATAAAAAGAACTTGGAAAAACCTAACCCCAAAGAAAAATAGCACCTCAGAGTGAGATTTCAGAATACCAAAACAGATTATTTCAGAACAAAAGACAGTTTCCACAAGAACAGAAGTTATTCCAATGTACCCCAATGGTGATCACATTTTCAACAAAAATTAGGTTGTTTTTTTTTAAAAAGTTTCACAGTTGCAGCAAGTTACTTCATTAAAGAGCTTACCATGTCACCCTCTTCAGCATGCAAACAGTGATTAATGACAGTAAAAAAAATCACTTCCAGCATTCTAACCACAACACTTAAAATCTGTTTGTGGGACACTATAAAGCAATGACTTCTTTTTCATTTTCAGCTTTGGTATCAAGGCATGTGGTTTCTGCTACAAATCAGGTAAAACCTACACAGTTCATTCCCAAATTTGCCAAAATAATCAGTGGACATAGCAGTGCATACCTTTACAGAGCAACCACTAAAGGGAGTAGTGAGGGGAATAAACATCATGCTTCTTACTATGCCTCAAGGCCAGCTGTGTTTTGCACCAGCTCACAGTTACAGCATGGGCGGAAATCTACATTAGTGAAAAGTAGGAGGAATTAATAGCACAAATAAAAGATAAACAAATCTCTCAGTGAATGTGTTTTAATTATTTCCTGTCAACTCTCTCACACCAACTTCTAATCCCAGATGAGATTATTTATTAATTTCATATATTTATTGTCTATTCTTTATCTATTCTAATCAGTCCTGTTCTTGATCTTGCCAGATCTGTTGATTAAATTACTGTTACTTACATACATTACAAAATCAAAACACATCACAATGACTTGTGACATCCTAGTGCTAGTTTTAGCAAACTTGTCAGAAAACTTCTGAGTCTCTATATAGGTGTAAACAGGGAAAAACCTGCTCTTGGCATGACTGTAGCTTCTGCCCCCATACCGCAGGTGCTGCAGCAGACTGCCTAATATTCTCAACCAGTGCAATTCAAATGAAAACAGGATAGGGAGATATGTTGCAAGCCAGGAGATATGCTGTTTTTACCAGGAACATCTTCTGTGCGAATATAGAGACTAGTTAGCTAACAGCAAGATTTAATGGAATAATGAGGACCCGCTTGATTTTTAAAATGGAGGAATCTGCTAAAGCAGCGAGGCTAGTAACGCACCTGATGAGCCTGTTACACTTCAACGCTCCTAAAAACCTCTGAATTTGGAATACCAAGACCTGTAAGCCTCCCAAGATGGAGGGAGCCAGTTTCACAGGCGATAGTGGCTGCTCCCACATAACTTGTGGTTTGCACTGCTACTAGTTTGCAGTGCCTTACCTTTGCTCCTGCGAGATGTTCAAGAACTCACCACAGGGCCATTCAGAGAGTGAAAACAACCCACAAGGATACACTGCCAATTTAGTAATTGAGCAATTTATTTCCCAGACCAGCCTGCAGCGCTGGGACCTGCTGAAGGCAGCATGCATACGCCCCAAACCAAAGCCTGGGCTGCCCCATCTTGTCCTCCAGCCCAGTTCTGCAGCCCAGCCATTTCCTTTAACTTTATTCCAGAGGATACAGGGAGCTGATAAACTGAAAGCTAACAGCAAGCACAAGGTATTATTATTCCCTGCTATTTTACAGAATACCAGAGGGAGTATTAACAATAGGCAAGCACAGGATGCGCAAACACCCAATTTTCCCTGGCATCAGTGGTAAAAATGTGAAAGCAATGACCCATGCCAACTGATAAGCAGCTGTTTCAGTAAATTCACAACCGAGTTGAGCCCAGGCTCAGAGCAGTTGCTGTGAGTTCCCATGAGAACACTGTGGTGGACCTCATACATATTGGTCTGTTTCTTGGTGTGTAACCACTCTGAAAATTGTTCAATTGCCCAAAAAACTGGCTGAATGATTGAACTTCATGAAGTGAAACCAGAATTTCCAGACAAAATTTCTCCCAGATAGAGAAGTCAAAGTTGTAAACTCTAACTTTGCTACAGGCTTCCTAAGTTTGGTCAACCTCTCTAACCAAAGCATTCAAAGTAGCAACTCAACCTTTCAGCTGCAGATGCCTTTAGCATTTTGCAAGGGGTGACCATTTTCCATTAAGTAGTCCAAGACTCAATACATAAAACAAGAAGATATATCTATTTTTTGTTCTACCTGGAAAATACAAGCTTTCCAGCACAACTTAAACTATTGAGGGCAGAACTGGCTAAGGCCAGTGTAAAACCAGGCAGTAATATAAATCTTATTTACTGACAAATGGTGAATAATCAACAGATAAAAGGACTACGAATCTCCTTTCCCATAATTATGTCTGCTTCTTCAGGAAACTGTATGTTCCTCTCAGTTCAAACTAACTCAACCAGTATGTAATCAAGATAATTTTCTAAAAACCTGTGCTGAGAGTTCTGGGCAGAATTATCTTTGCAATAACCCAGTCTTCTCCTAGAGAGGCCTTACTTCTGTAGGAGACATCCTAACAGTGAGATGCAGCTGCACAAATCAAGATTCCTTTTGCCCCTAGTGAAGGTACAGACATTGAACAATTGCTCCTGTCAATAAATTCCTCTCCTCTTACTCACAGAAATAACTTGACTTCAAGCACATTCAGCCCAGCGGTTACAGTATAATATAAACCAGTTATTACTCAATTTTCTGTAACTTTTATATTATAGCATGTGTGCCTTTCCATTTATCTTTGGTAGACCACAGACTTTTCATTGGCACTGCTAGCTCACTTTTAAGGTCAGCTGGAAGGAGGGGTTGAGTTTTCTGTTTGTTTGTTTAGTACACAGTGTGAAACAAAAAGCAATAATTTTTAATAAGCACCCTTGGGGAAATGGTCATCCAGGAACATTCTTCTATATTGCATACAGTGCCAATAATGTCCTGGTAAAGGAGATCATGAAAGAGAAACAAAACAGAAAGGATGTGTATTTTAATTTATTTATTTTTGCTAAAAGAAGAAGAAGAGAAAAAGAAATACACCCTTTCAAAAGTAATACACCTTGTATTTGTTATCCTTTTCAAATACAAGATAGGCGGAGAAAACAGATGATTTTTATGAGGTGAAAATTGAAGTACCTCTTCTCCGTGTTTTTTTTTAAACTTGGACATGTTGTGCACTTTATGTACCAAACCAGTTGCATTCTCTTTATCCAGAATATCTTTTTTAACTTTTGCTCTGAAATTTGTCACTGCTTGTTCATTTCAGAAGGACAGGTAGACATTTAGATATATGTACACTAATCTGACTACATAATGTGTTGCGGCACTAGCCCCATTACCTATCTCAAAACAAGATAGGGCTAGAGATTGGTTTATTCTGTATTTAAGCAAAATCCTAGACATTTAAAATAAATAACACAGTATCTTCTCATGATGACAGCTGAATGAACTATATGCCCTTGTATAAACCACATTAATTAGTTTAACAGTTAATCAAAAAGTGACATTATTTAAATGGCTGGAAGTCCCATTTTATTAGTAGAATAAAGGATGGCAACTTCCAGTATTGCTGAGAATTGTGACAGAAACATTTAAGAGGGGAACTAAAGTAGGAGTGAGAAATCAAGCAGGTACCAGCAGAACCACAGACTAGTAAGTACCAGCTCTCTGCCCAGCAGCCTGCAGAACCATCAGAAAGGTTAGCTGAGGCTGTAGTTACAAACTCTGCTTAGGTGTGACATGCTTCTCAGCAAGAGCCTAATCTTTGTCTATGTTTTCAGTTATCTTGTACTTAGAAGAGGGCCCTTTTTCAACCACAGAGATTCCCAGGAGCAGCAAGATAAGGGTTTTATGCCCAAGCAGTAATTGTTTTACGCAGTCCTCTAGCTTTGCTACTCAGGCAAAGCAGAACAATTTCATAAGAAATTTCTTTGTAACATCTGGGCTCCTTTGCCCACCATGTCTCCCCACAGATATACTTTAAATCACTGTCTAGGAGGACACAGCTGTGACAGAGCACCAGCATTTTGCAAATTTCCATTCAAGGCACTCAAGTGCAGACCAATCCTCAGCAGTAGCCTTAACAATCATTTAGAGAGGGCAAGTAAATGTCACTTAATTTGTTCACTCTGCTTGAAAGAAAAGTAATCTGCATCTGAATATCTAATTGCCTATACCACAGAGCAATTTCTCCCCTAAGAAACTTCATATTAAGAAGCTTAATAAACAACAGGCAAAGAGCAATGGACAATAGGGAATAATTACTCATTCCAATAGCATACATTTGTGGACAAACTCTGAGTTGTATTCATATTAAGGAATAATGCAGTGTGTTAACTAGCAGACATCTGAACAAGTCAAGGAAAAAATATGGGTCTTGCAAATACAAAAATTAAGCTTAAGTTCGGCATTCTGACCATTTTATTTCTAGTTGACTGACATTAAAGATTTAAATGCTTTTATAC
>VXBU01012459.1:151128-167908 GCA_013400315.1 Bombycilla garrulus | reverse complement strand
TATTTAATATATTTAAACAATAAAATGTATTTTTACACTTAATACATTAAGAACATAAATTAAATAATTGTATTTTTCCAAACCTGCTTGCTCTTAGTATTTTTACAAAAACAAGGTGCATTTTTATTTGAAAGGTTTTATTATAGACACATATAACATTAAACGTGTGCAAGCCAAGATTTATTCCTACTGTTGATTGCCTGGGGTTTTTAAATTATTATTATTTTATCTTTTATACTTTTATCTCATACAGATAGCACAAGCCATGGAAAGATGCTGTCATTTTAGTGTAAGAAATTTTAATTTCTATTTGAACTTAAAAGTTTCATAATTCTCTCTCCCCTAACAACATAATTAGCTTTACCTTAAAACCTTTCTGATAATTGGTCTCAAATCACTAATCTTAAATTCTTATTTGCATTTTGTATGAGAGCTAAAGGGTATACCACAAAATACTTGGTGAAAATACACTTTTACACATCTAAGACAAATTTTTGCAGAGATGCCTGAATGGTACTTTTTCTAATTATACCTAAGGTCTAAGTTGAGTAGAACCAGATAGCAATTTTTTTACCTAACTCAAAGTAAATGCAAGTGGATTTGCCACTGATTATCTAGATTTCCTTTCCAGAAGAAATCCCTTCTCTCTCCTGGTAAACAGGTCTTGCTAAAGGGAAAAATGTGGGACCGCAAACCCCACCATCTCAGAGATCCACGCCTTGGCATAAATGGCTAAGCACAGGGACCATTATTTTTCCCAGCATCCAAAAGGTTCATGACCATCTAGTCAGAGAAGAACTGCAGATACCCTCGGTTCAGGTCTGCCCTTCAATTTCTTCCAACGACAAGTAGCATTACTGAGTTTCACTAAAAGATTGCTGGTGTTCACCAGGATTTTACCCTCACATTGGCACTCAGGTATGTGACAAGCATCCTGATTTAACTAAGTATATCTATGGTGTTTAATATTTCACATGTATAGAAGGATGTATTTTTCTTAATTATAGTATTATTTTGATAATTTGATAAAGTTTCTTCAAGGTATCTGGCACTTCATACACCTATTCATCCACTTCTAAACCTTGACCAATAATGTGTACTCATACCCAATGCTTTTAGCATATTTTTCAATGTTTAGTAATTGTCCCTCTTCATTCAGCAGAATCCTCCCCAGGCTTGTGTCTACAGGACAGTAGCAACACATCTTTAGAAGTGTGTAGATGAACACCCAGCCCTGCAGGACCTCAGCTCTCCTGCGATGTAAGAGAAGTGAAGAGGAGAATAATGCAATAATTTGCAACTCTGAAAACTGGCACCTCCTACACAAGCTTTTCAGATCTGGAATATACATTCTTCCCCAAGCACAAATGCTTGGTGGACAAGCAATGGAAAGTGATTTCAGAAGTGAGGGTTTTTTTAATGTTGAATAATTTCTATCATCAATCTTATGATTTTTCTAAATAAAACAAGTTTCCCATTGAACTATCCACACTGCCATCTAGTGCAAGAAGCTAGGTTGTCAGGATTGTTTTTGTTNTAGTTTCATCAAGGAATTAAATGCTCCATCATCAAGTGAGCAGGTTTTTGGGATGTTTCTCCAAGACAAAGCAGCACTTCTCCTGTATTTTCAATGGCCAACAAAAATTATCTTTTACTTTCATAACTGCAGACCATAATAGCCAAAGATCAGCATTGCAAAAAAAAGACTTGTTCACAGACTGAAATGAGACTTTATTATTAAATCAGGTATTGGGAATAGAAGAGGTTTTTCTGTTCCCTTTTTAATAAGCACATCAATTATACAGAAACCAGGGTGTGTCTGGGAACCTAACAAAATCCACCCAGCAACTGTCAGCCCACGGGTAAAACACACAGCCTCACCCTGAGAGGATGGCAGATGTTACCACAAAATTATTATTTGCATGTTACACTAATCATTACACTATAACTGAAGCCAAAGCTCTGCTGGCTGTCATAGCTGTCAAAAGCAAACTTCACAGGACAAGGGTTACACAGCTTCCCACGAGGGCTTGTGAGCCGCTGCTGCCGAGGCCACAGAGGGACAGGAATGAGCTGGGTAATGCAGCAAGCAGCACCTTGGGTCTATTTCTGCCCATCTACCTACTGGGGGCAAGGCAGGGACGTGGGACATGGCCCTGGTCACTTGGTGCTCTACACCCTGACAGAGCAGGTCTTCATGGGATGCTGAGGGGTCCACACCAGCTACTTAGCCACTTTTCTGGTCAGCAAAATGAGTAAGGAAATTATATTGACTGTTTCAGGCATCACTGTCTAGCACCCAAAGAAAAGATGCATAGCATTAAGTGTTGGTTCCTAACCAAGGAGCTTTTGTATCCCTAATGTTTAGCTCCCCCTTTAATATAAAGTGTGGGGGCCTTCTTCTGTCCAGGAGGGAAAGAGATGGAGCTCCTCCCAAGAGCTGGGGTCAAAACTTAGTGAATGCTCCAAGTTATCCACTGCAGGAGCCTGCCAGCTTTCTTCGCCAACTCATAAAGTTGATGAGAAAAATGATAACACTTGCCTGTTGGATGATATGCCCAAGTTACATGACATTTATAATCCACGACACCTTGCATTTTACTTGGGGTAAAGTAATGCCTTTGCAGGACCCTGAATGCATCTAGCTATTAGTATTTTGACTTCTTCTATATGAAAAGCAGGAATGTTTGTGTACAAATGAATGCCATCCTCTGTATGGCATCAGAAAAAACCTACCTGTAATAGTGAAAAAAGTCATTAGATCAGCAGACTGCTCACTTGTGATTTTTACTATGCACTGAATTAGTCACAAAAAAATTATACCAGAAGATCTGGCATCTAAATAAGCCTCCCTACACATGGCTCTCAAGCAGGACAATTACACAGTGACACTGCTCAGTAATTCTGCAAGATCAGAGTGCTTTTCTTGCTATGAAAGAACGGCTTTCCTTAGAGCAAGCCTTCTGCATGAGTTTACTTACCACCTTGGGATTGGAGATGCTGAGAGCAGTGACCCAGTGATGCTCACTCTCTCAACAGCATCCCAGACAACAACCAAAAGTTCTTTCAATTTTGTTAGAAAGAAATTAGTTTCACCAGTTTACAAAAATCACACAGGTGTGGAGTCTAAAGCATCTTAAAAGAACAAATTCATTGCTAACTTACTGGCACAGTCTGAAAGAGACTCTCTACTTTCATCAGCTATTGGAGGGTTTCTCTGTTGTCCCTTAAAAATCAGTGGAGAGGATCCCATGTAGCATGTAAGCATTTATATACCATGGAAAGTGGTTGCTGTCTGTACCAGTTAGCTCACTTGCACGGCTAAATAGCTCAGAGGGGTAAGATCAGCAGTGAGTGGAGATGCCCCAGTCTGGAACCTTTCTTTCAAGTGGAATTACAAGGCTTTTTTGCTTCGAAATAGGACAGAGTCTGCTCCCAGGGGCATGGATTGCACTGCAGAGAAATGTAAGCTAGTCCATGGCACCGACAGCTGCCCGCTAAATCCTGCCACCTTTGTGACCAAAAGACTACAACTTGCTGTGTGTGGACAACGCACCAGTCACTTCTATCTACCCTTCTGCTGTCCTTCAGTAACAGAAAAGCTTTGTCTAGAACTTTGTCTAGAATGCAAAGATCCATTACCTAGAGTTGGGCCTTTATCCAAAAATAAAATTAAAAAAAACCAACAATCCTCACCTTTGTGAACTTAGCAAAAAGTATCTTAATGACACAGTCAAAGACACCATGGCAACTAAGATGACAGCACTAGGTGTCCTGAAGGCAGTCACCACTAGTTGTGCCAGCTGCAGAGGCCATGGTGGTTATCACAGGATCATGAGGTTGGAAGAGACCTTCATGATCATTGAGTCCAACCCATGCCCTAACACCTCAACTAAACCGTAGCACCAAGTGCCACATCCAGTCTTTTTTTAAACACATCCAAGGATGGTGACCACCATCTCCCCAGGCAGACCATCCCAGTACTTTATCTGTTACAATCTCTCTCAAAGTCACAGTGGTCAGCTGGTACAATGCATTTAGGAGACTTTACCTGCATCTCTGTACCTGGGCCCAGCCTGGCCACACCCTATCAGTGGCCACCAGGTCACAACCCAGAGGGATAGTACTCAGGTTGCCTAATAAGTACCAAGCAGACTCCTCAGTGACATTTTATCCCGCAAACAAATCATACTGAAAAATTGATCAGTCATGAAGCTGGTGGGAAGAAAAACAGTCATTTGGTTTTGGATGGAGGAGGATTTGGCAACTCCTTGGCCAGTGCACCAGATTAGCAACTCAGGTCTCACCATCTGCAGGCAGAGCTGATGAGTGGTGATGCTGCCAATGATACAGCAATTAAGAAATCAAACCTGAGCTGCAAGGAAGGAGAGGAATTTCACTGTCAGAGAGTTTCCTTCTCTCTCACACTAAAACAACGAATACCAAATGCTATGAAAAAATAAGCAAGTGTTTCTTAAATATGTAAAATCCCTAATCTCTATATACACAAGCAGAACAGGATCTCCTTGATTCCTGCCCCCCTCCTCCTTATTCAGTGCTAGAAATACTCAAAATATTTCAAAATAGAAGACAAAAGAAATATATCTACAACTTACACTATCATATTTTTACAGTTTAGCAAGAAGCCTTTGACAGCAACAAGGAAAACCAAGTATTTTTCGTAGTATGGAGCTGTTGCGGTACCTGTTTTTTCCTGATTTCATTGTTAATTATATTATTGTCATTTGTTCCTATGTTCCCTCCCGTTTGCTTGCAACGGTTTCTTCCTCAAGTGTACCCTTCCCTAAACTGCCCTTCAATGTGTCTCCTCCCCTTATTCCTGTACCTTCCCCATCCATCACCCAAACCCTGCCCCTCCTTCCAGATCTTGTCAATCCCCACATGGGCCAATCCCTGAAATATCCACGCCCTTGGAAAACCCCTAAACCTGGATGCCCCCTTGGCCCATGCGACCCCCTTCTTCTCCTCCCCTTGTCCCCATTGGATTGTGTTCTGTAAACCCCACCCTATGATCCTCTCCTATGCTTCCCTGATTGGCTTACTGTTTGTGCCCACCCCAAATTTGTAACCCTATAAAACCCCATGCACAGGAATACTTGGTGCTCTTTTATTTTCCTCCCTTTCTTGGTAATAAATTGTACTTTTGGAACCCGAGAGCAGAGGAGCCTCCTCTCTCCCCTTTGTCTCTCCCTTGACGGTGGTCTGCCTCCATAGAGCCAAAGCTCTAAGGTTCTGTCACTGACACAACACCTGCAGTCACAGTTCCCCACACTCGGCGTGGCGCTTCTGGACCAGAGTGTGGCGGCTCAGAGCTAGCTGGGCTCCGGAGGGATGGAGCCATTAAAACAAGACTGGGCAGGAAGGAGAAATAACGTATGTTACCAATATACTCCCCTACACTACATTTTAAGTATCCTCTAATTTTAATTTCTGTAATTTTTGAAAATTATAATTTGAGATATAAAGATCCACTTGCCACTGTAGGGAGAAAATTTGTATGGCCAAAGCTCAATTGGAGTTGAGCTGGCCAGTATTGTGGGGGATAATGAAAATTTTTTTAAAATAATTAATAACAAAAGGTAGTGCAGAAATAACATTGGCCTATTACAGTATGAAGGTGTTCACAGAGACATGAACCTCTGCAGTTCTGCTGCTCCAGCTGGATCACTGTAAATCTGTGGGGCCTAATGGGATTCTAAGAATATTTAAAGAGCTGGCTGATGTCAACTACAAGGCCTCTCTCAATGATTACCGAATGATTTCGGTAATCTGGAAAGGAGCCAGTTGACTGGAAGCTGCTAACATTTTCTGAGTTTCCACTAAGGGCAAAAAGGATGAGCCTGGAAACTACAGGCCTGTCACAGACTCATTTCAGTGACAGACAATATTTTGGAGATTACTGCGTGAGGTATTGAAAACACCTGAAGGACAATACAGCCATTGGTCACAGGTAAAACATGCTCATAAGGGAAAAATCCTTCTTATCAAACTTAATTTTATTTTATGACAGGGTAATCCACATAGCTGATCAAGGGGAGATGAGTGATGTTTCAAACTTAATAAAATTTTTTATACTGTCTCTTACAGGATTGTTCTGATGCGTCTTAAGACGGATGAGCAGCTGGCTTAGTGGCTGTCCACAAAAGGTTACATTGAATGGGGTGGCATCAGGCTGGCAATCTGTGACTAGTAGGGTTCCACAGGGTTTCATCTTAGAGCAGTGCTTTTCAACATCTTCATAAATGGCTTGGGTACAGAACTCAAAGGGATACTAAACAAGTTTGCTGACAACACTAAATTGGGAAGAGCTGTGGAAGGCAGAGAGGCCCAGCAGAGAGACCCAGGCAAATTATGGAACTGGGAAATCACCAATGACAGGAAGTTCATAATAAAGACAAGTGACACATCTAGCACTGGGACAGGGCAAGCTTGGATGTACTGACAAACTGGGACACAAAAGGCTGGGAGAGTGGCCCTTTGGAAACGCACCACTGGGTCTNAGCTTCTCCTTGGGAGGGGAAGGGCAGGGACAGACACTGATCTCTTCTCTGTGGTGACCAGTGGCAGGACCCGAGGGAATGGACTGAGGTTGTGTCAGGGGAGGTTTAGGCTGGATATCAAAAAAAGGTTCTTCACCCAGAGGGTGGCTGAGCTGGAACAGGCTCCCCAGGGAAGTGGTCACAGCACCAGCCAGACAGAGTTCAACAGACCTTTGGACAACACTCTCAGGCTACCACTCACATGGTGTGATCATTGGGGTATCCTGCGCATGGCCAGGAGTTGGATTTGATGATCATTGTGAGTACCTTCCAACTCAGGATATTCTATGAATTCTTACTGATCTGAGAGAAAATAAAAAGTTTCCATAATTAAAAAGACATTAAACATGTGATTTAAAAACTATGAACAGATTTACAGGAAACAAGTGTTTCCCAAGTTTGCAAAAACTAGAGGATGTCAGGCAGTATAAAAAGAAAAATTAGGTGCATTCACAAACCCCAAGTAGTTAATGAAACTCCTTGCCACAGGATGTTATAGACTGTGCTTTTTAAAAGTCACCCACACTAAAAAAAACCCAGGTGGAAGAAAAATATAATATAATTGTCTACCAAAGGCTATTGAAACAAGCAAATACCTTCTTGTGGCTTAAGACAGTGCTGGACTACAAATTGCTACAAACTGCTCTAAGAATGTACTATGTGCCTACCCTGTTCTTACGTTATATTCCCTGGGCACTTTTCTCTGGTCACTGTCAGGGAACAGACTGAACCCTGTGGACCTTGACCTGATCCAGTAGAGACACACCTGTATAAACAAAAAAGAAGAAATTGAGAGAGGGAAAGCACCATTTCAGATAATTTCTTCCACTAGTGGCAGCCTTAACAGAAGTGTTCTGTAGTGACTATATAATTTTGAAGTATTCAATCTCATCCTTTTAGGGACAAATGCATGCTAAACTCTGCAACTCTAAAAAGAGCTAAAGACAGTGTAGCATACCTGCACTTCTCTGAAAGCTTTCCAGACAGCTGGCTTCCTGCTTGCCTTTTTTTTTTTTTTTTTGAACCAACACTTAGCATTTCTAAACAATTTGGAACAACATTTCAAAGAAGGCACAAGCTCTGCATCCCATCTCCAGACACATTCAAAAACTTATCCATAATTGTTAACTAAATTTCAAAGGCATGGAAATATTTTACCAGTTACCATCAGGTTGTGCAAGTGTCCACAGACAGACCTTGTTTGTGGGGGTGTTGCTCATCTACCAATAAGGCATTTTGTTAGGGAATGTCTAACCTAAACTACACATTTGAGAGAAACCTGGCAAATCTACAGATTATCACAGACTAGGAAATAAAGGATCTTTTCACTCCCACAGCAAGCTGTGCTGAAAATTTGTTTTTCTGAGATGGAGAGGAAAATCTCCACACCTTTCTAATTATAATGACTTATTTACATACACACTATGTTATGAGGAACAGCGTGTGGAAAGAAGGCCATCCTGTTGAACAGAGACCAAGAACATCCTTCAGGGCATACTCATGCAGATTTACACTGATATTACCTGATAGCTGAGTCCTAAAGCAGCCTGGCTCTTGAGAAAAAACGAGGTGCCTGCTGCCAAACTGCTGAGGTTGCTCTCCCTCCTCACAACTATTACACAGACTCCTGGGAACTTCTGAAGGTTTCTTTGTTCATTCTTGGCTTTTCTTCACTCTAAGTTTTATATCTTGATGATTATTTCATGCAGCACCTTCTTCTCTGAGCTACCTATTGTATGGCACCAGGATTTTCAGCAAGGGAAGGGCAGAGCCCTAAAGGAAAGCCAAGCTTCTGGAGCAGTTTTCTGTCCAGAATGTACTAGCACTTAAGAAGCAAAGTCTTTAATGTATTTTTTTAAAAAACCGTTCACACAGGTTTACCATGAACATGCATGAATCCCAAACTGCATCACCTGCCATCTGCAGGCAGCAGATTAGTACGCACAGAGTGCACGGTTCTCACTCAGGCTTCAGTTGTGTCCTCATCACAAATGCCATGGATCAATCTCTGGGTTTCAGTAACTGCACTTACTGTGCACTTATTGTGCAGACCTATGAATTCCATCTCTGCTCACCTTTCTGCCCCGCTCACCCTTTGTGGTTTCTGTACTAGGAGACAAGGATGCTAGCAGGAGACTGATTGATGAGTCATCCAAAGACTTAGACTAATACTCTTGCATATGATATTGAAGCCAATGCAGAATGATTTGTATAGTATTAACACTGTGCAGTATTAACACTTTTTTTTTTTTTAAACAATCCAATGCAGACTAGATTAAGAACAATCCTATTTTCTCACATTGGTCAAAACTGTCAGTCCTGTAAAGCATCTGACCGCTAATAGATCAGTTCACATACAGTGTTTTTCTTGGAGATCTGAAGACTCATTAAGCACATTTTGGAAAGACTGACCAAGGACACTCCATCCTATAGAACAGACACAGCTGTGAGTTGTGGAAAATCCTAAAGAGACAGAGGGATGCATGTGGATCACCCTGGGTGCTGGGTAGGTTACATCATGTAGAGATGATGCTGCTAAGTATAACAGCATGAGCAACGCCCCACTGCAGCCAGAGGAGGCCAGCAGGTCTACAGAGAGAGCAGAAACTGCTGCATTCAGAGAGACATAGCAAGGACTGCACAGTGATAAAAACTCTTGTCAGGCTTCCAGACCTGTTCTGCAGGCAAGTGCAGAAGGGGACTCCAGGATGACACATGATTCCAAGTGCCCACCAGTAAATGGCTGCCACACTCACTGGAGACATGCCTTAGTTCAGAGTGCAGAGGACACCTGGAATTAGGAGAGGTATTGAAGCACCATGATGGCGCTGGCTCTGCTGCCACACAGCACAGGTGTGCCAGAGAGCGCTTTGTCTGACTCCTGGGATGGGATCCAGGCTGCTTGTGTGCTCCTGGACTGAGGGCAAATACTACAGCAGATCTCTGATTTCCTTCCAGTTCAAGGCTGTCAGTCTCAGTGACCATAAATAATGCCAAGGTCCACCCAAGTCCTCTCTTCCCCCTAGCAAGAATATTTTTGGCAGCATTGATATGGATGAGTTAGAATCCCCTGGGAACTGTCTCACTATATATCACTGCCTTTAATGCTTTCATTGTGAAGTGAACCATGCTTCAGAAACCTTAAAGCCAGGTTTCAAAACTTGTGATTATTTTGGAAGCAAGTTGTGCTTTTATGCATAAATACCAGGAGACAATAGAAAGACTGACAGAATTCATCAAGAAGCCAATATACACACATGGAGACAGTGCCTAAATGCAACTTTTGAGCTTTACTCAAAATTTGGGCAGGCAAATACATATACAAAAAATCTAATAAAAGAAAAAAAACCAGCAAACCAACATGGAGATTTCTCTCATCTCTGTTGTTGCTGTCATCTAAAACCTACAACAGCTCTGCCAAAATAGTTCTCTTTATTAAGGACAGAGTCTGTAGAAAACACAGAAGAAACCAAGAGTTTCCACCACCCAAGTACATCAGAGCTGCCAAACACAGCCAAACTGTGTTTCCTGTTTAGACAGTTTAGACTAATTTTCCCATGATTGATGTGTGCCTAAAGTCTTTGGTTTCCTTCCTAGGTTACATGCATCTGGTCACAGATTTGTAATGGATATTTATGAAACTGCTTTCAAGCATGAAGTACTGCACTGTTGGAATTAACAGAAAATTCTCTCCACCAGTGGAACAGTTGTTGATTATTAACCTGCAATGACTGAAGCTGTACAGCAAACTCTTACTCTTACTTCCATATACCCTACATAGAGCATCAAATAAGGATGGAGTATCCAAGCAGTCTTGCAGAAATTAAACCATTTTGAGTGCTCCCTAGAATGTCCTTATGTGTGTACTGTCACAGAAGACACATGGGGAATTGTGCATACCAGATCTGATCTAAATTGTGTATGAAATAAAAACACCAGTTAAATTTATCTGCATACTGTCTCTTGGTAAGACACTAAACTCCACAATAAATAACATTGTTCCTTGTAGCTTGTCNTTTTACACGTGGTACGTTATTTCTTCTTCTTCTTGCCATCCATCTTTGAGCCAGGGAGGCGTTTCTGGATTGGTTTGTCAGAAAACTGGACAATGTAATGTAAGGGTCACAGATTGGAAATTAGCAGTAAACATTAATTACGTAGTTGATAGTATAAAAAGACAGCTCGGGCTTGGGGGTGGGCAGAGTGCCTCAAACTCTCTTGTTGGGCAGCTTGCAGCAGGGCAGAAAGAAACTAATAGATAAGATAAAAATAAAACAGGCTTGAGAACAACAGCCGAAGACTCC
Source organism: Bombycilla garrulus (assembly GCA_013400315.1). Taxonomy (NCBI): domain Eukaryota; kingdom Metazoa; phylum Chordata; class Aves; order Passeriformes; family Bombycillidae; genus Bombycilla; species Bombycilla garrulus. Next base: position 157,044 of record VXBU01012459.1, on the reverse strand, counting down.
AGACCGATTCTTCAGCAGGCGGGTTGGAACACAAACAAGGACTTTTTACAGATCTGGGATCACCCGGGACAGGGTGGACTCCCAGAGTCTGTACTTTGCCACTGATATGTGATTCTTAGTGTCTCAGGTTTTTTCAGTCTTATCTCCTTCCTTACAGAAACCCAAGCCAGCAGCCCTACTTTCCTTCAGAAAGCTATTTGATACAAGTGGACCAAAAGGAAAAAAGGGCACCACTTCCTCAGCAACCTCTTCTTCAAAAAGTGAGGCCTGTGCACTGGCATGTGAATTGCTAGGAAAACCACCACCTCTGCTCTCTAGACAAAGCAGAGAGTAGAGCAGGCAGCAAGGCCATCCCCTTGCAGAGAGCCAGCAGCAGTCTGTAAGTCCAGAGTCCTGCATACACCTCAGCTCACCTCTCGGGCTGTGGAAAGGAGAAGTCTTTCCAGCTTGTGCCACTCTGGCTGAATCTGATGGCCCTCTGGGTGCCCTTCTAAAAGCTCATCAGGCAGATGAACAGTCAAGATTTGCTGCCTCCTCTACCTTGTGCCTACTCTTTAAGATGACAACAAGGAACCAACAGGAAATTTGTGCTCTACCTCCCTCCACTGTCCCCTGCAAAAGTTTGTCCTGTTTGCAGTTCAGGGTCAAGGCTAGTCAGTGCTTCCAAGGCTTCTCCCTTGGACTGCAAAGATATCCAAAGTGTGAAGGGGTCTGGAAGATGAAGAAATAAAGCTTGTGGCTATGCTGTATTGCTGCAACCTCAGGAAGCGGAGGACTGTAACACACAGCCATAATCTTTCTTGCCTTCTCTCACAAATCTTCAGAGCAGCACCTGTGGCAGTACCCACAGTGCTGTGACAGGCAGTTTCAGCAGTGGCTCTTTTGCATGGAAGACAGCATCTAAAGATCAGTCACATACTGTCCCTGTGACAATTCCAACATTTTTGAATTGCAATTCTTATTTTCCAGGATTAATTGCCCAAAAATGAAATGGAATAGATTAGTCCACTCTGTGTTTGTTCCAGCATGTCCACACATTCAAAGGCATGAGTTTCATCTGCTCCCTCATCTTTATACCAGATTTTAGTTTAAAGAACAAACAAGAAAGCAGCAGTAGAATTTGCAGCAGCCTTGCTCCACTTGGGAGAAAGTCATAAAGAGCTATTCTTACCTTTTCAGTTTCTAATGAAAAGGACATTTTTTTTTGTAATGAAATAGCATAATCATTTTATAGTGCCTTGTAACAGACAATAATGCTACCCATCTTATCTCACTTGTGGAACCTGCAACAGAGAACATTTTACAACAACAGCAGTAAGCAGAGACAGGACAGTATTTGCAGAGCTGTTCAGGATACCAAAACATACCTGTTTTTGAGAGAGTTTGAATTTATCTCTTGATTTGTTCTAATTGCCTCACAAACACAGCTAATGCCTTTTAAAATTAGCCTGCATATAGTTGAAAATGTATTTTCCATAACTGAAAGCCACCTAATGGACACTGTCTGCAACATCTGCCCCAAGAGCAATTCCAGGCCTTGAAATCATCTTTATAAAGCACACACATAGCACTCTGTTCCCACAGAGCTGTTACTGGATTCATGACTCTGGGAACTGTGACACCTCAAAAATCTCCTGAACTCCACAACAATGTACCATTTAGAAAAACAGACTCACACAGATTAAATGACAAAAGTACACCAATACCTTCGTGCAAATTAGTTGATTTTCTTCCTAAACATGCATGTTTTTATATGCACTGTGTTAGATTCAAGACCAAAATCTGTTGCTTCCCAAAAGAAGAGGGAAAGCAATCAGAATATGGATATATTCATGGCTATCAGTATCTCAGATAGAGGTGCCTGAAAACTCTGTGCAGGTATTCTAACTTTACCTGACCACACAGGAGGAAAGAAGACCATAGGTGCCCAAGATTAGCAGTACTCTGACGAATAACAGTTTTTATTGGTTACAGTAAATGAACAAGAAACTGTACCCCATGATCTTTGACATACCTGAAGTCATTTCTCTAAGAGATTATTTTTATGGACTGAAACATTAACAGCTACTATCTCCTGAAATGAAACAGTCATTTTATATTTCACTCTTCATTGCTTAAGAATCAAATGGATTTTTGCAATTGCACACTGAAACCCAGCACTCAATATTTCCCTGAATTCCCTTGAGAATAAAAAAAAAAATCTATCAGTGGACATCAAAACAGAAAAAAGTTAAGGTAAGTTAGCACTGTCATGATGTTCTGTCCTATTCATTACCCAGGTTCTCTCTCCAAGTCTTGCTCAACTGATTCATTTCACTATCACAGTAATCTTTCTTTTGTCAGGTTAGTTTTCTGAGCAGCATACTGAATTAGCGTTGCTCACTTTCCAAACTGTGCATTTATCTTGCTCTCCCTATCGTTCCAGGGTAGAACTGTCCTACTTTATCTCAAACTAGGAAACCTCTCAGCCAAAGAACCTGCTGGAGGACCATCCGCAATATGCAGAATTCACACATACTTTTTCATTTTCCTTAAAGAAAAATCTTTTCCTAGTGTTCCTGTCTTCTTGTGACATCTGTCCAGCCCAATCTGTTCCTTCCAAAACCACAGTACAATATGAACATATACCTCCTGCCTTCAAAAAGAGTGATACCTACTCAGTCAAAAAATATGACTCTAAAACATATGTTAAACATTTGCAGGGAGAAGCAAGGCCACTCTGTTTTTTAAATCCAGTGCTAAATAAAGGTGTGCATTTTATAACCTCAGTAACGATGAGGTTGTCTGTAGGGTAGGATATACAACTGCAAGGTCTCATTGATAAGCTCAACAACACAAACAGCCTTACAAGAACCGTGATCACTGACCATCTGCTGAAGTACTGCCACCTGAGGTCACTCACACCCCCTACTCACTGAAAAGCTCACAACCAAGGCTGTTCTCTGAGATCAGTGCTGCCCTGCCTCTGCAGCACACAGGGCTGAGGAAGCTCAGTAGACCTCAGCATGACAATGGAGAGGGGCAACTCCACACATTAATAATTTTGGAAAAAATCCACTTAATGCTAAATGCCAGAAGATTGCATAAAGTCTTTTCCTTTCCTGCATGTGTTTTGTGGTACAGTGTACTAAGAGGGACAGAACATTAATCCAGCTCTTTAAGTGACAGTTTCCTTGATTTATTTAATCCACTTTATGCCACTGCTTCTCAATGGAAGCACTGGCAAAATAACTTGCTGCAGCAACATTAATGATAATACACAATTATTGAATCAGAATTCTGTTCTAAAACACTTGGTGGGAAAAACACAAGGAAGACGGATTATGGAACACACATGGAAAACAGAAGAAAAATATTACAGAACACAAAAAAAATTCTTTTACTTTCCCTTTTCTCTCATGATGAGTGAGGACCCATCTGCAGCAAAACAGCAAATAAAATCTTCTGAAAAGTTACTGTGTTCTTGCTGAAGCTTGTTTTGTTTTTCCAGTTTTTCATTCCTCTAGTGCCACTCGGGTATTTATTGAGGTTGACAAACAAAAACAGCTGTAGTCTGTACAGATTAACTGAATGTCAACACATTTCCAACTATAAACTAGCTTTAACCACATCATTACTAAACAGAAACTCTCACAACTTACATTAGGGATTTACAAACTAGTGACAAAATGAACAGCTTCCATAATTTTAAACACTTTTTTTTCTTTTCTTCTGTTCTTCCCTGGCCTGATGAGAGACAGCTGTTCCCTGTTTGAAGAGGATCTCTTAGTCACTGCTAAAAATTCATACAAAAGACAGCATTACTTCTGTTTTGATATGCTTTTTATTAAAAGACCCAGAAACTTACAATGTACAATTCTCAGCAGAATATCAGTCTATTTCTCCAGATTGGTCTGAATTTTTTTTTGTCCATCAAAAGGCAGGGAAAAACCCTATTAAATTAATTTATCAGAAATTAGGAGGAAAGCTAGAAGTCACTTCTGAAACACAGAATAATACTGTACCTCTAGGAACTACTTCTGACTTTGGTTTTTCAGCATTAAAAAAATAGTAAAATGGGAGGTAACCATATGATAGGAAAGATGTGTGCTAACCTCTTTATAAAAAATTTCATGGGTGAGGGTCTTCAGAAGGAATGGGTAGTAACATCTCTGAAATGGGTCTCAATGTCTCTACCAACCTCAAGTTGCAAGTTTGTTACAGAACCCAGTTTGGCTTCTGAACTTTGGGGTAACCGACAAATGGGTCCACACAAAGTCTATTCCAGGACCCAGACAGCCTGAAATTCTGAACCTTGGGGTACAATGACAAGGGGGCATATGGGGTTAGGTGGTTTGGGAAGGTTGTACCTTCCCAGTACCTCAGCCAATGGGGAAATTAAGAGGGAAACATGCGGCCGGGAGTTCAGGATAAATGGAGGCTGTGCCCTCTGAAACCCCGAGAGAGAAATCCCTGCAGGTGTGTGCCCCAGAGGACTCTCTCCTTTCACTCAAATAAAATTGAAGGACTCCTCTGTCTCATTCATGGGCACTGGCTTTTCATAGCATGATTTTCTGCACAGGGGAAACAGGTCATAATCTGTTAATTTGGATTAAAATGCTATGAAGAATGCTAAATTTCAGATCCTCCATCTCCTTCTTCTTGGCTTCCTTACAGACTAGTTCTGAGATATTTTGTGTCTTCAGTCTTCTATTTCAAGTAATGTAAATATCCTCAAGGATACTGATTTTCCACTATGATCCATACACCATTACAAGCTTTACACTGCATCAAAAGACTTCACAAGTGGAACTGTATTTGGGCTTGTGATCCTCTCAATTCCTATTATCTCCTATATGTCCTTCCTATCCTCTTCTTCTACACTCTCCCATTGTCCCATTATGTGCTCCTGCCTGTATTATTAAATTATTCTTCAAGAAGGGCATATGCATTTGGCGACCAAGGCTCAGGATAGAGTTCTCTGGGTGACAGCTGCTGTAGTCAGGTCATATCTGACTTAAATGCATCATCTCACAATCACCCTGAGAGCCTTTTCAGAAGTGCCCTACCCAACAATAGAAGATTTTATAGTATTGTATTAGGCAGCTCTTAATTGCCTACACAAGAGGAACCATGGAAGTCAACCTCTGAAGCTCTTTACAGCTGAAATAATTGCTTTCAAAATCTGGGATTAGAGATTTCATTGCTCAATGCATTAGCAATCTTGAAATTAAAAACAAAACTGCCCATCTCTAAAGCACATGCAGAAATCATTACATAATTTACATCAAAAAACACTTGTTCAAAAAACACTGTAAAGACAGGTTAGCACCACAGCTGATGCAGAGCTAGCATGACCTAACGTAAAAGACTCTTTTTCTGAGGAGCAAGCCCAACACAGAAGAGAAGGTCATGGCTGCAGAGTGAATCATCTTCTCTCTCAACTCCTTCAGACCCAATCATTGCCAGTGTATATCCCTAAGCTCTCCTGTGTTTATAAGGCACCTTTGCCTTCAGAATTCCTTGAACTTGAGCTGCTTTCCTAGGTGTCAAAAAGAAAACCTATTTCAAATACAATTTGAACAATTACTCATTGACCACTGACAGGTCATAAATTGTTTCAGATACTCAGCAAAGGGTACAAAGGGCAAAGGGCTCTAGTAGCCCCTCTTCTTTTTAACATAAAGAAAAATTACTTTGTGTTGCCCAAAAGGAGATTTCCATTTAAAATACATTACTGATTCTTCTATGTATTTTCAATTAAAAAAGAAGCCCAGCTAACAATTGTCAACAAAGGCTGTTGTACATTTGCACTGTTGTACATTTAAATCCATGATTACCTGCTTGGTCTGTTTTTATCACAACTAAAAGGAATCTTCAGGTAAAGTACACAGCCGGAAGTTAAATAAATAAATACACAAAATAATGAGATGCATA
>VXBU01012459.1:122620-151096 GCA_013400315.1 Bombycilla garrulus | reverse complement strand
CAAGCCAAACTCCTCTCTGATTGAAATACCATCAATTACTGACTTTGAAAGTCACCTGGATTCTCCATCTCACTGTAAAACATTGTAAATCCTTCTGAAATATGCCCCTTTTAATTATTATTTTTAAAGCAGAGAGAGCTAGAATTTGAAGCAAAATTAAGGGAGCCATTAACCTGAAGTGATACGAAAGAGAGACAAGTTTAGGGTAGTAGCATTTCTCACAAATGAGGGGTAACCTGGCAAAAAATACTTTCCTCTTTCCTACAGTTTTGAATTTGGCCAGAACAAGCCATAATCCACATTTCACTGAGGACAGACTTAAGATCTCTTGCTACTCTGTTCAATTTGCCACAGGAACTCTTTCACCCTTCGGGAATCATGGATATGCTACAGCAATGGAATGGAAAAGGTATTTTTCACCAACCCTTTTTAAGTTATTCAGAACTGTAAAAATTGGTTCAGAAAAATGAGCAATGACACATTACAGGTTTACTTATCAGGGAATTAACTTTAAGGCTTTTGATGACTATTTCAACAGAGTAACTATTAGTCTTTAAAAAAATATCAAGGACAAATTTTCCTTTTATACCGCAAGGACTGCCAACTACATTCAGCTAAAATAACTCCTAAGTGCCTGTGCCCAGATTTGTCTTTCCTGTTGATGACACTGTTAGCATCTAAAATGTCATTCTGATCTTTGGGAAGCAACAATGTGCGTCTTTACCTTGCACCTTCTTTATCATGGAAGATAATTCATATTTGCTGTTGGCACCTCTACTGAGGCTGCTGTGGAAGCAAGGCAATAAAAGATGCCAAAACATTTCAAGGCCAAGGCAAAGAAAACAGAAAAAGCTGGAATAAAATCACTTGTGATTTCACTCCAAAGCAAACCACAGACTCCTTAAAGTGGTATGTGCCTCAAAAATGTTGGGGGGAAAATTCTTTGGGTATAAGAGACATTAAGCCCGGTCATTCATGGTGCACCTTTAAAATTGAGTTCTTCAGCCCATTCTGTATCTGGAAGCCTCACATGCTGGCACTGCCTTTGCTATAGGTACCCTGCAGAAAACTGTCAGTAATGTAATTCACCTGGCACTAAAGAAATAAATGAACAGAAACAAAACTGCATTTTTATAGCTCAGTTTTCCAGTTGCACAAGAATACGCCAGGTTAAACGAGAAGGAAGAAGGGTGAGGAACCCTGAAGAACAGCTGAGGATCACGCTGGATCCAAATCTTATTTACCCTATTTCCCATTTCATAGCAAATTTCAGCACTAGAAAAACAGATAATGTTTCAGATACTTAAAGCTTGCAGTCAGGCAACACATAACTGCTTATCCAATTATTTTGTAATTAGCCAGAAGTGCAATCATTTTCCCAAACAACATAACTTAGGTTTTCCCTACCTAGCAATTCTTCTGCCATATCTAACAATGCTTTGTTTATACTGCATCCAGCTTAGATGTGTTTGCTTTGATGTGTAGTGTGAAAATCTGTGCTGCCATCCTCTAGCACCTCATTAAGAGCAGCACAAAAGAGAGGAGGAAAAGGAGAACAGGAGGAAAACACGAGAGTAACCTGGAGCTCTGTGTTCTGTACACATAGCAGAGGAGTAACATATCTTGACCACTACATTGTATGGAAACTCCATGAACACTACCAGCCAAAATGGTTCTTGGAAGACAAAGGGTTAAAAACCACTCCGCATTTTGCAAAGAGGGTCTCCTCAAGTTCGCTGTGGAAAGATCATTAATAGAGTCTTCTAGAAGGACAAAACATGATTAGTTATCGGGGTTACAGACATTAGGCAAGGACATAGCTCTACTTAAAGCATGTTTTGCAGAGAATTCAATACATGTACAGCTGAAAGTTCTTGAGGAATTCAGTAAGAATCAGTTTCTGACAAAGCAGAGCCTCTCAGAACAGATAACTGCAATGTTGACATAGTAATTTGACAGAATCAGAGGGTAATTCAAGTGTACTCCTCATCTCTTTCAATTTAGTGGAGGACAATATAATGTAACAACAAAAAAGAGAAAAGAGATTTTTGTCCACAATGATGTGTCTGTAATTCACAGAACAAATGTGTCCTACAGCCTGTCTGGTTGAGGTAATGGAAGCACAAGGCGCTTGTGATTAGAACCTACACAGGTTTTGTACTACTAATCAAGCCTGGAAAAAGCCTCTGAAGTTTGTCTCACCCAGACAAGCTTAATACATTTTTTTTGTACCAAGAGAGGGGAAAGCAGTTTTCTTTCCCTTATAGTAGGGCATCCTGCAACTTGTCAGAGACAAAGCACTTGGTTGGTGTTACTCCTGAGTGGGGATGGATGCAGCAACACGTTTTACTCTCCTGCCCTACACTTTTAAAAAAAAAATATTTTAGGCAGTGCCTTTCAAAAATGATTGAAGTATTCCCTCCTCCCCCCCATTCATTCCTATACTGAAAAAAGAAAAAAAAATTAACATCCTCTCTTGATGCATTTATAAAGGAATGGGAAATACCACCTTAAAAGTAACAAAAGGTTTTCAGATAACTTCCCCAGTCACCTGCCCCACTTTTCCCCTACCATTTTTCATTTACACTGACTGCTAGGAAAAGACTCTGGCTTCCCTTAAAAAAACCTCATCTTTTCATATTTTATTTACTTGTTTTCAAATCAACTACTTTCAGGTCCTTTTGCACGATGTCATTCCTGCAAAATCTGTATCTCTTCCTGTTTTGAGCATGGCCTGCAGAGATCACTCATGTGAAGCTGATCTTTTACCACCTCATCCATCCCATCCTCCTACACAATGGCCCTTCCAAGGGGCAAGAATTTTGGATAATAGCAAGCAACACTCAGGTCACTTGCAGAGTACATTTCTAATCTAGGTAACTTTCCAAAAGTCACTCAGCCTTTCTGGACCAAGGCATATTTTGTTAGGACGAGGAAAATAAATGTCAAATTGCATTAAAGCTCTTTTATGTTTGTTGGACTACTGATGGACTTCCAGGGGAGTAAATGAAGAGGTCTGAATAACACCATCCATGCACTGCCTGAAGAGAGTGTGCAGATGTGGAGGAGAATCCAACCCCATTGTACTCTGGAGTACTTCCTTATCTTACAGTTTTTCATTACAGTAGCTTCTAACAATGCCAGTGAAAGACGCTCTTTTAACAACAGGAGCAAAGGATTTTCAAAATTGTATTTCACTACCAAAGTATATTTGTTTCCAGAAGAAATTACACATACACTCATACTTCCAAACTATGTAAACAGAATTGTAGTAACATGGCTGAAGCCTGCCCTTCTCTAAAAAAATACAGCTGCACAGTTGCTCCAAAAACAAAATCACAGGCAAGGCAATGTCCACTGTTTGTATTTTCTGTAGGATCAAACCAAAGGTATCCTCTTCAACTAGCACAGAATTTTTAGATTAATGTGTAACATCTGAATTGTGTAAGTATCTAAAGTATAACAAAAATTGCCACTTTGAATTATCAAGTCAATTGCCACAGATCTACCAGATGACCTATGGGAAAAAATCTCCTGTGCCTCTTCCAGGATAGCTTTCTGTGCAAGCCACAGAATTAATTATGTTGAATATCAAAATAACTTTCTTTAAGAGCTCAAGCTTTCATTTAAATATTCACAGCCTCAAGACTGCTATAAGATAAATTATTTTATATTAACAGTAAATGAGTCAGACTTACAAAGTCAAAGTAAGAATTCAAGTTCTGCATTTTAATAACTCATAGCCACTGTATTTGATTTACTCCACAATTTCAAGCAGAAAATAAAAAAAGCTTTGATGCATACGTCCTTCTCAATGTAAATCTCTAACAAGCCTCTGTCAGTCATGTTAGTCCTTTACCCAATGGTTTTTCCTCCCTTCTGACTGCAACGACACAACTAGCTTTATTACTTCATTACTTAATGAGTTCTAACTGTAAAAGCTGGAAAAAATACAAAAAATATATGGAAAGTTAAAGTAATATACACCAGTTCCCCATGGAATAAAAGAAACCATTGTAAACATCAGTACAACTTGTAAATTCCCTACCCTGATACTTTTACAAAGACAAAAAAAAAAAAACCCAAAAAACCCCACCACACACAAAACAAACAAAAAAAACTAAACAAAAAAACCCAAAATAAACAAAAACAAACAAACAAACACAAATGAACAAACAAACAAAACCCAAAAAAATCTGCAGAGATCTGGAATGGTTCTACCAAAGGATATGTATCTACAAACATAAAAATAAAATTCCACAATTCTAATACAATATTTCCTTGGCACAAATTGTACATTCCTTTGGCTGTATTACAATAATAACCTCTGGGAAGCTGCCGTTTCAAAACTTAGAGCTTAAAAAGAAGCTTCAGTGCTGGACATCTGTTGGGACGACCAAGCCCCTTGCAGTTTTGTTGGCAAGTTGGTTTTTTTTACATATTTATTAATTTCCAGTTTTCAGCAGTTCATTGTACCTTTGTTCAACTACAGGGAAAGAACTGTTTAGTTTACAGCACAGCTCTATATGTAAATTATATTCAGTAGAATCTCTACCATCATAAGTGTCAACAGGAGAAAAAGCATGACAGATTTAAGGCTTGAGATTTTTTCATAAACTTTGAAGGAACACTGAAATTACAAAGCACGCTGAACTCACTGTAAAGCATTTTCTCTAAGCATGTGCCAAATGAAGTACATTAAAATATTTTTTCTTCTAAATGTATTGTGAGACTTTATGCTCTATTTTCTATTTCTAAATATTTGAGAATTAGGAAAGTCCTGTCTTCAGCATGGAGTCAAACTTAATGTTTGCTTAGCCCTCCTCTGAAACTAAGTTGGTTTCTACTCAGTGAAAATACTTCCATTACGTTTAGTAACACTGGAGACAAAGCCAGTTTTCAACCCCATACAAATCAAATTTCAAAAAACTCAAGAGTTCAAAATGAAGATATTTTACTGCCAATAGGAGGGGAAAAAGTCTTAACAAATCAGCCAGTTGTTGCACTAACAACATCAAATAAAGAAATTGTAGAGCTTATTTTACCCTTTATCAATAATGCATGGCTGCACACAGACAATTTATGGCTGTTTTCCATCACTGGGTATTGTGCAGTACTAAATTAAGTAGACAAAATTCAAGGACAGTCCACCCACACAGCTACTGTGAGCCAGCCAGGCCACTTTGAATAAACATTTTAAAGGCATAAAGTGAGTTTTATTAGCTTGCTGAGACACAGTTCCTAGTGGACAAAGCATCTCCTTTGAAAAAGCAGAAGTGCCTTTAGCAGAAAGAAAGATGAGTTACTTTGTCCCTCACATGTAGAGAAACAGCAAAAGGGGAAATAAAAAATAAAGAGGTAACAGCTCAAAATCCTGAACTCATTAAGATTAAAACATGAAACAAGCAAATTTACTTTCTATAGTAGAAACTGACCATCATTCCCAGAAAATTCTGACAATTGCTGAATTGGTGTCAGGTTCTGACAGCAAAAGAGGTAAAACCCAAAGATGTTTTGGTGGGATTTTTTTTCACATTTAGGTTGTTCCAAGGATGAACATATTTATTTTTTTAATCATTCATGAGTCATATAAATCAGAAAAGCACATAAGCCTTTCATCAATATAAAAAAAACTAGTTACTGTACTGAAATAGCTCAGCAGCATTTGTTGCGCCAGTAAAAAAGTGAGGGGTGAGGTCTCTTCCACAGACCAAATTCACCAAAATATGGTATGGCACAAGTCGGTTTGTTCTTGGCTAGCAGCACCACTTCTGACCACAGTGGTCCCAGCACCTGACTGCCTGAAATGCAAGAAAGCATCAAGGAGTTCGGAGCGCATGTGCTGGCCACCAGCACCGCAGGATGCAAACACAAGATTTGTACATCCAGCAGTTTTACCAGGACTCTGCTCTGGCAGTGACCAACATGCAGGTAGGTGGGGCCTCTACCCAGGCCCTTCTCAGCATGGTTTCAGATATGGAGTCAAGTGCAACCAGCCACAATATGGATGGCAGCACCACCAGCAGGTGGGTTTGGGTCACACTGCAGGCTTCAGCTGCTGTTCCCTTCACAGTCAGGCTGCACAGCTGGCTTCCCTCTACAAACTGGCAAGCACGAGGTGACATTGTGACAACCTTTACATGCACGGAGCACCACTCCAGGTGGGACCCTCCAAGGTCTCTCTGACAACTGGCATGACAAGATAGTACAGAAAAAAATCCTTCTGAACAATGTGGGAAGGTGGAAGCTGTAACACACCACGGCTGGTCAGCTTGATGGCCTTGTAGCATATTTAAGCACAACCACAAATAAGAGGAGGAAGGATGAAAGAACCAAAGCTTAAGCCACAACTGCTTTAAGTTAGTCAAGTGGAAAGACCTGGTCAAATAAAAATGTGACTGTATTTAATTGTGAAGGTGTTGAGAGAAGAAAATCAACTCTTTTCAGTGGTATTTGGATTTGAGCAGTGCTTAACTGCACTTACAATACACATTTTCTCAAAAATCAGATCTCCCTTGCACATGAAAATATATCAGGGACCTCTGAAGCCAAGTAATCAGTGTGTAAAACTCCAATTTAATTGCTCCAGCAAGCACAGAAAACTCAGAATGGCCAGATTTCAAGATAAACAGAAGTGTAAAAAAACTACACCTTAAGGATCAGGTAAGCAAGGTGATTGTTGAGCATCTGTATTTCAACCAGTCTGTTTTTTAATCTGTCGGAAGTGCAAGACTTTCTTCATAACGTTGGTTGTTGTTGTTTTGACTTCTTCCCCTCTTAAACAGGCAGAGATTCCACTGTTAAAATGCTCTTTTGAGTCTGATGATACTGCAGTAAACCCTTTCTTTCTATTAAAAACAAAGCTAAATCTAGCCTACAGGACACAGCTTTGAGAAATCCCAGGCAATCCAAATGAAGCAATCATGGTTTTATAAATGGAAATTAATTTTAATAAGTCTGTTGCTCATCTCACACTGCCAAAGTCTGTGATCCTATTAGAATTGCAGCACTTTAATGATCTGCACAGGGATCATATTTAGTGAAGTTCAGGAATAGACAACATACTCTTGAGCCCTTGTAGCAGGATGCTTTATTAACTGAGAATTTGGACAACTTAGGCTTTCCACCTAATTAGTCCAGCTGCAGCCTGCAAAGGCCTGGAGTTGTGATGCAGCTGAAAATAGCCTAATCTATGTTTTTGTAAGTTGTACCAATTAGAGAGTGTGTTATAGATAAGTTAGGACAATGTAGCCAATTAACTAGTATCTTCTTCACAAAAGAATGTAAGCTAATTTACCATACTTAAAGGCAGATAAAGGAGAGAATAAACAGTTCGCCGTTTTACACTGTATCAGTGAAGGTGTCTTTCTTTTTCTAACCTAGCTCCTCAGGTTCCTTGCTTCAAGCCCTCTCCATGGAGTGTATCACACCAGTGAGACGATGGCAAAAAGCACTGTGGTGTTCACAGTATTTCAAAGTATCAGTATCTGTTTAAATGCAAAATGCCTTGGCACAATGAAACGTTGTGTTACATGCCATCATACCACACCCAGTTTTCAAACACAGTGTTTTGTAGAGAGAAGTTAAACCCACTTCTCCCAAGACGTGCTAAATTAGTAACTCTACCTCGTGTACTTACGTTTAATTGGTAGCACATCTCTGCGCTGATGGCTATTGCCAGTAATGCCTGCACTCCCCTTGCCCTCTGTAACTGCTGTAACAGCTCTACTATTGCAAGAGGACTGCTCACCATGCCACTCCATGTAGGGACAAACAAAATACATAAAAATGTATGTATGTATATAACTTGGAGGGTATCTAAATTCAGAGCACCTGAAAAGGAATTATCTTCATCCTGCTCCTCTCCATACCCACAGCCTTGTGACAAGAGCTGACACTGTCCACTTCTCAGTTGCTCTATGTGGGGCTCCTGTGCTTTCCCAGGCAGTCAGCAATCATCCCCCTATTGTCAGCTCCCTGAGAGCTCTGGATTTTCCAGCCTTTCTGCAATCATACTCTTCCCCTGTCTCTGCATGTGTTTTCTTACAGCACTGTCCCCTCAACTCGCACCCTGTACCTCGCAGGGCCACCCTCTGCACCTTGCTGGACATGCAGGCTGTGACTGCACCACAGACTGGCACCTGCTGCAGCACACTGGCTGGGCTGGGGATCTGCAAAGGCAACCTGAGACCCCCCTGGGCATATATGGACACATTTCCTTCACTTAGAAACCCATGCTTGGCTGAGGGTGTCCACTTCTACAGCCAGGACGTGGCTGCAGCACACAGCCACAATAACTGCAACTGCCCTAATCATAGCAACAGTAAGTTTCCTTATTTTCCACATTCTAAGCATTTTTTCCTTCTGCATGAAAAACACATCTTTGCCACCAGGAAAAATAAAAGCCATGTACAAATGCTTTTCCTGGTAAAAGAAAAACTTCTAGAAGAGCAAGAGCCCAGGTACACCCAAGTGAAGAATAGCATCCTGCAAGAAGGAACTGACACTGCTCTATGAGCAAGAGCTCAGGGCCAATAGAAAACGTGCTGATGTGAGGCCTGAAGGGGGAGTGCACACAGACTTCCCAGTCACGGCAGGTTGTCTGCTGCAGAATCCTCTGCCCCATTTCTGAAGTGCTTTTACACAACAGAGCCAGAGGGTCAGTGGAGTCTGGGTGTTTCCAGTTACACACACCTCCTACCCATCTAAATTTCAAGTTCACAGAGTAATGAAAAATGGCAGGAGACCTGCTTTTCCACACTTACCGAGTTTCAAAATTTGAGGAAAACCAGCTGGTGTCCCCATGTCTTTGGAATCACTAGATTCAGGAGCCCTTTACCTGCCCCTTAAGATGGCAGCAATTCAAGTCTACATCTGTAAGTACCAGATTTACTCTACACTCAAAAGCCAAACAAGCTGTCCCCACTGCTTGTCTGCACTCTGATTAAAGCTGCAAAAGCAGCACAAGAAAAGCAGTTAGCCATCCTAGGTAACCACAATTGTCAAGAGACTAAATCCTTCCTCTTCAAAAAAGTTCAGTTTTAGCTGTGTCTTACCTCTCATCCAACTCTGCAGTACATTGCAGTGTACATAATAAGGGGGACGGGCAGTAGCACTCTTTAAGTATAAATAAAAACAGGATTCAGCTGCCACTTCAAACAGCAGCAGTCAAACCTGAGGCAATTGAGGAGTCTGTAGGAAAGAGCCTTTACTTCTCTGTGTTTCTTTTCTTAGAGATTTAATTCAGGTCATCCCTTTGGTGTTGCTCTTTATCTGATTTTGCACAGAAAAGAGGAAAAAAAAAAATCTATATAGCCCTGTCCTGCTGGGTCCAATACAAGACCTTAGGTTCATATAGTTTTGTGCTGATTTTGACCAGGGTGGAGTTCATTTTCCTCACAATACCTGATAAAAAGTGATGCTTTAGATTTGTGATGGCAATAGGATTGATAACACATGGATATTCTAGTTATTGCTGGGTTCATGCATAGTGACAAGGCCTTTTTTACTCCTCATACCACACCACCAGCAAGGAGGCTGGGGATACACAAGGAACTGGGAGGGAACACAGCCAGGATAGATGACCCCAGCTGACCAAAGGGATATTACAGACTATATGGCATCACGCTCAGCATATGAAGAGGGACAAAGGAAGAGGGAACATTTGGAGAGATGTTTATCTTCCCAAGTCACTATTATTCGTGATGGGCTGGCTTTCCTGGGATGGCTGAACACCTGCCTGCTCATGGGAAGCAGTGAACTAATTCCTTGTTTTTCTTTGCTTCTGTGTATGGCTTTTGCTTTCTATATTAAAATTCTCTGTCTCAATGCACAAGTTTTTCCACTTTTACTCTTCTGATTCTCTCCCCCAGCCCACTGGTGAGTGAGGAAGTGGCTGTATTGGACTAAACCACAATAAGTTAATTAGAGAACAAGAGGTGAGGCTAGGCCAGCTTGTGGAACCACATCTGTCTTCTTCCCTCTGACCTGGCAAAAGAAATAATATCTTACCTTAAATGACTGTAACAGAAGAGCCAATCTCTACTTCCCTTTAGTCCTTTTTAAGCATCAGCAATAACGCAGCAGATTCAGCTAATTCAATGACTCAGCGTTTGACAGCACATTCAGGAGCCTTAGAGTCACCCTGGAAGAAGAGAAATTAAAAGCACCAATTGGTCATTGCATATGCTGTGCAATATATCCTGTGCTTAAAACTGCTGATGCCTGGTAGAGCCACGCTGCTGAACAATAAAGAAATTACCACAAAAATGTAAGGCTAAATTATTTTTTGTTTCCAAGGTAAAAATGCTCAAGCGTATTTTGGCTACAGCATCATGGGGAGAAAGCATGCATCGTGCAATAGCTGTGTCACCCTGCCCTGCCTTCCCAATTTAATTCTTTCTTCAAACAACAGCCCAAGTGAATGCACAGAAACAAAGCTCCAGGCATGCCAGAAAACACCAGCCACACCAGTTACAGAAACACAGCAGTAAATGTTTGTAACCCGGATTAGTATGAACTGGGAAATGCAAGGAAACCCATATAAGCTAAGTAAGCGAGGATCTTGATGTACGTGGAAGACACATGGAGGTACTTTATAAACTACAAGAAAAGGAGAAACATTTACAGATGGACTTGACTCATTTCCCTGGACAGGCTTTTCTCAGAATTCTCATCTCACAAGCACTCAACGCATACTGAGCACGGACACTCCAGTGGTAGCAGAGTGCATGCCTGCACCTCTACAGAACATAAGGCAGCTCTCGTCCTCCACAGCAATTCAGCAAAGATGTTTCACCACTAAGGTTCACAAACTTGTTTTTCAGCTCCAACCCATTTGGTGTGTTTAAATCTCCAAATGAACAAACTTACACACACACAGAGTTCCTTGCACAGAGATATCCTGCCTCACAGCCACTCACAAGAGGTACCCAAGTCAGCTGCACCCTGAGGCGGTGCTGATTTGTAACAGTTGCACAAGGATGCCACTTGGACATTCGACAGCTAGGGAGGGATGGGGCAGCAGAAAAACTTACCTATATCTAGCATGGTTACTCAAGAGAGTTTTAAAGATTATTTTCAGGTAAAAGACACTTCTTATCATCCAAGTTAAGTACTTCCCTAAAGCATTGGTACGAACCTAAAAAGTAACCTCTGTACCAGTTTGTAAAACTACAGAGATGTTTATTAGGGTTTAATGGAGTGCAAGCAAATCATGCCAGGTAAAAACTACAGTTTTTATCATAAATTAATAAAACACCTAGCACTGAAAGCATGTCACAGGTCAATATGCCTACACAGACAACTATATCATTCTAATCCTCCACTGTTGACAAATCCTTAAAAAAGCCTCCTAAGTGTTATGAACAAGTTTTTGAGGTATTTGTTGCTACTTTTTTTTGTGTTAGTTTTTTTTTATATCTGGCTCACCCCTCCCCCTTCTTTTCTTCCCTGCAAACACTGTTTTCTAAGATAAACAACATAGGTAGGGAAATGTTAGTTTCTTAAGCAGCTGCTAAGACCCCCAAAAGCCAGGAGAACCACAGTCTGAGAGCGTGGTGCCGGGCCGACGGAGCCGGAGCCATCAGAGGTCCCGCAGCTGCGATGGAACCAGGGCAGCGTCGGCAGAGGAGCCGACCCCCCGTCCCGCTGGTGGGAGGCAGTGGAGCCGGCTCCCTCCCGCAGCCAGGCAGAGTCCCTCGGAGGCGGCGGGAGACAGCGGGAGGCGCGATAGCCGCGTGGCACATGGCGGCGGCAGCACGGCTGGGATGGCAGGAAGCAGCNGGGGGGAGGACTTAAAACCCCAAAACTACGCATTATTTAAAGAAAATAATAGCGCGCCTTACTCGGGAAAAAGCGGGACTATAGATTGGGGCTTTAGTGGAGTGTCGCTGTAACCTCGGGGAAACGCGAAGGAATACGGACT
The DNA here is from genome assembly GCA_013400315.1 of Bombycilla garrulus. Classification (NCBI taxonomy): domain Eukaryota; kingdom Metazoa; phylum Chordata; class Aves; order Passeriformes; family Bombycillidae; genus Bombycilla; species Bombycilla garrulus. The sequence continues at coordinate 139,170 of VXBU01012459.1, read as the reverse complement.
GGACCGGCCACAGACAGTGGGACGAGCTATGCCAGGGTGACTCCCGTGAGGACGGGAGGCTTCAGGCGTGCTCATCAGCAAGACTGAAACTTTCTTCTTCACTGAACTGCCACAGTGGGAGGCAGTGGGAACACAGTGGGAACAGCGGTGGATTTCAATCCATGCACCTACCCAGAGCTGAGTCTTCTTAATAAAGGCATTAAAAGGAGTAAAACCTCCTGCCCATTTTTTTTACTCATAACGGAAGAGTTAATTATATTCATAAACAGAAATTAAAAGCAGTGTTTGAAGTGAAACTAAAGACTCTATGTCTTTGGGAGGAGTGAAGGAGAGAAACTAAGTTGGACACCTACATTTGTTAAAAAAAGAAATCTAAAAGCCTCAAGCTTAGATGTGCTTTAAATTAGTATTCAGTGTTAAGTTACTCCAAGGAAATGACAGTCAGTTTCTTCCCTCCTCCTCTTTCTAACACTTTCTCAATACATTTACTTTTACTTTTAGCTATTTGTGTAAAATATGAATGTTTTATACAGCAAGTTACCTATTCATGATACCTTAAAAATGCCTTTCTTACAACGGGGGTATATTCTAAGCTGATTACAATGATTACAAGCATCTCCATTTACATAATAATAAAGACTGGAATTGCATAAGGAAATCTGAGATTATAGGAAATATAATACATCCTTGAAGTTCTCTATATAAAGTAACACAACCATTGCTTTTCTCCATAACTTCCTCCACTACACTTCTGTAGAAAGCAGTACAGCACTTTCCAGATGCTAAATTCATAGTTATACATCCTGGGCCACTGTTCAAGGACACAAAAACCAGAGTTTCAAACCTATGCTGTCATATGTCCCTATACCATGGAGACAAGATCATTCAGGTGCTTCTCATGGGTTAACTTCTTTCCAACAGATTTCACATTCTGCTCATTGTCCCACAGCTAGCCTAAACTCCCTACTGGATACTCTGTGTAATTTAGGTGAAGAGTGATTATGCCCACACCTGTTCCAAATCAGCCTGAAAACACACTAACTGTTTAACACCAAAGGCCAGAACCAGGACAGGGCTTGAGCCCCAAGATGAACTAGTAACAATGTTGGAGAAATTGCTCCTTTTTGTCAAAGAGGACTGATCGAAAGTCAGAAATCCTTTGGGAGCTAAGACTTGTGACATACCTGACTGTCTTCCACACCAGATGGAAAGAATGCTTCAGTTTCACTTTTTACCCCAAACAAATAACAGCATGCATGTGTACACAATCATCTGATTCCTACACATCCAAGCACGACCAAAACAAAAAACAGTACACTGTATACCCATTTTTCCCTTAAGGGGAGAGCAAACCACACCTAACAGGTATTAGTAAAACCACCAAACATTAGAAAGCATTCTGTTACAATGGGTATTAAAAAAAAGTAACACTAAGCAAAATTTTAATCTGTACAAAATGGATATAAGTATCTCACATAAAAAAGTAACTGTTCTTCTAAAATGACTCACAAACGGCAATCACACTTCATTTCCAGCCAGAAAATTTACTCAGTGATTAGTACAACTGAGTATTAAGCACAAGAAAAGAAAAGCAGAAGTGAAAACAAACATGGTCAAAGAGTTAAGCAGAGATACTGAGTATAAAACAGGAGTGCATTTACTGGTAAAGTTGTAATTTTTACATGAAGTTTTAACCTTTATAAAATTTTAGATTTAACCTAAACTTGCTATGTAACAGAGATTCCCTAAAGTCCCAAAGACACTGTGTCAATTTTTTTTAACAAAAGGTCCACATGTTCTACAGCATACTTCACTAGCCTGACAGGTTCCCTACGGATGGGTAACACATGTATTCCATCTTCTCTTCTTTTCCATTCTAACACTGTACAACATCTCCGCCCACAGGCTCCTCCAACACGCACTCCTCCCTCCAGCAGACAGCAGCCGGATTCACGTACCTAAAGAGGAATTTATGCTGGCCTGAAAAAAAACACCAGCCCCCTCAACTGCAAGGATATGCCTGGACAGCTTATTGAGATATGCCTCAGATGTTGCGTCTAACAAGCACTGCTAAGTCAGCTAGAGGTGTCCTGTGGAGCACCAGAGTGGTAGTTACATTCTCGGTGTGAAGGAGACATTATTTTAAAATAAATTTGAATGCAACATTTTCAGTGGTAAAGGCATTACTTCCTGGTGAACACGTTCTACATTTTGGGGCAGTAAGCCTTTAAGTAGTCAGAAGCAGTATTCAGCCTTGGTACATTTCACTGACATAAGTTCTCATAATTACTAAAGAAAATAACTAAGGCTGTGTCTGGGTGGCATAAAGCACCATGCTAATTACCGCATCAGAGACACTAATTAATCCGGGCAGGGCACCACAGTAACAAGATTGCTCTGCCTCGGGAATCTCCCAGTGCCGATGTACTGCCATTTGGATACCCGCCTCCCACCCCAAGCAGTCTCTTTCACACTAAAGATGACCCCTCCACAGAAGGGTGTTTCCTCTCAGAAGTTGTGTTTTATTGAAATCTACGATCTTCAGCACACAATACCGAGCTATGCACTGCACCAATTCTTGACAAACAGTAAAATAATAGACAAGCAATTACTGAGCATCATCAGCTACTAGGAGGAGGAATGTGAGAGGATATACCTACAGTCTCCTGTGGTCCAGAAGAAAAGGTTCAGGTCAGCATCTCAGAGGAGCTATGTGTAATGATAATGGTCTGACAATCAGCTGTGGCAATTCACACCACATTTGAACAAACGACTAAAACAGACCAAGGAGAAACCCTCTAGCACTAGTGTAAATGTTCTCCATTTAGTAAGCTCCAAGAAGCAGGTAATGGTGTGGTTGTTAGCAGGGTAGAAGTTATATTGTTGCCAAAGTGACTTTACTTTCAGTTTTCTGGAGATAAAACAAGTCCTGGGCTAAAGCCAGAACACTTAATCTGCTGTACCTGATGCCACCTCTTGGTACCCAAGACATGCTCTTCATGTACTGCAAATGGACTTTGATCTTCTTTCGACTTATTAAAACATATACAGAAAGTAATAATGTACTCAGTAGTAGTTTAAAGCACTTGTGCCAATAAGAACTGGTTTTTGAACAACCACAGAGCAATAGGGAAGGGGAACACCTGATACGCAATACAAACGGCAGCAGAACACAGCCTCATACCTGTCCACAACAACGAATGAAAAGACACAGAAGGGTCCATTTCCTGTGGCACAAAAAAACCAAAGTCAGAAGTGTTTTACTATTATGCAGAATAAACAATTTCAGATTCTGAAGAGCCCCTATCCAGTCCCCTCTTTCTCCTCCCCACAAATATATATTTAAAAATGAGTAATTTCCAAGACAATCACATTCTTATGGCCTCTCTCCATAGACACAGACCTTCTGCAAAACACAGTCCCATGAACTCAGGATTAACTTAAGTGAGATGGGGTCATGTTGCAGGTAAATGGGATATACCAGCTCACCTAGAAGCTGGCAGGCTAGGCTGGCTTCTCACATGTCTCTCAGTTCTGCACAGAGGTCACAGCACAAGGAAGGGCAGCTTCACCTTGGGTTTGTACCAGTGTTCATAAGTTGGTGACTGGTTTCGACACGTAGGCTGTTTCTTGTAGCAAAAGCACAGGGACAACTGTCTAACAGAGTGCATTGCCTTGAGACAGGGAGAAATCACATTGATTAAACAGTATCAAGAGGCCTTGATATTTTCATGGCCTCAGCAGAGAGTACAAGTACGCAAGTCTGCCAGATGCAGCACAGATGAATAAAACACTTGAAAAAGCATAATAATTCACTTATGAGAAATTAAATTGCATTTGATAAATAGATGTTAAAGTAGCAGTTTTCACACTTACAAATACTTCAGCTCATGAAATACAGAAAGGTGTCATAAAAGACACATTTGCTACCCAACCCATTTCAAAAATATTCACAAATGTTGTCAAAACATATGGTGCCCACGGGCTGAATGTGAATTGTATACAGTAGAAATGACAATATGGGTAAACACTTCAGTCTCCAAACAACAAAAACTAGTCAAGATGGTGACAAAACCCAGCAAGCCATACAAACGTGCACTGAATCTTAGTAGCTTTAGCTGTCAAGTCAGGAAAAGTTAACTCAGCACTCAGTGGACACTCAGAAGTCAGATACATGTTCCACTCCCTCCTCCAGAACCTTCCCTACAGAAACTGTGGTGCTCACACCAGGCTTTGCGAAAAGAGACCTTTGCTTGGTAGGACAAACAATACCATGACACAACCATCACTGCAATGGAGACCCTCAGCTGGTAGACAGAGATCTGAGTCCGAACCAGAAATAGGCAAAGTTCTGAAAAGAAACAGAATGGACATCCACTCCAACAACAAAGGCTTCTGCAAGAGATTAAGCCTCTCTGACAGCACTAGAATTCATCCAGAACTTTTTCTCCCATCTGCAGGAAGACTGCTACTCTTGGACCTCATCTATTTAGGGATTCACATCCAGTGAATGAGGAGAAAGTTATTAACACCCCAAGTTTTCTTTGTGAGGATTTTTTTTCCCCCACACATGCTCATGTGCAAGTAGATGTAACTCCTTGTTCTCTGCAAAACTAAGCCACCAAATCTTAGCCTAGATTTAAAAGCAATGTATTTTCTGTGGCTCCAAAGCAGGATGTGTTTTAAAAGGCCTGTTTAGATGGGATACTTGATGTTAGGCAAGGAATGAAGGGAGAAGAGGATGTCACAACAGAAGCACTGGTGTGAAATTACCTAAAAAATGGTTCAAGAAGGAAAACTGGAAATAGCCTCAGCTACTTATCTTCTCCTTTTAACTTTCCTCCACACACCAATTATATCCTGTACTACATCTCTCATCCAGTTATATCCTGTGTTTGTTTACATCATCATATCATTAAACCCTGCTGATAAGCAACAACAAACATGATGAACCTGTGCTTGCTTCCTTCAGGCAAGCAGAGATTAGGAAAGGGCATGAAGGTATTTTTGTCTTAAAATGAAAAGGAACTACAGGGAATGTAGTTCCAGAAAAAGGCAGGGAATGAAACTGAAAGGGGTCATAAAACACAATATTCTTGCTTGCCTTATTCCCAGGTGAGACACATTACACTCCTGAGAAGAGCCACTTGCTTACTCCTCTGGTCCCATTTCAGCTGGACAAGCAGAGAAAGGGAGGGAAAACGGCCTGAAAGCTTTTAAAATGCAGAAGTTATTTCACTAAATAGCTTAACTTTTAAAATTCAGTTAAAGATACATAATTGATAGATATTATCTCCAGGAGCAGCAGCACTAATAACCTTTATGATTCCCAAAAATGTTTAGTTGTGGATTTCAACTACCAAAAGGAAATGTCTGTAAAAACTCCTCTTTGTGCTCTTTCCCCATCCTCATAGAATATGAAAACATTCCCCAGATGTCAGTAATCACTACACCTCTTCATGGGTGTAACACAGCTATAGAAAGCTAGTCTGCTCTAGAAGCATACCAAGAAGTTGCATTTTATGGAATTCCCATCCTCACATATTCATCTCCATATATAGGCCTGAAGGCTGAAGCTCCCTTTACTTAAGGACAGGCAACATCCTGAGTTAGAACAAAAATCAGCAACAGAGCTCACATCTGCCTCTGGTGCCAAGTCAAACCCTGGACTAGGTCACTTCTTTGCAGCTTGGGCTGTCCATATGCAAGTTACCTAGCTGCCTTTAGGGATTTTCAAGTGGATCTTACGACCATCTTCCCAGTGATATTCTAAAATTTATATTCCTACAGGATGGGAATTCAGGAAGAGCTGTGGTAGACTAGTGTTCAAAATCCACTATTTGGGAATGACCCTCAACATGCTCCACATAATTCTGGTAATAGCTCTGTGGAAGTTATGACACTGAAGCAAGATGAGAAAAAATCTCCATCATAATTTCAGCCTAAAGCTCTGAAAACACAATGAATTTATGAACCCCAAGATACACAGTGCTACTGGATGGCATGCTCCTCACTGCAGCAGACTGCAGCAGGAAGGGTCCTCAAAAGTCACACATCACTGAAGGTTCATTGTCATGGCAATAACATTTCCCTTGTGCAAAAAGGAAAAAAGCACATATGACAGCTGTCTCACCAGATGGTCTGAATCAATTACTCGAAGAGCTAAAAAGAAGGTCATTCTGGATTTACCTCCTGTGAAGCAAACTTGTCCAGAATAACTACTGTATGTTCCTATGCCTTCAAGAGCACCATGCTCTAGAGAAAACAGTAAACTAGATATTTTTTTAGAAAAAAGAATTTTCAAGGATTCAATGACCAGGAAAATAACCAAGTGTATGGCCTCCAAGGAAAAGGACAGATTATTCCCCAGAGTTCCACAAACACTTTTCAACAGAACAGCTTTCCCCAATTAAACTTCAAACCCAATCATGGTAAGACATTTGTCAGTGTCCCTAAAACACAAAGCATTTGTCCTAGCATAAGGGGAGGACAAGCAGGACACAGACAGTGCTGATCAGGATGTTCTTCTCTTGTCAAACTTACTGTGGCTTGCATACTCAGCAATGACACTGATCAGGAACTCTACTAAAGGCAGCATTTACAAATGGCAATATTTTTGGAATCATAAAGTGGTTTGGCCTGGAAGAGACATTAAAGATATCTAGTTCCAACCCCTCTGCCATGAGCAGGGATACCTTTCAGTACACCAGCTTGCTCCAAACTCCATTCGGCCTGATGCTGAACACTTCCAGGGACTGGGCATCTGCAACTCTTGTGGGCAATTTGTTCCTGTGTCTCACCACCCTCACAGTAAATATTTTTTTCCTAATATCTAATCTAAATCTCCCTTATTTCAGTTTTAATCCATTCCCCCCTGTCCTGTCACTGCCTGCTCTTGTAAAAAGTCCCCCTCCATCTTTCTTGTAGGCTCCGTTCAGGTATTGAAAGGTAGTAATTAGGTTACCCTGAAGCCTTCTCTTTCCCAGGCTGAACAATCCCAATTCTTTCATCTTTTCCTCATAGGAGAGGTACTCCATCCCTCTAACCATCTTGTGGCCTCCTGTGGATCCTCTCCAACAGGTCCATGTGCTGGGACCCCAGAGCTGATACAGCACTGCAGGTGGGGTCTCACCAGAGCAGAGCAGAGGGGCAGAATCCCCTCCCTGGCCCTGCTGCCCATGCTGCTCTGAATGCAGCCCAGGACACGTTTGGCTCTCTGGGCTGGGAGTGCCCATGGCTGGGTCATGTCCAGCCTCTTATCTACCAGTATTCCTGTCCTTTCTGCCAAAAAATAAGCAGTGAGACTCTCATTACAATATTAATACACTCCCTCTCTCTCCACATACAGAGCACCACCACCTCTCCCCAAAACCTTAAACACTAGATTTTTATGCTCCAAGTCACAGACATTAAGGTTGTAGTCTAACAACAACCTTTCAAATTCGACTGGGGAAAACACATGTGTGCACTGTGTGATTGCCACTGTATGTTTCTCTTGGACTGCTAAAATATGTCACCTACATGCAAAAGTTCCATCTACCCACAGAGTGCATAAAACATGAAGGTCATTAAGCAATGCAAACCTCAACCAATTCTGCCCGGAAAGTTGTAGGCTCTCATTTGCGAGGGCAGCCAGCAAAAGGCAGGGGAGGGAGAGCACAGAATGGAAATGCAGATGAAAAAGTCAGCACAAGCTATGCAATGCTGCTTTATCATCTCAGTGTGCTTGCAGGTATTTCAGGTCCCTATGGGTGAAAAATCACCAATTTAATTGTCAACCCACCACAAGCAGAATTTAACTTGTGTGATACTGTCTGGGTTGTTGCAGTAGTTTGCAAACAGTTTGTGCACCATAAAGAGAAACACACACACAAACACACCGGACACACACACAAACACACTTTAATACTCCTTCGACATTAAGTACTGCTATTCAAAAACAAATCACCACTTCAAGCCACAAGTACTCTCCCATTCAGATATATTTTAAGTAGTCCATTAGACTGTAAACCCAAAACCTATCCAGTGACACAAACGTGATCTGATTCCATTATTTCCTGAAAGAGAAAAAAAAAATCCAGTATGGAAAACTTACAGGGCTGGTAGTCCGCCATTTCTCTCTGGCACACGGTACATTATTTAACTGCAGTGCCTGAAACAGTAACTTGACCCTTCTGGGAAGGTGGGCGGTGTTATTCAAGCTGAAACATTAGAAACATGCATAATTACTCTGGGTATTTACCACACATTCTTTCATCCGTAAACCAGTATGAATGGAAAAGTCACACTGACACTCCAGGCTTAGATCATATCCCAAACATCAATTATGAAGATTTTTCATGAGGTCTCAGGAGAACAAAATTTCTTAGGGGTCAGAGAAATTTTCTCTGGACTTGAGTGTGCATATGTCAGTGCTGCCAACTCAAAGCCAAGACTTCAGCAGACTAAACCATGAATTCTGAGCTTTCTGCCCCACCACTGACAATGCTGTAATTTTGTTTTCCTTCAACCCCACAATGGATGTTTTGCATCCATTCATGTGGCACTTCTGAGGATGCCTGCTGTAGCACCAGCCACACTCCATCATTCATCATCCACCCTTTCCTGCAGGGTGATGCCTCACACACCTGTGTGGTGCCTGCCTGCTCCTCAGCAAACCCAAGGACCTTCAGCAGAATCAGACCATCCACAGGGCTGGGTGGGATAAAAACCCACTGGAAGGTAAACAGGCAGTTGAAGCATGAAGAAAAGAGACCATGCTAACTCCAGAGGCATTCACAGCTCACATCATGGGCTGCCTATGCTTATGGCAGCTCTCCCTTCACACCATACTGAGTGTCCTCTGCATATAGCCTTGTCTTCCCTTCAAGAATAAAGCAGCATTCACCTTTCAACTTTTGGGTGGCAGAACCACAAGAAAAAATGAAATACTACAAGCCAATATTCAGAGCTGGAGCTATGAAATATCCAACATTTTCAGTACTTTTATGGCTTTCATTACTTTTTTTAAGGCTAACAACACAAAATGCATTTTTTTTTCTGAAGAGGGAGAAAATGCTGCTCACAGGACAGAAGAGCTGCACACATGTGTCAAAAAACAGTCTTCTCTAAGTTCTCATATTCCCCAAAATAAAGACCTAGCTGCACTCCTGACCAAGTGAGATGCAGCAGTATCTATAGCTGCTCTGAACCCAATTACCCCTGAACTTATTTTGATACCAACGTCTTTGTGTTGCTGTTCTGGGCAACTGACCTGACTGACCCCCTGTTACAATGGAACTTCCAGCATTCTTGATTCAGCCCATTTCACTCTTGGTGCTTGGCACAGCTATATGTGAAATACAAGGTATTCATTTCAGCTAATTCCCCATACATTAGGGACAACGCCTGCATCTGGAGCACTGTTCCAGCAAAGATACATGAAGAATTCTAGAATCATTCTTCTGTTTTGTTTTTCAAGCAGTCCAGCTCCCCGCATCTCTTGTTCATCTTTATATACACCTCCAAAACTTTGGAAAGGGTAGCAACATACACAGTGAAGCGCCTCTTGATATTTTAAGTCAGATTTCATAGTATCAACAATGTGTTTTACCTTTATGCAGGATAACCATGTATGTCAGTGAATACAAGTTGCCACAATAACCCCATAGAAAGCAAAACTTCAGGGCAGTATTTTCCACATGTATTCAAAATCTCAAGACACAAAAATTGGTCAGTGTTAAGTTACTTTGACCGTATAAGCAGAATGTGCTGGAGATTTTTTGAGGTAAGTTTTAAGTATGTTTTTGTACATAATGGTTTACGCAGAGTGTAAAATCTGTGTACTGTCTAACATATATGTGAAAAATATGGACAGCTTTCTTTTGAAGATTCTCTCCTTCTTCCACATAAGATGGTTGCTCTGTCATCTTTTAATTCTTTTTTAATTTAAGCCTTACCTAAAATATCTATTCAAAAGGTCTGAGGAATGCAATGAGAATGTTTTAAGTCAAATAAAAGTGGTTTGTGGTAAAGAGAGGAAACAGAACAAAGATCTGAGCTTGTATCAAATGTTGGTTGTAATAATTTAATTGTCACTGTTTAAGAGCAGGAATTTCTCCAGTCTGTTTCAGTATTTGTTATTCCAGTAAACACAAAGGGAAAAGTAAACATTATAGTTTTGAGATTCCAATTTTGAAGTCGTTTGAGAACGACCTTCCTCCCCAAGTTGTTCTCCTGGGAAAGAGTTGTTAGAGAACAGAGCTAATAATTAGGGTTTGTCATTCAAGTTCTCTCTCCTTCTTTGTTCAGAAAACCTGGACAAATATCTTGTCCATGGATAGACCTGGGGGCCACCCACAAATATTTTGTATTCCACAGCAAGCTTAGGCACATTGCATAAACATCTGGAGTATGCACTAGAAACATGAACACCTCCCTGCTCTGCCCTGCAGCGAGTGTCTTCATGACACTTTCATCAGCAGTGATAAAGTAGTATTATTGTGGGCTTCCATCCAAAAAAATGTTATAATGTATAGCCTGTCTGTATGCACATGATGATTTGGGGTAAAAGGGAGGAGGGCTAATTCAGGTGCATAGACAAGTGTTCCAGTCTTGCTTCTCAGTACTTAAGTTCTGAGAGAAAGAAGAAAGAAAGAGCCTTGTATCATTATTAAAAGGGAAACTATTTCCAGAATGATTGGAGACTAAACTGCTTGGAGGGAAACAGCAGTGAAAACAGATATGTTCATATTTTCCCTGGAGGTGCAGTCCAGTTTGGAAGTGCTCTCAGCACACAGAGGTTAAGACAAAGACTATCCTCATCCCAAGGTACTCTGGCACTACCCCAGACCAAGAGCACAGAGAAAACCACAGATACTGTATGAAACAGGGGCTCCTACAAAACATCCCTGCTCTGTTGACCATGCCAGGGCCCATGACTGATAAACCAGTTGCTCACAATAGAGCAGATACTTTGATACCACATTTCACAGTGTAGCTGGATTGGAGCCAAGAATCTACTTGCTCTGTGAGCCAAGATATATATATAAGGAGGGAAAGGCAGACAGTCCTCTCTAGCATGCTTGCCCCAAAGCCCTAGAACAGCAATATCTGCGCCTTCAGTTTCGCTGCAATTCTGCGGGCATCTTTGCAGTCTATCAAGCCTAACCACTGTGCAAATTTTTGTGTATTTATTTTTCAAATCTGTAGAGCTATACCTTAGTGTACATTACAGCAACAGCATAATAGCTGCAGTTCAGCTCCTCAAAATATTACCAGGGAAACAAAATCTTTCTCTTCACTACTACTCCACAGGAGAGCACATAAGGCTTCTGGTAAGAAGGACAAAAGCAATAGCAAAAAATCAGTGTGATAAACTACCATTCATATTTTGCTTCAAGGAGTAGTAATTAGTCATTTAAAAATATAAAAAATCTGTGCATGTGTTAAACATGAAAGAAGCTGTCTAGAGAGCTACGAGCTCTGAGATCACATTTCAAAGCAGTGCAGTATCATTCTGTTAATCTTCTAGAAAAACCATCATGGATATTCTGCTGCAATGTAATTAAGGCAGGAATTCCAATCCCCTCCATTGTGACCTTCGCAGAAACCCCCAGGGGTCAGGAGTAGTAGTAGCCTGTACCCTGCCACAGTACTGTACTATCAACAAACAACAAAAAAAACCTCCTGCAACAATAGTACCAACAAGTTTCAGGGAGGGGAAAGGGGGAACATGTACTTACAAAGATACACAAAAGAGCTTCTACCACAACCATAACTGAAAAGTTGTTTTTCTAAAGGTAGTTGCAGAAATTTCATTCTTACTGTGGAGGTGGAAAAAGGTTGACATATTTACTTTCACGTTTTATTCTCGACAAATATCCATGCTTAGTAATTAATAGTAATTAAAGACCTGCTTTCCTAGAGCAATGTTTAGTGAACAAAATAAAGCCCACTGAAGGGCAACTTCTTGCTATAACAGTGAAGTTCTACACAGCAAGAGGGAGGATTTGGAGAAAGCTTGGATTTTTTAGCCCTTGAGCCACAGTAACTGCCTGGTGAATCCTCATGGGCAAAGCTGCAACCTGTAGTGACAATGCTAATTCTCATCCTTCATAGTGCAGCAGTCATGCCCTTTGTCCCCAACACCTCGCAGCAGTGACCAAAAAGGACTGCACCAGCTAAAGGACAGTACGGACAGGCAAAGCAAGCAAGGTGGGAATGGCAACACCCAGCTCTGCAAAGGCCCTGTCTGGTGGAAACGTTACCTGAACACTACTCAGAATGTTTGGCATAAGCTGTCTCGGGTGGTCCAGCATCAAATCATGAAAACAGATAATCAGGTAGGTTTTTTTCTCGTTCTTGCCCTTTGCAATATGAGAACAGTGAAAGAGGACACCACCTAGCAAGAAAGTTGCTAATTAATTCCTCCTCACCCAGGCATTGCAAAGCTTCTACCTGCAAAGTACCTGCTTATTGAGGAATAAGCGCTTGATAGCATTTTAAGAACGGGCTTCATTTGTTTTGAAAAATGCCACTAAAAAGACAGTCATCTCAAGATTTTCTCTACCAGCAGCAAGAAAAAGTGAAGGTAAAGCACGTCCCTCTTGCCCGACTAATTTTCAGGGCACCAACCTACCCTGCACGGTGAGTTTGGTGGGAGGTAGCATGCCAAAGGCATAGATGTTTTCAAACGTATGAGATCTCATCTCTCTTAGTTGAGCAAGTTTCCCTGAAATAAACTATTTCTGAACAAGTTGCAACAGGATAGAGATGCTCCGCTGTAAGGGCAGGACCAGAACGAAGTTGCAAGTGACATGCCAGTTTAAGACATGGATAGCTAATGCACTTCAAAACCAAGGAAGCAAGACTCTGTTGTTTTAAGTGTCAGTTATCTTGGATGAAAGGCTAAAAATGCTACTTGGATATAGCAACTAAAACAAGAGATGGGTCACACAGAAGAAGCAATGGAAAAACACTCCACAGAAAGAATTCAGCACACTTTTCACACTATGGATCTTGGGCATTCTGCAAACACTGCTCGGTTAGTACTATCACGACAGAAATAACAGAAGTTCCAATAGCAAAAGTCAAAACTCTGTGCTGTTATTAGGCAGATACATCCAGAAGTCAAGTATTTTCTGAAACATCTGCACTCCACTATAGCATTTTGGAGTAGCAAAGGGACACCCACAATCACTGAAAATGTAAATAAAACATCCACCTGCCTGAACAAAGACTCAGTAATCCAACATGCTTTTCTCTTTTTCGTTCAATTTATGACTGAAATGTCCCTCATTTTAGCTTGGACAAAACCCATGGAATTATTTAAATATTTTGGGGTTTGGGTTGTGGGTTGTTTTGTTTTTTTTAATAAGGAAGAAAAAGCTATAAACTTGTGCCACACCCAAAGTACCTCTAATCTCACTGCCCTTTTCCAGTTAAATAAGTAGCACTCTACTTCTCTTCATCTTTGCTTTACTCAGAATGAAGCAGGAGCACCAAGACCACGTCTTCACAACTGCATGAGTAGAGCTGGGCAACAGGCCAACTGGACAAACACAGGCAAGGGAAACAACCTTTTTTTTTCTTTGTGTTATCACCCTCTAAATAAACAGAGCACAATGCACTGGAGATGTGCAGCTTAGCCAGCTGTGTTTTCTCACAAAAAAAATTTCATTCCTTTGTCCCCATCCTTTTCCTTCTACCTACCCACAAAGCAATTTCAGCCACCTATTTTCCCCTGGAAAAAAATATTAGTTTTTGGTCTTACAGCACACGAATTTCACTGAAATCTGAGAAACAAGAATGTTCTACTTTGTTTGAACCTGAAGACACTTGCAGCCCTGTCTCAGGTGAGCAATTCAGAGCTAACAGTAAGAAAATGAAAATATCAAGGACGAGATTCTTCCTTGAAACAAACCAGACTTTGTGCTGGGCAAACAACAGGGATACTATTTGTTTTGTTTCCTTTTAAAGCAAAAACCTCCATTGCAAGATACATCACCCTAGGTTAATGAGCTCCTCTCTGAAAAACTGACTGGCTGGAAGTCCTTCTTAGGACAAGAAATCAGGAAGAGGTCATTCAAAAGACCCTGAAGATGCAGGAGGCTGGATCAAGAAGGCTAATGTCCAGAACCCAGGTTCTGGTTGATTACCAGGCATTTCACACCAAGGCTATTCCACCTGAAGAACATTACAGAGAACAAAAGGCATAGGGACACATTTCCCACTACATTCTGTTACTTCTTCTCAAAAGCAATAAAATGCCTCGTTTTTGAGAATGAGAGAGAGGGCGAGTCCTTCTGTACTTGGAATAAACACACTTGTGCACATTCCTTCCTTTCATGCTATGTACACCTCTATTTGGCACTGCAAGCTGTTGCAAGATGACTCAGCTTGTTACTGATTAACATCTCACTTTATGTCTTTTCTGTGTGCTTCAATGCAACTCTTCTCACATCCATCAGGCATCCTGACACCATGCATTTCTTTCCCTTTTGCCCTCAGGTGTACCAGACAAACACAAACTCAACAGCCCAGAGTTCAACATGTACCACAAATTTTCTTCTCCCCCCTCCAGAGCACAAACTCCACTCCTTCAAGCTGTGCTGTAGCACAAACTCTTCACATCCCAAAAAGGCACTGCAGGCAGCAGAACTGATTTGCCACCCCAGATTTCCATGCCTTCCTTTCCCTCCATATGGGGTCACAAAGAGGTGTCAGGTCAAATATCTCCAGATACCCAAGAGATACTAGCGGCTGAGCCACCACTCAATGTATCATCCATTTGTTTCTGGAGAGCAGGGCCTTGCCCTCCTGCCCAGAGAGGGTATGTGTGCACATACAGGGTGGGGAATTACTTTAGGGTGACTGAGAAACATGGTACTTCAAATGGAAGAGCAGGGAAAAAAAAAAATGTTCTTCAGTTTTGGGTATGTTTCACCCAAATACAATTTTTATAGAAAAAAACCCCACTAACCTGTTCCTAAATATTGAAGGGAATGTGTCCATCCCTTCATAATGGGACTGGTGACTCGAATAGTCATCTAGAGCTGTGTGCTCCCATGGACAAAAGAAATCACCACCCCCTCACCCCATCCCCAAGAAGCTTTCTTGTAAAAAGAAAAGCCTCTAAAAAGTGATGTTACCCAGCCACTACCTCACTGCCTTGCACACTGACCTCCCCCCTCCCACTTTCTTCTCAGGCATCAACACAACCTTCATCAGCTTTATTTCTTCATGGAACACATTCCCTAGCTGAAGAACACCTCCATCTGTGCCTGCAGCTCATGCTTCTCCCACCAGCACTGGCAACTGCACAGACATGTACACACCAGTCCCAGGAACAGCACTCTACCTGTGTTCCAGGGAACAAAGGATTCCCTTTCACCCTACTCCCACAGCATGGCATTTCCAATAAAATACTTGTAAACGCACAGACACACAAACCGTGAACACTGCCAAGTCCTGCCCAGGGGGTCTTACTTCACAGCATTTTTGCACAGCAGCACATAGCCACCTGCAAACCCTGCAATTCCCAGAAGCCCTGAGCGCAGTGCGCAGGTGAAGTCACATCTCCATAGTGACACAAAGCCTCCAAAGCCCAATGCAGTGCTGAGTGACATACAACTGTCTTCCAGAAACAGAGGCAGAAGAGGAGGCAAAGAGAGAAGTCAGTCAACACTGAAAGCTTGTTTGCTGCTTTCAGAATCGTATCAGATGAACTAAGACACCTTTTGCCACCTGCATGCAACTTACTGGCATACCTGATCTAATTTACAAATGGAAAATGACGACTAACAGTCCTTGCAGGCTGCTCTGTAAAATTAGCAGTGTCAACCCGTTTTATTTGGCTTATAGCCAAAAATCACTCCTTTGCAAGGACCACATCATCACAGTAAATATCAGAAAATATTTATATATGCATGAAGCCCACAGTTTGGCAAGAAAAAAGTTAATTCACCCAAGAGTGCTTTGATCCTCTGACAAATCATTTCCTGATTAAAGCTGAAACAACAAAAAGGACTTTGGACACCAACCAGCTGTCACACTTGTGTTGTTAGCTGGCACTAAATACCACAAAGCCTGGGAGGAAAGATTTAGGTGGTGGGAGGGGAGCAAACGGTCTATTTGCTTTCACAGCATGTGAGAAGTTCCTTCTGGAAAGGCAATTCTTTCTCTTACTGCCTACCTGAAGCAAGTTAACAGAACAGGGATCCATCAAAACTCACCAAAAGGAAAGCAAGCACTGCAGGACACTTTGGCAGTACTGAAGTATTGCCAAACTTGCTGGATGTACGACAACTGGGAGTGTCACGTGTTAGAGGAGGAGTTTTCTGNTTTTTCTCTTTTTTTATTTTTTTTTTTTTTGCTTTGCTCTCCAAAGGATCTGAATCTTAGAATGTGAAAATTTTTCTAAATGCAATGACCCATTCGAAACGTTTGGGCCTGAGCTGAGTGAGAGGAAAACAAAAACTGAGCTTAAAGATCTGAGACAGCAGCTGGGAAAAGTGAAGGAAGAGCTGAGGTTTAGTAGTCATCTCCTTTTTCCCTACTAAAGTGAAGCA
>VXBU01012459.1:102202-115291 GCA_013400315.1 Bombycilla garrulus | reverse complement strand
CTTTTTTGGTTTGTTTGTGCTAAACTAGGTATTATGAACAAGAGTTTAGAGCAACTTCAAAAACTATATTTCTATTAAGTTCATTGTGAAGTTTCAAAACTGAGTAGTGACAGCTGCTTTTCATTCAGCAAGCCCATTTTCTGTTGCTAGACTCTAAAAAATAAAGTGCTACTGCCAGACAGACAGCTGAAAAGTACAGAGCAGCAAGAAGAAAGGCTCTAAAAATCACAGGAGACTCTAAAACTTCTGGTTCAACATAGCTGTAAAGTTCCACCTTGGTTAAGCTGCATGATATTCCGTAACATCCAGATCAAGTTTTGACAACTGTCTTCTGCTTTGTTAGGATCTCTCCAGCCATTCTGCACCCATCTTTTACTTCTGCTCTCCAGTGCACTTACACCACACAGAACAAAAAAGCTAAGCCTGGCCTGCCAGATTACTTCTGCTTCCTGTCCCTGCTCGCCCCAGAAACCCAATTACAAAGTTAACTCATGCTAATGGAGCCTGAAGGGACGGGCACTCACACTCGGCTACATGACAGGTTGCAATGAATGAACAGCCTGATTTTCACCCTGATTTGGTATCTGTAATGTAAACAATGCAAACTGAGTTATCTATTGCAGAATGGCAGATACATCTGGGTGTATCTGTGCCTAATTGGAGTGAAAAGTCAGATTCTAACATATGAGTCACTATCCACTAAAGCACTCTCCTTAAAAACAAAACAAACAAACCACCCACAGTAGGAATGACCCCTGATAGAAACACCAGTTTCTACTCTGAAGAAAGATCCAGCTAAACTAAACATCATCACTTAGCAGGTATTATGATGTGTCTATTGAGGTAGACACCCCAGAAAAAAACCAACCAAACAAAAATAACCCCAAAAAACACCCAAAACCAAAACAAGGCCCTACTCGAGTGCAGCCCTCCAAAAACTCAACTGCAGTGGGAAGTAGATTGTATCTTAGTATATCTGTCTACTAACACTGCAAAGGGCACTGAAGAACTGAAACAGTACAACCTGTCTACTAACAACGTGGGTTAGTAACAAAGCACTGGTCAGAAATTACCTACAACCCTAAACTGCATTTGCCAAGCTGCAAAACTGAGAAGAACTATCAACTCTTTCATTCTGACCTCTCTTCTGTTGGAAGTCTGGCAATTGGGAGAAAAATTCTGCAATATAGTTTCATTTAACAGCTATGCATGAGTCAAGTACCCAGCTCAGGATCAGTATCTTGACTGCCCTTTGTTTTTCTCATATTCTAATTTTAAAACACTCAAAAGTGTCTACATAAATAGAGAGAAAGGTTCCCTAGTCTGAATCTAAACATTACTTTCCCTAATCACCGCACTTCTTGGCAAATTCGCTCTGGAGAAACACGGAAGAGCCACATGAAACACTCATGTATGTATCTTGCTTTCATTATCTGAACTAGATTAGTTTCGTATAACTCTCAGACACCCTCCGCACTGAGATATGCTGAGATAGAGATGAAAAGAGCATAATTCACAGAGTCCACTGTTGTCTGAGTCCTTGGGGGCTTTTTGACACAGCTGTTCCAAAACAGCTCAATAATGACCACCATCCTTTTCTTATTTAACAGCTCATGAAATCAATGAAAACACTGATGGAAGCCCCACCATGCACAGCCACGTTTATGCACCTAAACAAACACATTCAACCTCTGACATTGTCTCACTCCAGGGAAGACTTCCAGCCGTTAACTGGGAACCCAGTTAAAAAAAACCAAAAACAGTGGTTAAAAAAAATAAACAACAACATAACCAAAAACCAACCAACCAACCAAAACCCACCAAAGCTTGGGGAAGATAATTGTTTTAAACTAAACTCTTCATCTTTGAGACTAACAGGTTGCAGGCTGGTAGCATGATGAGTAGAAAATGCAAGCAAGGAGCTCTCCCAGCCCCATCCACAAAGCAGGGCTTTGATGATCAGTGCTTCTGATCATCATCTGCCAAAAACACATCACATGGATTTCCAATGGCTCACAGGCTTGGGAGGCAATCACAGTACCCTGATTTCACCCCTGTTAGTTTCTGACACATCCCTGTACTAACGCTGAGGCTTCCCAACCCCTCATGCTATGTTGGCACAGCCCGTGGGACACTGTGCACACATCAAATAGCCAGGGGTGAGGGGAAGGTATTCTAGCACGTTTGTTTCCAGCCAGATCACTGTTCCAATCTGTTTTGTCCCACAGCTACATTAATGTTAGCACCAACAGAAAGAAGGTGGCAGCAAAAGTGCAAGAGAAGAGCTCACTGCTATCAGCCAGGCACAGGTTTTACTGCCTACTTGCAGCCCCTGTAAAGGCCCTGTGGCACAGGCAGAGTCAACAGGAAAGCGCCAGGAAGTGTGGAGATTGGTATGGGTGGTGAATAAAGCAAACATTTGTGGCGCCACTCGGCAATTCGTGGTGCAAAATTATCTGAGTCAGTCTGGGCAGCATCCTCCCCCTTAATAATGACACTGCAGAATTGGGAAGCAATCTGAAATACTTATAAATTGTGAAAGAGGCTTCAAAAAGACAGTTCAATCTTCAACAGACCAAATCAAAATATGTAGAAGGGGCTGGTGGATTATGTAAAATAATGAACGGTGCATATAAGCTAAATCAGTGTTTGTCCTTATGGCAAGAAGTGGTGATCAAGCCATACAATTAGGAGGCTGAAATGTGTGCACACATGCTTCAGAAGTCATTGTCAGTGCACAGCAGCAATAAAGGCTATCAGTACAATGAGACCAGGAAAACAACTGATCATTTGTGTGGGTAACAGCCCTATCTCGAGCTAGA
Organism: Bombycilla garrulus; assembly: GCA_013400315.1. Lineage (NCBI taxonomy): Eukaryota > Metazoa > Chordata > Aves > Passeriformes > Bombycillidae > Bombycilla > Bombycilla garrulus. Next base: position 112,469 of record VXBU01012459.1, on the reverse strand, counting down.
CTTAGGAATACTACTTGAAGTAGTAAAAAAAAGTAGGGAAAAAAAGTCCAGGGACTTAGGGTTTAAAAGTCAATTAACTAATTAGTTAACTAATTACAGACTCATATAAGACACATAGGATTGATTAGCCCTGATCAGTCTTAGATGTATGGGTACCTTACATTTGATAAAAACCTCTGGTACAGAATCTCTCAATGCAAAGGAGCCTTACTAAGGCTAGTGCCTTGTCCAATAACCAACATTTTAACTATTTGCATCTTCTTGGAAGCCTCAGCAGCAGCATAACCCACTACTGCTTCATATAAATGCACTGGACTCTTTGAGCCCAGAAGATGGTAGGCCAGTAAGAAGAAATAAGTCATTCGTTGGGATGAGGAAAGGGTACCTTTGGATAGTGAAGAACTCAACAGTAAATCTTCTGGATTTCCACAACCAGCAACATAGGGCATCTACAGGCAGGAAGGACATTTTCCACTTCAGAACACTAGCATGTGATGAAACAGGCCAAATATATCAGCAGGCCAGTGCAGACCACCTGTAAGTGTGGTGTCACAAGCATTTGTCCAAGAAACCCAGTGAGGTACTCCCACTGCCCTCCTGGACACCAGCCACCTCCAAACACCAGAAAAAGCTGTCTGTAGCTCACAGCATACACAGCTGCAAAGAACATGGAAAAACAGACATATTATGCATGTAGGAGACTTCTCTCACTGCCACCTCTTTGTTTTGAGCTCTGTGTGTCATACAGCAACATCCCAGTGCTCTAGGACAGCACAGACATACATCTGTCTGTGTGAGGCATCAGACACAGGCACCATCCCTGAGCCCCAAAGCAGGCTGGGACACCCCCCATGCCCAACGTCCTCCCACAATCACCTTCATCAGAACATTTTCTGGAGATGCCTTGTTTTAGGGAAGGGTAGTTACAACCTGCAACATGTGAGGGCAGATATCTGGGTCTGCTTTTGGCTCCTGTGTGCAGTGGGGAGCCCATACACCAGAAAGTATGTGAACAGCAGTTTGGCTTTTTAAAAGACCAGGCTCAGTTCAATGATGCTTATCCACAATTAAGTTTCAACTCATCTTGTCAGACTCCTCTGTCTTCAGTCTACTCACATCTCTAAAGAATTAAAGGGACATTGAAAACATACATTCATGACTCATGTTTAATTGTCAGCCATTCTTCCTCAGTAGAGCTCTAATTAGAAATCAGAAACACATTTTTGAACTCAGAAAGACAAAAATTTGTCATTAACTAACAAGGGAAACCTGTGAGAGTGCTTTAAGTCCAACAGGATGCTGTCTTCTAAGTTACGCTTCAGCCAAACTAGTCATTGAGCTTAATACAGGGTTAAGAGCCCAGAGTCTATGGCAGCCTGAAAGAGACCAGATCCTCTTGCCACCCCTCCTGAATGACAAATTTTATTTTTCATCACTATCAAAGCTCAGAAGGCATTTGCTGTATTCACTATGGCACATGACAAGCTATTTCCTTTTTTCCTCATCATGGACAAGTACACCCTTAATGGTGAAAAAGTGACTATCACCACATACATCTTTCTGCTATCTGGAGTTTGCCAGGGAGCCTTTGGCAAAGTACAAATATAAACATGGCCTGAACCACTATTCAGATTTAACCACAAGTCTCAACACTGTCATGACTTCAGACAGTTTCCCAAAGTAAAACACATGGGCAGAATTCAGAACTGGGGAACACACCAGACAGACCTTACAAGTATGATCCACGATACATCTCTGCTAGGAAAACAAACTGAAAAAAAATAAATTATGCCCATTGTTCATTCCCGACATGTATTTATTTCTCGTCAGATACCAGTCTTTTAGTAGCTGGGAACAGTCACACAGTTTGCAAGTTATTTCCCCTCAATATGTAGCCTCTATAATGGGAGCAAGAGACAACTGTGGAGTGTCAAGAGTTGACAAGCCTAAGTAGTTTCCCTTGAGATGCCTAAATGCCTTTTTACAGCACTACCAATTATTCAACCATGCAAGCAGATACTATTAAGATACTACAAATGAATCATTTCCCACTAGACTCAAACACATTACAAACCTCACCATAGATCTCAATCTCTAGTCAAGATGAACTTATTAAATAATATTCATAAATATTTTTACTTCATAAAGCTTGTGAAATATGGTGATATACTTAAGGTTTATAAAAATATAAGGTGATTTTTAGATATTTTTATGTAGTTCAAATGAAAGACTTCTCAAATAAATTCTGTAAAAAAATTACAGCTGGCATTTCAAGTCATCTGTAAACTACATTTACTGCATCTTTAAGAAGTTAGGTGGAATTATTACTTTTGGAAGTAGCTAATTGCTACTTCTTGTTGCAATTCCACATGAATTCCTTCTCATCATCACAACATGAAAAATTAGTCTTCAGCTTAACACTTGTCATCTTGACACAACCCACAAAAACTTTAGATTAAATTCATACTTGTGCACATACATACACACAAGCTTTCAAGTCACTTTCCAAGTACTATGTTTCTTCCCTTTCTAAAGTGCAGCAGAAAAAATGGACAGATAAACAGTACAAACAGTGATGCCTGAAACACCTCCTTTGGCCCATTAGTCAATTCCATTAGCTAAATTACCAGGAAGAAAACCACCTTCTCCATGACCTACCACTTCAACAGGTGCTAACACCACAAGAAAATCTGCAACTCTCCTCAGCTAACAACTAAAACCATGATCAGATGCCCACTCCTGACAGTTCTTCACAGTAGCTCAGCATCATTTGCAAAATTGACTCTTCATTTGGACATTTTCATTTCACTTTCAGCATCTATTATTTAGACGTGCAGCACACTGCAGAAATTGAGACAAGCTGTAACAGAAGCTTACCAACCAGAAAACTGCCAGTGAGAAAAGGCAAATGGATACTGAGGGGGAGCTCCTGGACCAACTCGCCTCAAACCAAGTCATTTGTGCTATAAGAAATACCTCCATCTATCAAGGAGGTGGGATTTTTAAAGACACACTGAACTGACACCTGAAACCAGTTCACTTTCAGTTTTATCAAAGGATGAAGCTTTCTCCAGTGCAATTTTAAAGTACAGCTCAATCTTTCAAGAAAGCAGGTGTGCACAAATTTAAAAACTAAGACACAAGGGACTCTCCCACACAGGCTGGAGTGTTATAGAAGTTTTCACTAAAATACACTTCACAATATGAATTTTGTTCTAGTTATATAGCTAGCAATACAAAGGGACAAACCACACTGATGTCAGACAAATGAAACAGAGTCAAATGTAACACCAAATTCCATTAAACACATGGTCAGCAAAGCAACAGATTTTGAGGCACACAAGAGCCTGCATCCACCTATCCTTCAGCCCAAGCTGCACTCTGCAACAACCTGGGGTTGTGCGGCTGCCCCTGGTGTGACCCACACTCAGCATGGTGTGGAATGCATCAAGTTTCCACACCCCACTGCCCCACGCCTTCACGCACCAGAGCTGCAAACTCTCTCACTCAAAACCAACAGAGGAAGGACACAGGCAGTCCTGTCATATGACAGTATCTCCTGTTGGGGAGGCAGTTTTGGGGTGGAATCCCATTTCATCCAGTCACTAATACCTGCAGATGTTCCCAGACAGAAGAGAGACAAGACTTCAGAGACACTGCTTGCAGCACGGATTAGGGGCAGTCCCACTCCTGTCAGGCAGCACCACAGTGCCCCACTGGCACCCACTCCCTTTGGAAAACTGACTCTGGATGTGAAGATCCAAGCAGCACATCTAAGGATTTGAAATGCTGCCTGAAACAAAAGTGTCTGTACATCATAAACACTTACTAAATTCGTTTGGCCTTTCTAAAATTCACATTAACACAATCAGCCTACTCTCACTTTTCTCATATTTTCCTTCCTTCACAACAGACACCCAGGCAACATTTAATAAGACCCAGTCACTCTGACAGAAGGGGTGAAATAAAAGGGTAAGATACAGCCAATATGTTTAACCAGCAAATTGTCATGATATCTTTTATGGCTTGCCAAGACACAAGGTTGTCAACTATGCTACTGAACTGCCAAACGGGCTTTGCTGCTACTTAAATGTTTGAGAACTTTGATTTAACAGAAAGTACACTACGCGTGACCTTAACACGGGTACAAGAAAAGTTAAACTCAGCTTCCTCTTATATGTTACTCGGGGACAAAGCAGTCACAATAAAGTCACTATCATTACTGAAGCTTGTAATTACATCAGAATCAGTTTTTATTCGTAAATGTGTATCAAGCTATTGGGTCCCGCAACGCTGTTTCAGAAAAATTAACAGTGTTTTCAAATACTTCAGGATGTCTTTTAAGAGTTTGTGAGTTGGGTTATTTTCTTTTTTTGAGATTCGTGAAGAGCAGCCAAAGTTAAGGCACTTCCATGGACTGAGCATCAAAGCCTAAGACCTTCCCCTTGTCCCATCCCCCCACCCAAAAAAGTTCTCCACTCTTTTGAAGTGCCGACTCGCAAGTTAGTGACGGTCCATTTAAACAAAGCAACGGAGGACACTGCTCTCACATGTAACCCATTCCACCCCCTCCTCTCCCCTGCCCAGGCAGGGCACCCACCACACCTGGCAACGCTTCCCTCGGGGCCAGGGGAGCCGCTGGCGGGATCACCCCGAGAGCCCCCGGCGGGGCTCAGGGCAGGGACGCGGCTCCGCTGCTCTGAGAGCTGGAGGGAACACGCGCGTCCGCGCCCCGCTTGACACAATCAAACATTTTTACTCAAAACGGGGAGAGCTATCAACAACTCTTGGAGACACGCTCACAGACCGGTCCGCCGGGACCGCCGTCTTCCTGCCAGCGGGGCAGCGCCGTAGCTGGCCGTCCGCTCCCCGCTCCCGACAGACCCAGGAGCTCTACCGGGCCCGCGGGGAGCTGCGCTGCTCCTCTCGACGAGAAGGGCGGCAGCAGCTTCACCGCCACTACACTTGCCCCTCGCCCGAGCGCCCACGTCCAACCCCATCCCGTCCTATCCCATCCCCCGCCACTCACCTTCGGGTTCCGCATCCTGCCGAGGACGTGGAGTTGGGGAAAGGGGGCTCCCGTGACCCCGAAAAAGTTCAGCCGTCCCTGCCTGCCTCCTGCCCGCCGCGCTGCGAGTCCGCAGAGCCCTCCGGCCCCGCTTTGTACCGGCGACGGCCGCACTGCGGCTGCGCGCTGCCCAAAACCAACACGGCGCCTCCGCCCGGGACCCCGCTGTGTGGGCTGCCTGCCCCCCGCCCCTCGTGCCCCCGCCGCGTAGCCCTTCTGCCCCTCTAAGCAGCCCCCTTGCCCCCCATGCAGCCCCCTGCCCCCCGAGGCACGGCGGAGCGCTGGGGCGGCCGTGCGGGGTGCGCGGCCGTGAGGGGGGGAGCCCCTGCGGGACGCTCCAGTACGGGCGGCGGCAGCGGCAGCGGCAGCCGAGAGGAGTGTTCGTGCCCCGCGTTTAAGTGCATGCCTCGGGGGCTCCCCGACATGCGGGAGATCCTTGTCAGGAAGAGTAGGGTTACGGTCGGGACTGCGCCTGGGAATTCAGCATTCTTGGGAAAATCTGCGGGGGGCTAACTCAAGTGGAGTCCGCGATGCGTGCAGGTTGGAGGGACTGGTTCGAAGCCCACAAAAGGAGCGTTGACCCTAGCAGGTCCGATAAATGGGGTCAGATCCGATACCTGTCCGAGGCTGGTGCACAGTCCAGAGCCGAGGGATTGGGAGTCCCCAGTGGACCTCTCCCGTGAAACGCTTTTTTCATGTTGGAGCCTCGGCAGAATGTGCCGTCCGGCTGCACTGGATTGGAAGGGGTCCTCGACAGGGCTTTCAAAGAGCAAAATGGGCATCAGCTCCCTCTGCATTGTTTTGTGAACCTCCACTTAGAAACAAAGTTTTTAGACTTGTGCCTTGTTTTCCACTGGCCAGAAGAGGCCATCTATAAAGCCTTTTGAGCTGTGAAAGTAGTCCCTGTTTTGGTGTGCCTTGAATTTTTTCGCTTAAGGGTTGGAATATTCGGGCTGGATTGATGGGTAGTTTCTTTCACTCCTCCCACTCTTATCTCAAGCGCTATCTCCATTGCCCCAGGGCTCCAATGTCTCCAGGAGCAAATTATTCAGAAGCTTTGTGATGATGCCAGGAAGAATTTCACAGGACAGTCCCTCCCAAATACAAATCGGAATCCACAGACCAGGAGTAAGCAAGATGCAGGAGACTCAATAAAGTCAGGAGTGTACAGAAAACAATGCCTGATTTTCTTTTCCAGCTCTGAACAAAAGGACATAGTTGTGGTGCATCACTCCTTGCTTTTTTCTGGTTTTATGTGTGCTATCAAATGCTGGCATCTTCTGATCCCTTCTCATTTCCTTCTTTCTGTGTCGTTCCTCTGCTTTTCTTCTGTTTTTCCTGTTGGAACCCAGGGGGTTCCTATGATGCCTTTCGCTGACTCAAAACCCGGTCAGGAGGCTTTTCAGCCTTGCCAGAGGTGTCAGAGGCCCTGGAATGAAACTAAAAATGTCCGTGGCTCTGACTCTAATCCATGGAACAGGTTGTCAACTTTGTATGAAGAATTTCAAGTCACAAAAGCTTAGATAGAGAAATAGTAGTAGTCATAAGTAAAAAGAAAAGAATTTGAGTGTATGTACAGGGGGGTTTGAGGTCCTGTACAGGNAGGCACAGTGCGTCTCTGGACACATTCTGTGTCAACCCTGGCAGGGCAGAGAAATCTACTTTTGATAAGGAACTAATAAACTACCTTGAGAACACGAACAAACGACTCCAGACTACTCCTTCAGTAACACGGGCTGGAGACCTGGACTTTTCTGTACATTGTGAGGTCTCCTGGGGCTGCGGAGATCCTCACATTTCCCTGGTTAATTCTCCTGAAGGTCTGCATATTTCCAGATTTCTTTTCAGACATGATACCTGAAGTTCATGAAGGAAGACCACCAAAATTTCTCTCAATGGATATTGATTCCAGAGTAGACCAAGGAGAATATTAAGGAAATTTGAAAATCTCTGGTTTTTGGTTTTTTTTTCCCCCCCTGTGGACCACACTCAAGTAATAGTAGACAAAAGATATTAGGGTTCTCTCGTTCAAAAAAAGCTAATAGGCTCAGTGACATTTCCATCTAAATAATTTCTAGTATTTCTTCTGAAATCTCTGAAGCCATTAAAACATTTTAGAGATTAAATCACATCAAGTATTTTTCTAAGTAAAGCTGCTATGACGTTGATGTAAACCACCTCTCAAACCATGGAGTTTTATTTTTTAAAAAATGCACTTTTTGTACATTTTAATTCAAACCCACATATTTTTAGAAATATTGGCAGCCCAAATTTGCAAACAGGCTGCCAACAAACAGCTTTTTAGGATGCTAATAGTTATTAATCCTGACTGCTAACTTCCCACCCAGAGGCTATATTTTTTATGGCTGAATTACCAGCTCTAAAAAAATGGGGTACTGGTGAAAGAAGTAATCGAGATAATAGTGAGCACCGCTTACATTTTTTTATATTAACAACCAGAAAGAAGGACTAGCAAGTATTCAGACTAGCAAACAACTCTTTACCATTGGCTTATTCATCTGAGTGGTTAGGTCAGGACCATATTGTACCAGAAACTGTATAAACAGAATAAAAGCACTCAGACTATGGCAGTGTACAGGGCAAGCAGATCGGACTCTTTCCACTTCTCCCATTTAATCCCTTCTTTCAAGAGCTGCCAGCTCCTGACAGTTAAAATGAGCAAAATTAAATAAAGAAGTCAATTGTTACATTACCTACGTAAGAATGACAGAAGTCTTTCAGTGTGGTTATGCAGGGGATGGGGCTTTTTCCTTTGATGGTGCAATTAAAACTAGCAGATCTTGGTTTACCCTTCGCCTCCCTGGAGCTTGTCTGGCCCTGCAGAGGGCTTGCAGAGTGCACTAACTGGGAGCCTGGGGATCTGCCACATGGAGCAGAGGGGTTCGTAGGTGAGCAAAAGATGAGGAGGACCAGTAAGCACCTGTCAGTCTCCATCTGCCCTGCACGTGCATAGAGGGAAGGCTGGGAGAGGGGACACAGACCCCCACCCTGTCGAGCACCAAAGAGGAAAACTTGTCTCTGTCTAAATTAACCAGCCAAAGCCTCCAGGAGAAAGGGGAATGAAGATGTGGGTGTGTTGATACCCTTTCACAGGTGTGAGCCATGAGGAGCAGGTTCCTCCTTCCCAGCTGGGCACTGGCTTTGTCACCATCAGAGATGCCTGTGCAGCTTCCACCTGGGACTGTGTGAAGTTTGCCTTGCTCAACCTAAGCACCAGCAAGAAACACTGAGCTGGGAATAAGTGCTTTTGCAGGGCTTTTCTAGCTTCATGGCGTGTTTTTTATTTGGGATCTGCTCTGCCAGGTAGGAAGTCTGGACTATTAAACATTTAGAGAAAAAGCTCCTACCAACCCAAAAAAGCCCAAACCCACCTATTTCCTTCAAAAAGCCACATACCCCATATCTGTGAGTAGGAAATACATGGCTGGAAGTAAGTAAAAGTAATACTTTGAAGAGAGAGAACACATTATATTTTTCCATTATCTGGTCCAGATAAATTTTGTGGTATGCTTTGACAGCCATTTCAGATTGCTCACAATACAGGTAAACCTTATACACACACAGAGTGTGTGTTAAAAACAAGAAGGACTTAAGAGAAATCATCCTGCCCTTCTGCAGTGGGTAGAGCAGAAGCCCAGGCAGAGTGAGCTTTCATGGATTTTCAGGCCCCATCCTTCTGGATTTTAACACTTCCCATTCCTGAAACCTGTTTTGTGTTGGACATCCCACACAGCTTACTCAGGAGCCACTGGGTCAGTCACATCAGCATCCTCTGTGCTGCAAGTGTGCCTGAGTGAAGGTAATCTGTAGGCTAAATTTAGTAGCAGGTTGCATCAACCCTGTTCCCAGCTGTGATCCATGGCCTTTGTGAATGTATGGAAAGGAGGGGGATCAAATATTCCTTCTGCTGCTGTATTTGGCAGCAATTTTTGCTTTGCTGCCACTGTAGAGGAGCAGGAGAGGCCACAGTTTTCTTAGATGAGTTGCCTTAAGTCTTCCTCAACCTGTAATGTACCTCTATGGCTCCACAGCAAGCAGCTCCTCAGCACTCTAACTCATAAATTGCATAATTTCCCTTCTCCCACCTTTCTCCAACCTCAGAAAATAGGATGCTGTCAGTTCCACAAGGCTCACAGCTCCAGGGAAGCCCCTTTAAGCCACAGCAAACTTCACCTGATTTGTAGGGGTAGTGGAAATAGCACTGACATGTAAAAAAAAATCAATCCTATGAAAAATTTATAAAAAAATAATTCTGATTTTGCCAAACAAAACAAAAAGTTGAAATGTTCTTTCCATAGAAAATTGTAATGTTTTCCCATGCCATATTTTGTCCATTCTGGAAATAACACTTATCTGAAAAAAAAAAAAAAAGTGTTTCTTTTTCATCCAAAGGCAAGATTTGGGATGTAGGAAGTGGTGTTCAGGGACCCCCTAAACATGACCAGAACACAGTGACCCTCCCACCGCTGGCCCCCAGTTCCTCCCTGCCTTTGTGGTGTGTGGAACAGAGAGGGGCTAAGCAGGGCAGGGCTGTGCTGCTGGTGTATCCCCCATCAAAGGCCTCTGGTGCACCTCTGCCTCTGAAGGACACTTTGAAGTGCTGATTATTGCCAAGCAACTGCCAATGCCGAAGCTGGATAGCAGCCTAAGAAATTAAATAAACCCCTATTTAAAAAATACTGAACCTTTCTGTTGTGAATATTGTGCACACCACAGTGAAAAGCAGGGATAACGCCTTGTGAATGACCCCACTCAGTGGCATGGCAGCTGAGATTCACTTCTCCCCACTGCAAGCCTGTAAAAGCCCAGCTTTTTCTCTCTTGTGCATCTGCTGTCCTGACTTGTTTTTAGGGATGCAGCAGTTTTAGTAGATACACATTCTACCTCTCTTTTCTCAGCACAGGACACACTGGCAATTCACACTGCATGGCTGGTTTCTGCAGAGTCCCATCGTCAAAGGAAGGGTGTTACACAAACACAAAAGAAGGCAGGACTTTTTTCCACCCTGGTTCAGGGCTCACATCAGTGGCAACAAGTTAAAAAATACCACATACTTTCTGTGGGGATTTTTTTTGCTTTAGGAGACTTTATAATGTATAGAAAAGTTTAGGTTTTTGGTTTGTGTTGTTGAAGGAGTAGTTTGGAGTTGTTTGTTTGTGTTTTTAAGGTAGTTTATTA
>VXBU01012459.1:82029-102156 GCA_013400315.1 Bombycilla garrulus | reverse complement strand
AATCAAAGCCACAGGCATTTTCAGTATCAATCCAGGGTCTTTGACACTTTTGGCAAGGCTGAAAATCCTCCTGACCAGGTTTTGGGTCAGTCAAAGGCATTATAGGAACCCCCTGGGTTCCAACAACTTTCCTGAGAGTCTAGAGTGAAATAAAAGAGTGCAGCAGTGCACCCAATTTTCCATCATCAGAGTTTTCAGTGCTGGAGGGTATGTGTTGCTGTTTGCCACACATTCCCTTGGATCACACTATTCAGTCTATAGATATTTGAGGCAGAACAGTGTTCTTGATTTGGGCATGAATGCACAAGAATGCAACTCCAGAAATCATTTACTAGATGAAATGTAGCACTTGCCTTTTCCCTTATCTTTGGAGAAGCAGTGTCAAAATATGTTCCCCAAGGTTTGAGCAACTCTAATACAACAGAGGAAAAAGTTGCCACCAAACTTTTGTCCCTAAAATATTTTAAAGAATGCTTGATTCCCCAGAGCCTCAGACAATTATTTTTGAGCAGGACAAGGAGGCCACTGCAGTTTAATGTAGTTGTACCATCAGTATAATGAAGTTGTACAACCAAGCTCAGTCTCTGCAAAAGGCCTTACTTGGACTTGATGCCTGTCACGATTCATCTGAGAGATTAAAAGAATAATTTCCTTAATGCATATGTGCATACAGCAACTGGGGTTTTGAACTACGTTGGAGAATCATGCTGAAACCTAAAATTATCACCAAAGGTCTATTTGGATGCCTGTGCTGGAAGAGATGAGCATGTCTGCATGACAGCTCGTGAGAGGCTGAGTTAGCCTGAATGAGGTTGGCTATTCACAGGATACCTGTCTTACATGCCAGGGCAGGGAGAAAATATTTTACAGCACCCCAGAAGCAAACTTGAGACCTATAGTAAGAGGCAAAACAACAGCAGGAAGACAGCAGGACAGAAAAACCATTGGCAATTTCTTGCTGGAATGAGAAATTTGTAAAATCAACTCCCAAAGTTAGACTCATTTGATGCACTCCTAAATTTGTGCATGTTCATGCCAAGGAATGGCAGAATGAAGAAACTAATGACCCCAGCACTTGTTTCCCTCATGCATGGGTCATTGAAGGAGTTTCTCCTTCATTGTGGAGATAGGTAGGATATAGGTAGATCCTATTCTCTTCTGCGTAGACAAATTTGTTTACTTTGTACAAATGATGATTTGATTTCATCAAATTCATTAGGCAACTGTCCTCTTAGAATGGGGTTTCTCAACCTTCATTATAGTTTCAAATTAATGAGAGAATTTTAGCTTAGAGACATTGTATCTTTTTTTTTGATAAATATGGTTAGGATATTGAGGGCCTTAACGGCAAAAGTGCAAGAAAAAACTTGATGTACTTGGGCATTTTGTTGAGAAGGATGGTGGACCCATCTTCTGTTTTCCTCACCTGCTGACTGACTTAATAAATAAGGGCCCATCTGATGGTCATTTAATGATGACTCTCAACACTAAATATCTCATCATACCATGCTGATTAATCTGTGCTTTATAGCACTGGTTGGGGGTTGTAGATCCTCTCTCATAACTCACAAAGACTTTTCCTCTTGAAGTATCCATACTGACTGTTGCACCAGCAGGGGTACAATATGCCTGGTGTAATACCACTGCTGTGCTTCAATGAACTCATGACTGGCAGCCTAAGCCTTCAGCCTTCAGATGTACCTGCTAACAACACAGCCTGCTACAGACAGTAAAAACAGATGGATCCATTGTACCAAACCATTGCTTTGTTTCGGTTGCCAGATGCTTCATCTGGGACCTGGCAGTTGTATGGACACAGGCATCCTCTCACTGTTTCAGATATGCTCACACTGTTTCAGACCACCCTGGAATACATGAAGAGTCACAGTTTTTAATACATGGTGTGCAGTTCTCACTGGATGCAGGGAATGCACTTTGGTACTTTATTAATGCACAGCACTGCTGAGGATTAAAAAAAAAAGTTAATCATCGAATGACTTACTGAGTTTGGACAGCTTTCTCCCTCCTTGCAGCAGTGGCATTGAGCAGCTCTGTCAATGTCCCACCTCTGCTGCATTGTCCCCGTAGTGTGCACCTGCAGCTGGGCCTGTGGAGCTGTGAGCCACTCCACCACTTCTGTGGACCTTCCCTTCTATGCTGAACTGTCCAACTCAAACCACATATTGGTTCAGAGTAGTCAGGTAAAGGGATCTTGGGCAGGGGGTGAGTTACAGCAGTGTAAGGAGGAGCAAGGGTGGGAACTGTTTCAAAGAGAACTGCTGAAGTTAAACAGAGGATCAAATAAATTCCAGTTTTGAAACCACAAGTACCTTATGTTAAATGCTTTTCCTTGCCAGGATGTGGGAATGATCAGCATTGTAGGAAGGCTCAGGTAGCCTTTCTTGGAAGATTTTCTTCACCATGGTAACACTGAGTACTCTCACAGCAGCTGGTGCTGCAGGGCCAGTGCCCCAGTGACAGTGCCTGCCTTGTGAGCAGGATCACAGAACTGCAAAGCCACTTGGGGGGAAACATTTGGGTGCATCCTCCCTCCACCAATTAGCAATACAGAAAATTACCAGTGAACTGAAAGTAGTTGAAATGACGGGACTTGCTGCAATACCCTCTGTTTCCTCAAACTATGCCTGTCTGTGGCTTTTTTTCCAAGCTATGTAATTTACATCTATAACACCTTTTTGTGCGTAGGATGTGGAACCTGTGGTCACTATTGGCAGCCCTTACTGCAGGAGATGTGCAGGGCTGTGCCACTTCTCCTAAACAGCCTGAATCCTCCCCTGGAAGCAACAATCCCAAGTTTATTCTGCCTCCTTCAAAGGAGGGGTGTGAAAGCAGTATGACTTTTGTTTGTCGCTTTTGCAGTTTTCCAGTTCTTCGTGAAAAGTAGCAAAATCCAGGAAGTCAGCATTAAAAAAAATCAAAGCAAAATGAAGCAAAACAAAACCCATATAATCAACAAAAAATCCAATCCACCAAATCCACAAAAGCCCCACAAAAATAAGAATGCTTTTATTAGAAAAAAAAAACAGATTTTCCCCTATTTTATTTGTTTAAATATTTTGTGATTGCTTTTTGCCTGACAGCTGCCATTAGTGCACAACAGTCCTCAGTTTGGTGCTGGTGACCCAACTGGTCTAGAAAGTAAGATGCATTCATTTTACCCTGCCCTTTTAGAGTACTACTTGCTTTGTTCCCAGCAGTGTTGGTGTTTTGATCTTTTCCTCTCTGATTGCTTATTAATGGATGGATTTCTTTCACTCAGCCTTTGTCCTAGGCTGCAGTGGGCTGTGGGGGCAACTGAGTTTCCCTACAACCTGACCTGAGCATTTCTTTTTACATATCCTACATGCTCTTTAATCTGCCACAGATTAAATGAGTTTTGTTCTTCCTAATTTAATCAATGATTGAAGCCTCTTACGTAAACCAACCTAATTGAAATATTTTAGAGACTGTTGATTTAATATCATTTTCCCAATATTAAAAGCTGGCAGTATGAAGTACAGCAAAGATGCCATCCTTCCAGACTGCTAACAAATCTCCAGCCTCTGAAGCAAATGCTGTCAACTTAATTTTAGTAAAGTTGCTCTTGCTCCCAGCCCTTTCCCCTTCTCCCTTCCCTTTCTTCCTCAGGTAAAAATGCCTCCTCAAGGGTTTAGATTTGAGACCAGGATTTTATACTTTAACTCAAATAGGAACACACTCCTTTTGAGTGCTTCCAACCTTTTTTTGATACCTGAGAAGGGACTGTTCATCCCTTGAAAAGCCAGCCTGCAAATAAAGGAAGGGATAGGGTTTTGTGCATATTTCCTTTCTTCACTACGTATTAAGTCCAGAAACACTTGTTTGCTTGAGGTTCTTAAGGTTTTAAGATGGCTTTCTGGCATTTTCAAATTCTAGATCAGTAGTGCTAAGCTTGCTTTTCTTTGTTTGTTTCCACTGAGCTCATTTTGTGCAAAAAGAAATTTGCACAGATTTTCACATTTGGGAAAGTCAGAAATGTATGAAAGGAAATCTTCCCTTTCAGTTGTTTTACATGAGTTTACTAAACGTACAAGATGTGGTCCTTTTCCCATCCAGCTGAAACAACTTTGATTATTTAATTTTATTTTGTAACTTGCATCCTACCAGTAGTTGCATGTTTAGAAATATTCCATGAATAGAGGCTGATAGTAAAAAACCTTATTTCTTTAACAAGACATAGTTCTACAAGAACATAGAAAAAAGGGTGCATAATGATTTAGATATCTTTTAAATTCGTGAAGTGAAAGGTAAAACAAAAAGTAAAATTCAACTTTGTATTTTTCTTTCAGAGACAGAAAATTTTGTTTTGAGAGGTGCAAAGCATCAAATTGCTTAGAACAGACAAGCAGAACAAAATATTACCATTTCCAAGACTTTCTAAATTATTCTTATAAAAGTTATTATTGAGCATCTTCAGGGGTTTAGTTTGCTTGGTTTGATCAGCTAAACAAATTAGCTTTGTTTGATGTTTTCAGGATCTTTTACCAACCAATATTGAGTGATAACATTGTTTGCGAAAAACTTGAATCAAGTTTTTTTTTAATTCTTGAACAGCTGCAAAACAGTCTGGCTTTGAATGAACAAGGGTAATTTAAACCAATCCCTCAGTAAGAACATAAAGTCACAGAAACATATTCACTATGTGAAGTGCTCAATGATTACCAGAATTTACTGTAGCTTTCCAAAACACAAACTGAGTTCTAGTGTGAGAGTGCATTGTCTCTATGCATGTAATCAAAAGGGACTTTTTCCACAGGGCACCTTCTCCTTACAGTGCACTGATTACACTGGAACATTTCCCAGTCTGAGATTACTTATTCAAGACCTGTTGATTATTTTTTATTCATTTTGTTTAACCAGTTTAAATGTGGTTAATATATTGTCAGCCAAGCAACTCCCCAAAATACCCCACTCCTACCTTCAGCACTAATGGCAACACCTATGAACACTCCTTGTATGTGTTTCTATCAGAAGACATCAGCAGTGTAGTGCACTAAACCCCAGTAAAACACTATTATTGTGTGTTTCATTTTCATAACAAGCATTGCTTTGAGAGATTGAAATACCTAAAAGAGTCCTAGCTGGCTCTGTGTCAGGCTCTCTGCTAAGCTTTTATTGCCCTTTCTGAAATGTTTGAGACAACGATACTTCCAACAGACAAAAACAACAATAAAGAGTTTAAATGTTTGCTTTTGCTTTTCCAGGCCTTTACAGTTGGTGGGAAACTTAACAAGAAAGCATTCAGCTTCCTAGGAGAGGTCATATAACCCACACCTGCCAATTTTAAGTGACAACACTGCTTTTCTCTGTACCCAGAGAAATGTGGCTTCTCCTACTTATGGTCACGCGTGTTCAGTCTATCACCTCCTGATGTTTGTAGCATGAAAGGTGTGCTCCCTGTGTAGATGCTGTTCTGCACACCAGGAAATCCAGTGTTAGGACTGCCTATGTAGGATTCGTAGTGCTGACCAAAAGCAGCTACCTTGAATGTTCACATGTTTTCAAAATGCACTGACATTTATACTTCTGGGCATGTTGCTGGCCTTATCATAGCCGGCAGGGACTTCTTACTTCTGCCAGATATGCAAGGGTGTGCTGACACCTGGTTTGGATCAGTTGTGCTCTCCTGTGGCAGTGGGGCTGTGCACAGACCTGAGGCTGCTGGTCACCACCTTGCCACCTGTGTGCTGCTGCAGGATGGGGCATGGCTGATGTGTCAACAGAGGGACACTCGTGCTGAGCTAGAGGATTCACCGTGCCAAATTCAGCACCATGCTCCTAAAAGCTGGTAAGTGCAAGGGATGAGTGAGCTCTGGTGAACTCCCAGCTAAATGTCTAGATTGGTGTAAATGGTCAAGAAAATGTTCTTCCACTGAAATTTTCTTTCTAGCTGCATTCTATTGAGGTATAAGATCCAACACAAAAGCACTTCTAAATATGCTGTGTAACAGTCGCTTTATTGCAAAATGAATATTGTAAGACAGAAAATTTGTTTCACATAGTTCAGCTCTTGAAAGAAATGTACAAACAATATTCCATGTGTAAAAGGGACAGCATGAAATGCAAACTGAGGGCAAGACTGGCCATCTGATTGTGGGGTGCTCAGCCTGTAAAATGGGAGTGAAGATTCCCTCAGAATTAATATTATCCTGAGTATTATTTCAGTTCAATAAACCACTTCATTACTTTTAGTTAGTATATTGTACACCTGTTAGGGGTTTTATTTACCTGAGGTTTCTGTTAGTTAGGTTGTAAAGGATAAGTATTTTGTAAACAGTGATGTTGAATTGTGGGTTTGATAGATGACATTATCCTGACCTTCAATCCTCAATTGGCAGTTAAAAACAACAGATAAAGGGCTAGGTTCTGATAGGCAGAGCTCTCTCATAGCCTCAAAACTTTGGGAAATCAGTAATTTTTCAATCTAGAACTGTTTCAAAGCAACTGGAATATAGAGAAGCCACTCTGACATCTTTTGCTTTGAGCTTTTTATACCATTTGGTTATGTATTTTAGATGTGCTCACTTCAAAGTCAAGAAGTACTTAATTCTTGATTATTTCAATTAACAATACTATGAATGACAAGGGAAATTATTTTCTTACACTCCTAGTGCTCTGTAACTACAGAGTTTATTTCACTTATTTCCACGTCTCATTTTGTTTGATCATCTATCAGAATATTCTACAAAGCACATTCAAAATATGATACAAATGTCAATGAAGTGCTTGGAGTATTTGTATTATCAAATGGCAAAGCTGCAAGTGACTGTAAAAAGTCAAAACATTTCCACTAAAAGCAACAGCCTCAGTCTCCCCTACACTTTCGGATTAAAGAGGCCTTGCCGTTAGAAATATATGGCATTAGCTCTGAAAAAGTTCACTGTAATTTTCTAAAATTAACTATAAAGGAAAAAAAATTGACCATTTCCTTGAATTATAACATTTAAATCTGTGCTTGGGCAAATGGAATTGGTTACTTTCAGTATTAAAGGATCATTTCCAAAACATTAAGGAGGTACAGAAGAGGAAGTAATATTTAGGACACTTTCACAGATTTTTGCTTCAAAATACAAACATTATGTGGCAAGCATAGTCACAATAAAAATTGTAGCTCTTCCATTGCCTCACTACAGGAGTTCCAAAAGTCCTAAATGAGTTCCAAAGTCCTCCTCTCTCTTTGCATTCTCATCTGCAAAATTGTAATAACATTTCAATACTTCAGAGAAGTGGTGTAAAATCTTTACACAAATTTAGTAAGATATTTGCTTAGGAGTCAAAAAATACTAAGCATTATAAAAGTATTATAAATTATGCGCTAATTTATCTTAAGTTGCAGTAAAACCTGAGTCAAGTGATTTGCAGCAAATCCCCACTGTGAGCTTCTGTAATTAATTCTGGATAAGGTTATCTACATAAGAGCTTTAAGTAATAAAGAATCACTCATAGCTTAGCATTCTTTTTAAACTATTGCTTGTTAACTCTGCAGAATATGTAACTGCATGTCAAGTCACTATACTGCATGTCCCTGTACTTAGAAAAAAATTTAGAAGATCTAAAATAACTATATATTACTACTTCTTGATTTTCATGCTTTGATTGAGAAAATTTGTGCAGAACTCCCTGCAGTTAAGGACCATGACAGAGAACATGTTCAGAAACTGACTGAGGAAATTATCCTCCCCTAGAGTGCCAGCTCAGCAAACACTGAGCAGGTAACCATGTCCCTCCTCATTAAGACAAAATTTAAGCATATAATTAACTTGCAGAATGTGCTTCGTTGCCAAAAGCACATGGATAAATGTTGTCTTGGAAAAGGACCATAAACACAGATAATTTGCTGTTATTCCTTTGACATGTTATTTGGATTCACCTCAATCAAACCACACAAAGTTCTATGTCTGTTACCTAATCATGACTGACTCCATGCCACTCTAAGGTCCACCCCTCTGCATTAGGCCATTATTGTACAATATATACAATAGTATCTAAAAAAGCATCCCCTTCCTTTCCAAGCCCTTGTGATATGTGCTTGATTAGGATTTATCCCCTAGTTTTCATTCAGTGATCTTGTGTAAATGCTTTTGTGCATGATGTCCAGAAAGCGCACATGCTGTTTTGTGAGAGATTTCTGTTTTCATAGATGTGGAATAAATACTCCATCACTTCTGTCTTGCAGCATGAAGCTCTTCCTTTGCCAAAGCATCTAGTTCTTAGGTGCTTTGGGAAGAAGTCTGAGTATCATATTTCCTAAAACTGTGGTTACGAAAAGATTCCCTGCAATGAAACAGATTCATAAATAGAGTTGATAAATGAAAAATAATCAAAGAAATACCTGTCTTGTAAAAAGGAGCTCAGCTGGAATGTGCTATGTGTTGGCAGATCAGGGTTATCATTTCTTCTTCTCCCACCCCAAACTGGCACAGTGGCTTGGTGAAGAAGCATGCAGTCATAATCAAAGAACATCAGACTCGTCTGTGTCAGTCATGTGACTAAAAAGGATTATGTTTTCTGTAGTGAAAGGATGACTTCATGCTGCCCAACACCACATGTTCTATCTCCTTTCTGGCTCCAAAGGTTGAAAAATCACATGATGTTTCCAGTAACTTTGTTAGAGTGAGGGGGAAGTCTTAGCTAACAATGCATTACAATTATATAAATCCTCTACTGCCGGAATGCAGAGCTTGAGAAACACAGCTAACACTACAATCATCTCCAGTGGAAGTCAGTAGATTTCTTTAATCAGTAGTGGAACTGGCAGTGTATATTCTGGCTTGATTTTAGCTGCCAGTAAAATTCCCTCTCTCCCTTGCAAAAAAATGGCATATTTTTGTATAGCCACAACAGATAACCCTGCCCTAATAGTACCTCGTGCTCTGGACTTTCACTACAGGTTTGTACAGCTCTGGGATCTTCCTCTCAATCATGGGTCTAAGGTTCTCCTTCAGTTTCATGTAGTTTCTTTTGAGCTCCTGATGATATTCCCGCTGATCAGCAGTAATGAGGTGCCTGTTTTTCTCCACTGCTTCACCACACCTAGGCAAAAAGAATGAAAAAAAGATATTATGTATATAATCTACTACTGTTAAACTCCCTCATTTTATGTTAGTTAATTTAAAGGGACAAGAATCCAGTTCCTTTAGTCTAGGCATTCCTCTGGTAAGTTGTCAAGACTAAAGTGATAATGAACTAATAAGAAAGCTCTGTTTTTCCCAAGTACATAAATTGAGATGATTTTTTACTTTTTGATATTAGGAAAGCATGAGTGAACTAATAAAAAGGAAATTTAATGACTGAGGAATACTGAGCTAGCTGCCTACTTACTATATAAACAGATAAACTGGCAATAGCAGTACTTAGAAGCTGTATCTTCTGCATGAGACTTGTTGTTATTTAACTCAAATTTATCCTTCAGCAAGGAGAATAGCCTGGATTAGGGACATGAGTATCCTCATATGTGAATATGCTTGTTGAGATTTACAAACATTTCTAAAGCAAAGGATATATGTCTGCCTCTACCACTGTGTCTGCTTGACAGATGTAATTTTCTTATGAATGGCTTTCTACACAAAAATGTAATTTCATTAAAAATTAAATCAAAGCAATAGTCTGAAATGTTTGATTTCTATAAGATGTCAAAAGATAAAACAAATGGAAGATCTTAATTTATACATATTAGTTTAGAGTGATAACATTTCTTCCATTTGAGAATGCAATGCCTACCTAGGCATTCATGTAAGCAGAAATAACAAGTGTGGTCCAAGTGTTTAAAGTGTGAGATGCCAGGATTCATGATGCTAACTTGCATAGGTAATTACTCAGTTATAATATCGTTGTATTATTGCTAATATTGAATGCATTGATGAAATTCAGCATTTCAATTTTGTTTTACCGACCTCATTATAAACTCTTTGAAGCACAGTCTCAGCTTGTTGTGATGTCGATAAAGTTTGGGGTCTGCTGGAATTTCAGCCAGGAACACTTGCGCTACCTCTAGGGGTCCCTTATAGAAATAACAGAGGAAAATGTCAAACACACCTGCTTAGACTGAAAACAGAATACGCATTTGTTTAAAGCCCTTTGTTATTTCATGAGTGCGATTATGAAAGAAAACAAAACTGTGCACAGTTACCATAACAGGATGGGTTTTAGCTCCCCTTCCCCCATGATACTTCCTATGGCAAGCAGAATTTTTGCCCATAATATCTTATCCTTTCCTGTTATTATTCCTCCTCCAGTCCCCCAACAAAGGGAACATATTCCGCTCAGCAGAGAGGAGCTAGGACAGCCCTAATGACAAACCTGGCCCCTCTGTGTGTGTGTCTATTACAAGACCTTCAGGTAATAAGCACAGTGCTGAAAAAAAATCACTCTTTGCAAAGCTTATAATACATTATTTCACAATAGATTATTTGGTTGGTGATGAATCTAGAGAAACTGAGAGTATTTAGGCTTTCAGCAAAAAAAACTAAGCTCTGTGAAACTGTTTTTGCTCAGCCATGTCTTCATCATTCCATTTTAATTTTTTTTTAACTGCCTGGGCTTGTTTTTTTTAGTGTGTATATTTGTTATACCTATTGCATCTCGGCTTTATTTTGGGGCACTCAGATCTTGACTTCATGTATTGACTTAATTTCTATGAAACTGGGTTTGTGGTGGTTCCACAGGAGAATTGTTGTTATTATTATTCCCATTCCCCAAGGGAATGAACAATCTGGAATGAACAAAATGGTTGAGATGGCTAACATGTTAGAAATGAACATCTGAGTCCTTGGATGCATTCACAAGGCTCCTGTGAGTTTCTGCACCTACAGCCAAGACCATGCTTCCCATGAACACTTTCACCAAAAGCAAAACTAATGAACAGTATATGGTGACTAAATATCAAGGGATGAAATTTAAATACAGTGACTAAATGTGTTGGACTAAATGTACTTCTTTCAGTGCAAGAAATAGGAATGAAGAAAAGAATGCCCAGTGAGAAAAGTACATGTATCTGACTTACTTGGATCCCTTACCTGATTTACAGTGGCTCCAACTGAGCCCTGCAAAACCATCTGGAGCATTTTGGCATCTGGTGGTTCTTGGGTGGTGGCTGCAGTTAGTTCCTGTGTTTTTTTACGCATATCTTCAATAGCAACTTCAATTGGGGTTAAAATAAACTAAGGGAAAGGGAAGAAAAGATAGTTCATTACCTGAATCATGCATGCAGCTCACCTGTTCTAAATACAACAATATCACTATAATTCTCCTGTTTCAAAAGCCATAATTGTGAAACCCAGGAACACTGTTCAATCTAACTTGGTAGATGGTTATCTTGGTAGATGGCGCATCTGATTCAATGCTCTTAGACATCTTATCATTTGCAAGAATAGGGTGTGAATCAGACCTCCTGTTTGTATAAATTCATTCTTAAGTTACTTCATGTCTGAAATGGTAGTGTACTTTCTCTTAACCAACCCTAAACCCAGTCTAGTTCTCTGACTGTACTTCTATCCTACTTTTGCTTTATCAGCTAGAAGTACAGCTAGTAAATCTCTATCCTGCCATATCTGTCCCTTCTGTGATGCACCTGTTTACAAGAGCAATGAGTGAAAAATTCAGCATTCTTTTTTTTTCTACCAAGCATAAATTTGGAAATCTTCCCACCCAGAGACTCCTTCAGTCCCTAAGAAATTAGATCTGCCCTCAAAACCCAATTACCTCTTCTCTCTGGATGACATTGATTCTAGTTTTGATGTAAGGGAAAGCATGCATTGTGGTTAAGATGGTGTTCCTCTTGTATTGCTCACTAAGTTCTCCTCTGGGACGCCCATCCATAGTGAAAGGCGTAGTGTACATGAACCTACAGATGTTGAAGTTCTTTTCAAAGTAGGTAACTCTGTCCTTCATCTCATACTCATCGAAATAGGGCTCCACAAAAGTAATTTGTATGTATGCCTAAGAAAAGAGGGAAGAACCATTACAGTACTTTGCAAACCCAAGGAATGTAAAAGGAATGGTGCATGTGAAGTATCCCACAGTACATATTAGCTAAGGATGGTCTGGAAAAGCTCAGAGCTGAAAATTTTTCAGGGATTATTTTCTTATTAACAGAACTTGCATCTATGAGAGCACAGCTTAACCCTGGGGATCAGAAACAGCGCAGAGACCAGAGATCAGAACTTTTAATTTCTATAATCTGTGACAATCTACCATGCTAAGCCTGTCACAGAGGCTTTGATACCCCTGGGCACAGAGATACCAAATATAGTGGTTTCTTTTAGCATCTTAATTCTTGAGCATTAAAGTTGCAATGAGGACTTCTCATTTCTCTTGTATGACAAAGCACTCAACCCTCTCATTCTTACTTTCCCTACCTTATTGGGATCCAACTTTCTTTTGTCTACAGGAGCGGAGTCCTTAATCACTTCCACAGCATCCTCACCAAAACATTGGCCATAAAATCCCTAGAAAGGAAACAGAATTATCCCAAAATTTTAGTCCTTAATGAGATGCTAATGCAATTCTGAGAAAGAAGTGATAACCATGATGATTTCTGGGCTTTGTACTGTCAGTATACTGCTCCGCAAACCAAAGCTGGCCAGGGTAAAGCACTTCTGACAAAGATCACTGAGTTGCTCAGACAATCACAGAACATGAGGTAAAACAATCAGAAGGGAACATAGCAATTCTATAAAAAACAGAAGGGAACATAGCAATTCTATAAAAAAAGCCAAAAAGATATCAAAGCAAATATCTGGCATGCTCAAAATCACTCAATTACTGACCTTCTTGTAAGAAACATAGCCTCAAAAGAATGGATCACTTAGGTCATTATGCTTTATAAAGGGATACTGTGGAAAGTATATGCACTAAGGAAACAGTGGTACAAATCAGTTTGTTACTGAATTTTTAATATAGCAGTAATAATATTAGGACTGTGTGAGCTCCTTGAAAAATATAACATACCATTTGAGATCATGTTAACAGGTTTTTTCCTTACCTCTAATCTGTGAGAAATCTCAGGGAGTTTTGTAATTGCAGGCTCCTTATAAACAAATTCCTGTTCATCCAAATCCCCAAATTTGGATCCATAGAAACCAACACGGAAGTAAGTTCCAAACATTCGTTTTTGACCCTAATTGATAAAAAGAAGAGGAAATTTACAATTGCTCTATGTGGACATTGTAGTATTTGTATGCCTTTTTTCCCCCAACTGATGTATAAGAAAATCCACTACTACATTTTCCCCATTTCAAAGCCAATTTATATGTCATCAGGGCTGATGGATTGTAAGCAGAGGAGAAAAAGCATACAAACTAAGGGGACATCTGACTGCAATCTAATTTAAAACTTAAGCAAAATAATTATCCAAATTCCTTTGAATACATGTAACAAAATTAAAATTTTGCAATTTTGCAATGCAAATTGATATGAATTTGAAACTGACTAGGCTCAGCAATAAGGTTCTTCTGAAGGAAGAGGAGGGACAGTATGAGTGCTGAGAATTTAGATGAGTTTTCATATTTTTTCTGTTTTATAACCAAAAACATTAGTTAATTGACAATAAAGTTATTTTTGTGAAGCAGATGTGGCTAGGTGGACACAGACATGTTCAGCTAAACCCATTTTATATTAATCTCTGCTTTTATGTATGGAGAGCCTTTTTACACTGGAGACTATGTAGGTAATCAAAAGGAGATGGAAGCTTTTCTTTGAAAAAAGAAATGGAACTATTTCATATTCTGGTGGGTTGATCATAGCAGGATGCCAGGTACCCACCAAAGCCACTGTATTATCCCTCCCTACAACTGGACAGGAGAGAGACAATGAATGGTTCATGAGTTGACATAAGGATAGGGAGTGATCATGGGCAAAACTCACTTGACTTGGAAAATCTAATTGAATTTATTACAAATCAAAGTTAGAACAGGATAAGAAGAAGTAAAACAAATTTTAAAAACACCTTTCCCCCTTTCTCCTTAGGCTCTACATCTTCTCTCCCAGTGGCACAGGGAGATGAGAAATGGAGGGTATGGTCAGTTTATCACATGTTGTTCTCCCACTGCTCAGGGAGAGGAGTCCTTCCCCTGCTCCAGCCTGTGGTTCCTCCATGCTCTAGTGTGAGTTTCACATGGGGTCACAGCCTTCTTTCAGGCACCCACCTGCTCTGGCATGGGGTTCTGCATGGGCTGCAGGTGGATCTCTGCTCCCCCATGCATCTCCATGGGCTGCAGAGCCACAGCTGTCTCACCATGGCCTGCACCATGGGCTGCAGGGCAATCTCTGCTCTGGTACCTGTAGCACCTTCTGTCCCTCCTTCTCCACTGACCTTGGTGTCTGCAGAGCTGTTGCTCTCACATATTTTCCACTCGTCTCTCCTCTGAGCACAATTACATCTAGCCAGTAATGTTTTCCCTTTTAAAATGTATTATCCCAGAGGTGCTGCCACTGTCATTTTTGGGCTCAGCCTTGGCCAGCCTTGGCCAGCAGCTGGCATTGGCTCTGTTGGACATTGACATCACCTTTTTAACCCTCCCCATCCACTACCAAAACCTGGTCACACAAACCCAATACAAACATGAACAATTTTATTAACACCAGTCTTAAACAAACAGTGCAACCCAGCAATGTGTCTTGCTAGCAGTGCCTTGCCTCACAAGTACCTTATTAATTATGCTGTCAAAGGCCTTCTGTAGCTTGTTGTGTGTCAAGGTAAGCTTCCTGAAGTCTCGATGTCCTTCCAGTATGGGGATGACAATTTTGTACACTTCATTCACAGTTTCATACAAACCTCCCTTNAAAAAAGAGGAAGAAAAGAAATCCGTCTTCACACACTCTGAGAAGAAACTGTATCTCCATCAATGGCTTGGCTGAAAAGGGGATTTATGGGGACTCATCTGTTATGGGGACTCATCTGTTAATATACTATGTTGTTTGTTTTGATGTTCTCAAAACTTGTAGCAGTAAATGGGCAGTTCTGAACAGCAAACAATGAACTGGATTAGGATCTCTGATCTGTCAGACTCTGAAGCCCAAATTCCTGTGTAAAGCCCTGGTTTCTGCCTCAGTGTTACAAGAATTAGAAATACAGGTTAGCAGCAGGAAGTGGATTTGTTTGTCATGAATGGTTCAGGGCAACCAGAGCTGTATCTGAACAAAGGGTCCCAAGTGACATCTTCAGAGATGCTAAATCACGAGTCCTTACATAGTAAGTGTAGATTATGAGGCGCATGGTTGTATGCTGTGTAAAAGTAACCCTCACATGCCTCTAAAATATATACTTTATGCAAGATCTTTTTCTTAAACGTACTATCCCATGATAATACCAACTGAAAGTCTTGATTCCTGCCTGAGACAATGACTTTCTGCTGATATTGCCTGTGGTCTGCACAGTAGAGGTGTGTATGTGTCTGAGCCAGGCTGAAAAAGCGTGGATTAATCAATCTGACTGAGGCAGTACTCGGACAGCCAAAAATGTGTCCTCTTGTTTGGAGGGTGGCAGGTCTGCGATGCCTGGTTTAGCGGTACTACATTGTTTCCTCATGTCCAGGAAATGAAGCTGTGAATCTGGCTTAGGTAGCTCACTATCCATTCCTTCCGGGTGATTCTGGTCCTCACTCACCGTGCTGAAGAGTTCTGCAGCTTGTTCCAGCAGCCCTACCAGTCCACCTTCTGAGAAATACCTCCCAGAACATATGCCATCTTCATCTGGAGACAAAACATCATCTGAAACAGCAGATTCCTCCAGCACATTGGGTGAAATGTTCTAAAATACATCAGAGAACAGAAATAAAAAACCTAAATCAACAGTACATCACAAAGGCTGAGGAAGAAATTGTTTCAACATATTTACATGCTGGGATGAGTTTTTTCAGGTGCAACCAGGGGATACATAGCTACATTCTTTTTTAGATAACATCATAAATCTCCATATGTGGCAGATCAGGAGTTTCGCTGCAAGAATATGAATTTTCTTTCTAGCCTCAGGTTTAAAATGCAGGCTCCTGTAGCTGTAAAATTTGCTCTCCTCTGGTGGCTGGATTCCCATGGAGCTGCAGTGAGCTCAGTCCCCAATACTACTAGGGTCACTAGCAATGTGCCCTTCCTAGTGCTGTCACTTGGGGGTGGGAAATTCCAAACTGCACTCCAGACCTTCTGCCACTGCTTGAATAAATTGAACTTTCATGTTTTTTTGTCACCTTTTCCAAGCAGAGGAGAAGTAGGACACAGACAATATCGCTCTAAAAACCACAATAATTGATTGCTTCTTCTTGGTTCATCCTCTGCCATACTATACTTTAATCCTGCAGAATTTACTCAGTTTCTTGCTAATGTTATGGACCTTATTATGCATCTAAATAAAACTAGATGAAGTCAATATTTTGATATTCTAGACCATGAAATGAAATGTCTACAGTTCTTCAGGATTTCTTTGAATAAATAACACTGGGTGGCATCAACATTAAAAAATTTATAATATATAGAAACAAGTGCAAAGTAACAGTGAAATATGTGTACATATAGTGTGGGACTGGCATATGTAACTTTCAGCAGCAGCAGAAAGACAAAGCTTCGATTTTCTATTAATTAAAAGGAGTTAAATTAGCGTCATAGTGTCTCACTTCAGCAGAAACTGGCAATGACAATCTGTCTGAGTGCAGGATGGATGCCAGCCGGCTAGCTAGCTGAGTCCTTAAGGACATCTTTATAAAATAGCAGAGACACTGAAAGCCATTACTATTGATCAGATTTCAGATAAAGAATTGGCACCACACACCACTAGCAGCATTGGGCTTCCCCCCCCGGGTTTTACAGATGTCTTTATTTCTCCATGGGTGAAATTTATCCAACCATGCTGCCATCACACTGCCTACTGCACATCATGTCAGCGCCACTGGAAGGGTGAGCACAGCCTCAGAGCAGCATTCACAGGAGTTAAGAATACATCTGAATTTTGGACAGGGGAAGAACTAGAACCCATTTAGCACACCTATGCCACTTTTTACTGACCAATCTCATTGAAGAGAGTGACTTCAACCAGACTTAAGATCACTGGCATATGTCAGTTTCTGCCACCTGCAGAAACTCACAAGCCATGCAGATTGATTTTTGGTTTTCCTTTTCTGTAACAGGAGCCATTAAGGACTCTTCTCATGTGACTCTAGTGACTTTTTATAATTTTAATTTTTTTAACTTCTTATTTTCCTTTTGTAGCAAAGAGAAGAGTATCTAGAGAAGTGATTTCCATACAAAAGTAATGAGAAAGTCACAGACACCAATTATCCCTTCTCCACCTTTAAGTCTCTAATAACTAATGTCAGGAATGTATTTTCATGTTTTACAGTCCATGCACTCCAGGAAGAGAGAGCCTGCATGACATACTCCTGGGGCTTGCATGGTCTTTTGCAAAGTGGACATGCCTCACCCATCTTTAGCCTTGCTCTACCTTTCATATTGAAGAATTTTACATATCCCTTGTATAATAAAGGCAATACATAAATCACTATGTATTTTATCAGCAATTACATTGAATTTCACAAGCCTAGTTTTCATTAAGAAGAAATATTTCTGTAAACTCAAAAACCCCTGTGATCCCCAGCCCTTATCATCATGTTAAATATGGCCAGGATAGCCTGCAACCTAGATGCCCAAACAGCCCAGGCAAATTAGGCTGCTGCTGAGCCATGTACCTCAGCAGGTAGACACAGACACTAAGTACTTGCCTGTGTTAATACAAAGTGGTTTTAAAGTCAGTCCCTATGCACTTCATACTCTCACTAATTCTGCATTACTGCTTGTGAAGGGGATTTAGTGTAAACATGAATTAAGCTCAAAGGGAATTCCACTGAAAGTGACCCCACTCTGATTTTCAGGGATAGTTTTGATGGCATAGAGGGAAGCGATTTTATCTGGTACAATATAAGGACAGTCAGTTTTCTGGATGCTAACAGTCTCACTGCAGAAGATCAAAATTAGAACTCATTTGATCCTTTGCTGACTCATTTTACTCATCTGTTAAAAGAAGATAATACTTCTGCTCCTCCAGAATATTTTTATTAACATTATTATCACCCTCAATTCCACAACTAAATGCATATCACCAATACTAGGTGATCTCATACCTGAGCCAAATGAAGAAATGATCACAGAAAGAGTCAGTGACACCTGTAACTACACATAAAGCCAAGCCAGTCTGCATAGTGTTTCCCTCATTTAACAAGGAAATCTGAATAAGATCTTCACAGATGCTACAAAACATAAACTTGTTTGCAAAGAATGGGAGACCTTTTCTTGAAAGCTTATGTAAAAATGCAAAGGGTTATTATAGTTAATTACTGTTATTGAGTAAACTGAAATTCAAAATTGTGCTGTCAGATAAAGAGTTGTGTAATTGGGTTCTTCTCATTAGGTCGTTTTATTGGCTTTCTCCTATGGGGCAACTGTTTCTTTGGACAAAATGCATTTACACAAGCACTTTGATGGGAGAAATTTATTTGCTGCTTTTAAACTCCTACATTTTTGCTTGTCTAGTGCCCTGTACAATAGACTTCAATTGTCTAACATAAATGAAAACATCCATTTATAGCAATCTGCATAATCTAGGAGCAATGTAAGGAGGAATTGCATTAGGGTCAAGTGTGTGAACTTACAAGCAC
The DNA here is from genome assembly GCA_013400315.1 of Bombycilla garrulus. Lineage (NCBI taxonomy): Eukaryota > Metazoa > Chordata > Aves > Passeriformes > Bombycillidae > Bombycilla > Bombycilla garrulus. The sequence goes on along the minus strand of VXBU01012459.1, from coordinate 83,479 downwards.
TCAAGACAGGCTGGGAGCAGGATGACATCGGGGAGGGAATGCATATTTAATTTATACCCAAATGATGATAGTATCTAACAAGTAGGGAGAAAATAAGTAAATAGAAGTAATGCATGGAAGTTTGAAGTTTGAAGGTATACAAAACTGATAAGGGATGCAAAATGGCAGAAGTATAAATCCATGGCCAGAAATTTACCCATTACAAAGAATATATACAGCCATCTTGATATTAAAGAAATCAAGAATGCACACTTGTCCATCACTTAATTACTAAAGTGGAATTGCAAATACTAATGACCAACAAACTAAATTCAATGCAAAATGCTAAGTGGCTCAATCATGTTCACATTTACTATTTTGAAGGGAAAACATCCTAGGTGGTATGGTTATATCAAGGTATGATGAATAAACCAAGTATTAGTGTTAGGTATTTCAAACTCACTTTGACAATAAAATGTGTTCCACAACAGATCAAAAAAGCTAAGCAAAAGCATATTCAAGCAGTGAATCCTGAGCTGCCATATGCTTTAGAAAACTGGGGAAGTTGCAGAAGATGAAATATGCTTTGGGGATCATCTATTTCTTTAAAGTGTACAAGATGAGCAGATGGTGGTAGGCTCATCAGACTGCAACAAGACAAAGGGGTGGAAATACTGATACAAAATTACTGAAGAAAGCCTTAAAGGTATTGTACTTAGCATGAATCCACACCAGACTACACAAGCCTGATACTTTCTAATAAAATGGATTACAATCTAATAAGGGTAATAATGTCTACATAGTAGATGCCTATAAAACATCTAAGGTGATCCTACAAAATATTTCCACTAATTAGTTGAAATTATTTATAATTTACTTTAATCATTGCAGCCAAAAATTCACTGGTTTCAGGGAATAGTGATAAAAGAGAAATTATCAACATATGGCAAAAAATTAAGAGTTTGGCCATTTTTATTTTAATAATGTGATTAAAAGAAGCACTAAAATAATTGGATTTGCATATGAAGTCAGTTGAGGTAAGGGTATCCAAAACTGCATAATCTGATAAAATAAGTGTATATATATCTGCATTTAAAAATGTCTAACTTTAACCACAAACACATGCTTTCATTTATGTGATATAGAAAAGAAAGGTGAAAAATGAAACCAAAGAAAACTGTCTGGAAAATATCAGTTTATTACTGAGTAAAGTGCTCAACAAAGCCAAAAGAACCCGTGGAGTCTTCAGAGAGATAATGTGATAGCTATGGCTCATGCTGAAAGAACTTATGGGACACTTTTACTTGACTTGCTATACTGGATTGACTGCAGCGATTGTGTTATTCATCAACCAAAAGGGTTTGGTTAGTAACTTGAGGGCAGTCAACGGATTGGAGAACACGCCTGAAAGAACTGAGCAGCTCCAATTATCTAGATTATGAGAAAGAAGTTTGAAAGCTGCATCTGTCAC
>VXBU01012459.1:26061-81983 GCA_013400315.1 Bombycilla garrulus | reverse complement strand
CCATTGTAACATCTGGCCCATGCAAGTATCTCTGCTTTGCTTAGCACAAGAACAAACATACACACTGTGGGGAGGTTGGGGTGTTGTCCATTTTTTTTGTGTGTGTGTTCTCTTTACCTATAGTACCTATAGAGTTTTGTACCATTTGTTGCGNCTGCTGCTTCTGCTCGCCCCGCTGGGACACCGCTGAGACTGCGGGAAGAACGGTGACCCATCTAATCCATCCCTGCACCAGAACTCCTGCGTTCCATCTCGGAGTTCTTCCCCTCTCCTCAGAAGGCCCATCGGAGCCATCTACGACTACAGACTATCTGCAGGGTTCGTGAAGCAAGGCCTCAACCCTCCGTATTGCCGGCTTTGCCGGAGGGCATCCTTGACCTTTTTTCTTTGTAGTTGTTGTTGTTAATACCGTAGTTATTGTTCATTTGTATCTTGTTATACTCATTAGTAAATGACTGTTATTCCTCCCCATATCTTGCCTGAAGGCCGCTTAATTTCAATAATTCGGAGGGAGGGGGGCTGTTTCTGAGGGAGGGTTCTGCCTTTCCCAGCAGATACCTGTCTTCAATCCAAGACACACACCAGGACTGCCTCATGCTCTCAAAGCCTTTTACCTGAAAACTGACACTGCCCACAGGGAGGTAGCTCCGATCCTCAAGCATGCTCAGGTACTCTGCTACCAGTGCTGCAGCATGCACTAGGCACATGGCTGCTTCTGTGTAGCACTTCCTCTTGGTGTGCTTCTCTGCCATGTTCTGCAGCCAAGTCAGCCTCAAATCTGGTGATGTCTGATATCCTTTTGCAATTCTGGAAACACAGGCCAGAAAATAGGTGTGAATTACCACTTCTCAAATAACAAAAAATACCTTTATAAGAAAGGAAGAAGACATCTCTGTCTTTATACTATTGATTAAACAGAAAGCAAAATAAATGGTTAGGCAGTGCTGGGCAGGAGACAGAGGGGCTATGAGGAAAGTAAAACTGCTGCATCCAAGACTCTTCAATGTTCCTGACTCTTATCCTTGCCCAAATCTATGTCCACCTCTGAAAGCGCTGCTATGTGCTCACTGCTGCAGCCTGGGTCCCTTGTGACAGACCAGCTCTGCTAAAGAGGACATGTGCATAAACAGAACAGATAGTTTGTTACAGCTTGTCCCTAAAATGCATAGTTCAGCTCACCTCACTGCAGAATTTTCACAGTAGCAATTCTAAATGGATTCACCTGTACATGAGGTCCATCAGCATCTCTGGATCTTCCTGAAATTCCCTCATTTTCACAGTATCAGACAGGATGCTGTTCAGATTACACAGTAGCTCCTCTACCTGAAGCAATGCAGAGATCAATGTGCAATTTTCAGGTATTTATTTTTTCCTTCTGGAAAAACAACAGCATCTGCACCAGATGATGTTACTCTCTTTAAGCCTCTTTTACCTAGGGAAATGTCAGGATGTTTTCTTCCACTCTATGCAATGCAGCATAGACATAGCACTGCTGACAGCAAATCTTACATACACATACTTTAATTAAATAAAACGAGCTGAAATCCTTTGATCTATTTATTTCTGAATGAAAAAAAGTCAAATGGGCTAATGGAGTTTAGCTTTAGTCGATCTTTGATCTGAAACCAGATGTTTTTGTAAGTCTTCAGCAAACCTGAGTTACTCTAAGAATTTTAAAAAGTATTTGACAGTTGTATGAAATGTTTTTCCTTATTGCTGCTGACAGCTACAAGTTGGCAAAAAGAGAGAAGTTTCCCGGATGGTACTTGTCTGAAAACATAATGAATCAAATTCAATTTTGGGAAACTCTTAGAGGGCATAATTCCTGCTGGGGTCTAGGAGAAAGCTGTACTCAAAACCAAGAGATGATTCTCCCGTAATGTGATTGCAGGGGAAATTCTTAAGAGGTTATTTTATGGAATAATATCTACCTCTTCCCCACTTATTGTTGTGCTAGACATAAACCCATACAATAACCTCTTCATCATTATTTTCATTGCTTTGGAGGACCAAGATCTAGAATTTGCTTCAAGCACAGTCCTATGTAAAAGCTCCTGGTAAAAGCCATAGATAACATAAAATATTTAACCTGAAAGGGAAATGGTGTTGCCTGCATATCTGTATCTTCCTCTGCATAGGCCAGGATGGTTCGCAAGGATCGTCGAAGGAATTCCTCATTGAACTCAGGAGATTTTCCAACCAGAGAAGCTAGTGACATGGTCACCTGCATCTTCACTCTTGAAAAATTCTTCCCAAAGAAAAAACCAAAACCACATAAGAATGATGGCTGCACTGCAGTTCACATATCTATCTTCTCTTCTAAGCAAACGCACTTTCTCCTGCCCACATTGAGTGCAGTAGACTCACTGCTCACATAACTGGCCCCTGATGCATCAAACCTAATCATGTTTTACCCTCTTAAGGCAAAGATCCCTAATTCTGACATGTCTGTGCTTTGGTGCTAGAATGTTCCTTGAAAGATGCATGCTTGCTTGAGGCAGGAGAAAGCCAGAAACACCCCTTTCTCCCTTTGCACAGGCCAGAGGGCATGTGGGATCAGACCACACATAGGAGTAGATGAGGAAGAATGACTGGAAAAACAAATTCCGGAAACAAATCTGGGAAGCAATAGGCGTCTGGGAGCTTCCATTGGTGATGCACTACACCCTGAAGTACATTTTCCTTCTGCAGAGCATACATTTCTTATATATCCAAGGTTTTTAAAGTAATAAATAGTGAAGGAAATTCGATGCAAGATCAGATGCTATCCAAAATGTTAATGCATACCCTTTTATGCTAGAACATTACTAATCTACATGCATAATGTATGTACTTTGCTCCATGTGTGTGCCAAAAATCACAGCCTCAGACCAAGGAGCTGGCGAAGAATTCCCATTAATACAAACATACAGGAGTTCTACTGAGGTTGCAATTGCATTAGAACACAACTAGACTGAGTAGTTCTGACACAGGAATGAAAGAAAAAAGACAACATAAAGAATATTGCTTATGCATTGCATAGCCTTGGCTGTCAGAGGCCTAATGCTGCTCTGTTTGAAGCTGCATTTCCAGATATTGCAGGACAAGTCATGTTTCATTAATCAAGGCAATGAACAATAACTAATGCTACTTTCCCCCTACACTTCTAGCACTTCTCTTGGCTCAAATGTGTGAAACAGCAGAGCAGGTGACTGCAGATGCATTCCACTTGCTATTGCAACTTCAGTCTTTGTTTCAATTGATCACAAAAAAGGTGGCACAAAATATACTGCTGCTAGCAAAATCTTACACTGGTAGAGCTGAAGCTGTATCTCATGAGGAGATAAAGAGTGGCACAGGCTTGAGTCCGTGTAATATCTATGCTGCTGCTGCAGTGATGGAGAACTCTTTGACACAGGTCAGCACACTGTTCAACCTCCTCTTCAAAAAGCAAATCTCCAAACTAAGGGAAAGAGAAGAAAATATTTATTACTCTCATTTCTAACCATTAAACCATCATCATCTTAGTGTACAAAAGTCACAGGATTCAGGAAAACTCTAAAGTTTTCAAAAACTACATTTTACACTTCTTTTTATTCAGACTTCTGATTCCTGTGATCCTGTATATTCCATTTTTAACATTTTCTACAGGAAAGTAGGGTTTGAAAATAGCCTTTGTGTTTTGAAAAAAAAAAAAGAGATAGAATAAACTCAGAATATGATGGCTCCAGGAGTATTTGAAAACATCAAATATTGCAAAATTCTTAGAAGCATGGAGATTTGCTATTTTCAGAATATATAATGACTGATGAAGCATGTAAATAAATACTTCCTTATGTATATGGAGCAATTTTTAGCTCTTTGCACCAATGCCCTACCCTCCCCAGGCCTCCAACATGTTCTTCTTCCTATGGTGTGTCCCAAAACTTGCCAGACCTTCCTATACAGAGTCTTCACAATGCACATAGTAGGCAATAAACTCAGGGGGCAGGATGTCTGTCCAAAGAAATTCTCAGTAGAGACAGCACAGATGCACCAGTGCCATATATACATACACAGGATTGATAAAGGTGTGTGGGTGAGCACCGGATATTGTTTCCAATCTGCAGACCCACTTCCCAGTTCTCAGTCTTTCTTCAGTCCATTATCTCACTGTTTTCTGTCTAAATTATATTACAAGCCTGCTGTCTAATTTATAACACTTTCATTTGTAAAATAACATCTATATGACTACAGTGTAATAGAAATAATTGGAATGATTGCTTAATGAAATACAGAAGTGAGTCAGCTTAACTACAAGATCTATTTCAATGAGAATAACAATTGCTTCACAAAATTCATTACTGTAATTGGAAGTTAGCTTTTAAAGATAAAGTAAAATGAAAACATAATTATTAGTTTCATAAGTATTCAGATATCTACCCTATAATTAGGCTTTGTCAGCCAATCTGCATTTGAGAGCCGACAGGCATTAACTGGACAGGAGTATCCTGTTTCTTATTTGTATTTTAGAATAGTTTAGGAAAAACAAACATTTCATGGATTCTTCCTTAGTGGAGCCACTTTTCTTTGTAGGAGAATGGATCTTAAAAAAATTTTAGAGGCCTTATGAAGCACCCAGCCCATTATGACCTCTACTATAAAAGAAAGACTTTGGATCAATTGCTGTCCTTATATATGCTTTGAAGTTTGTGGGTGCTTTTCATTTTGTTACGTTTTTTTCTTTGGTTGGTTGGTTGGTTGGTTTTGTTTTTCTTTGTGGTTGTTTCTTTTTCTGATCTGGATTTTTTTTTTTATTGGTGATACGGAAGTGGAACAGAGATGAGGATTTGGCTTAGTTTTTAGGCAGAACAAAGATGAAAACTCTCAATATCTTAGAGTCTACTTACAATTCTGAAATCTGTCTTAGAAATAGAAACCTAGAATGATGCCCTCAATGTCTCGTGAGTTTTCATTTCTCTGCTGTCCATCTGATTGGAGACTAGTCTTGCTGATATAATAATTGAATTTGACTTTATGGAATTCTTGTGCAGTTCTTGGCATTAAGATTCCTAATTAAAATCAGAATCTACTTGAAATAAAGTGTGTCAAATTGCTTACCTTTTCATTAGTAAATCTTATATGATTAAGACTGGACTACTAAACCCGCAAGATTATTTAGATTTAATTATTCCATCTTGTGTGGTCAGTGAAATAACCTTGCAACAGGTGTATAAATCCTACAACAACCCTATAGATAGTCATTTGTATTTACATATGCAAAATATATTTAATAAATGTCAAAGGAAAGTGGTAAGTGAATGCACACAGCTCTGCTCTAGAAATGCCGTTCTATTAATTTGATTGGAAGCATGAAAACAAAAGTATATCAAGAGCATACCTTGGCAATGAGTGCTCTGAGTGTGGCAAAGCAATGAGTCAGGTAAGTGGTGCTCTGATCATAGCCAAGAGAATTTACCAGGACCTTCAAAACTCCTCCCAAGAGATTATCTCTGCATTCTGCTGCAAAGCTCGCCTACATAGGAAGGAGAAAAACAATAACTGTATGAAGTAATTCAGCAATGAACTGGCATATAGGAATTGAAGTTCTGCTCTCTGGCACATGAGACATCTGGGAGTTTAGAATTTGCAGTTCCTTCATTTTTAACATCTGTGTCAGAGAAATTTTGAAGCGCTTTTGTAGTGACCAAAAAGACAGAGGGGGAAATGTCCCAAACATTTTCCAAGTTACAAAGACTCTCCAATGCATTTTTAAGCTCAGTCAACTTCTGCAGTGATTTTTGAAGCTCCATTTCTGTTCTTTCCAATCCTTCATATATACTTTGGCTTAGAAACTGGTCCTGTGATGGGCAAGTGCCATCCTTTCTCTTTTATGCTTGATATCCTGAGCATCTAGGCTAAACAGACATCCTGGTATATTCTGATCAAATCCACAACCAAAACAGTGGGGAGACTAGGTGCTATGAATGATGTCATGTGAAAATAATGTCCAGTATAACAAAAGTCTAGCAGATAAATGCTTTTCTACAAACAGGTTTTCAAGCATGACGTTTTCTCCTCCATACCTATGATTTTTTTTGTATTCAAGACTACACAAGTTTACAGAGACCTCAAAATATTTTGCATTGTCCAAGAACAAAAGGAAAAATTAATCTTGCTTCCACCGGCTTCTGAGGGAGCAGGAATTGGTACTAAGCCACCTCTACTATTTGTTACCTGAATGATGTTTTCTTGCATATCAAGAATGATCAGGTTAGCTTCAGTTGCTAGGTTTCCACTGATCAGAGCTTCTTGGTCTAGCTCAGCTTTTGTCCTGCAAAAAAGAGCTCTAATTAAAGCAAGCAGAGGGTACCGCAAGAGTTAGATTACCTGCTGTTTAAACAAAGCCAGAACACAAATGCATACCATTCTGTATGATCCCATAAGAGCAAACAATGGTAATAGTGTTCAGAAGTATTTCTTAAAAACTTATGGACTTAAATTAGGAAAGCTGCTATCATAGAAGTGCAGTCACAAAAAAAGACTTTTGAAAACTAGGCCTCTAGACAGTTTGGATAGATACTTTTTTTCCTTAATAGTCACCTGCGTAATGGCTACTTAATATCATGTTCAGTTGTTCAGCAAACTATGCTGTAATTTCTGAATGCATTGCCTGGAGCAGGGCACAAAACTCCAAAATGGAAAAATAGATAACTGATCTGACAATTCCATTTAAAAAATGCAAAAATAGTAGAATAGACCAAAGTTGAAATTTCTTCAGTGCCATAGAAGCATTGTTTAACGTAGGCAATTTAAAATGTTGATGTTCACAACAAAAGACAGCAGGTCCATACAGCAGTGTCCTAGGCCATTTAAGGGAGAACTGAAATATTGATAAAAGACAGGAGATAGTGGTAAGGCAACACATGATACATTCTTAGCTGAGACTTAGGACAAGGTCTGGAACACAGTTCCACTGCAGCTGAATAAGCATAAGAGCAGCTACTAACAAAACTGTGTTTTCACACATCCTTTGTATGCCAGAAATGCAAAGAGGCATTTTTTTTTCCTAAACTGCTCAAAAAGGTCTGTTGCCTGGCTAGAGACTGCTCTCTAGAGCTTGAGATGAAAGATCCTATGACTTTGGTCAAAGTTCCTAAGGTGCATTTCTGTAGCTGGAGCAAAACCCTTAAAATCACGCTTCTGAGTAGCCATTCAAAATGTGTACCTGCTCTGCTACATTCATTTACCCAAAAATAAAACCAGAGAAGCAAAGAGCCATCCTTTAGTGCACGAACAGATAGTTCTGAGGAGGGCTAAGAAAGGAAATCAGAGAAGTCATATGGTTAGTAACTAAAATGACTCAAAGCAACAAAAACCAGAAGGGACTGCCAAAACTTTAGTGCTATAGTAAGGGCAGAAATCCCAATTAGACTAAGAACTGAAGAAATTTAGTGAACTTTACAGGTGTTTGTGCCATTTCCAGTAACCACTGAGCTTTGTACATTAGCCATGCTGACTGGATCTTCTCTGGCATGACCCCTATTGTATAACTGCTGCTGTAATCCCAAAGCACTATCTTCCCTGACTCCTGCTAACAGAACTTCTCTATATTAACATAGCATTAGCTGATTTAATGTGGCAGAACATATACCACAGTACTGTATATACTTAGGAGCCAAGAGCAATACTAAAATAAACATAGCAAGCCTCAGTGGTGTATTTGATACAACTCTATCACTAATTAATATTTGCCACACTGTTAATAAGAAGGAAAAAAACATGTAGATAGCTATTTAAAATTCTCCTTCTATATTTGCAACCTCTTTGTTGTGTCAGAGCAACAGCTGGATATTTCTGCTACGTAAATATTTTCCTTTTCTTTCTTCTTGACAAAAGACGGAAAGGATTGAAACTACTCATTTTGTAATAAAACACCCTAGGAGCGGAATAGAAACATGAAAACCCCAAGCAGCTTGGTTCTAATAAAAGCAATATACATTAATTAAATTACTTACTTATCTTGTCTCTCATTTGCCTGCCGCCACTGCGTCTGCTCCTTTCTCCAGCGCAGATTTTCATTTACCCCTGCTGATCTGTCATTCCCTAAGAGTGTAACATATGTCAGAGAGATTAAAAAAAAGGGGACACCTGAAGTCTGATAGCTCACCAAAAGAAGGAGATATATTTCTGTAGTAGTCTGTCAGAACTAAAACCATTCAACTTACAGGTTCAGGGCTCTAGTAAAAAGATTAGTCACTTTTTTTTACTTAGGACTTTTAGAGCATTAACTTGCTTAATGTCTACAAAAACCTACAAAAACCAACCCACAGATTTTCCATTTATTAAATGAAGCAACCTTTTTTGCTATGAACAATTTGTTTTTAGTGATAGTTTTTATACCATTTCTTGGCTCTTGATTAGACATTTACATAACTTTTTAAAATGTTTTGAAATTTCTTTCTTGCTTCATATTCTTCACATAGAGCTACACCTTGGATTGTTGAAACCTTGTAAGATTTTCATCCATTCAAAACCAAGGATGGTCTGCAAAGGAATGGACTGTGGGAGAAAAGGGGTGAAATGGACAAGGATGAAAATGGATAGTGTGCACAAACCCAACAAACTCATTTATGTCTACAGTCACATGATTCCCTCTCAAAAGGTATGGGGGTACAAGGGCAATAAGTACCAGCTGGTATTCTGCAGCGCTTCATCATTTCTCCTCTGGCTCCTTCTCCTCTCAGTAAAGCCTCCTCTAATCGAGCTTTCACATCCCGTGACTTCTGGAGTGCTTGGGTGCTAACTTTATCTGAGCTTTGCTTGCCCTGAAAGTAAGGTTAAAGCAATCAATACCAATATCTCCATTTTTGATCATGAGACCATCAAATTACATCTCCAGAATGAGATATTACAGGAGAGACCTGTAGAGGGGGCAAAAGCAATGAATATGATTGATTAATACAAAAAGTCTAATAAATGTTGCAAATGAGGAAAGAGGTACAATATGTACTGCTAATAGAAACAAAGATGTAGTTCACTACTGCAGAGAAAGAAACTAAAGTTCAGGGACAAGTTTATTCGGTCCATTTCAGACAGACCCTCTCAAGAGAAGAGTGCTGACATCAAATCCCTGCTCTTAACTAAAGAGCCATCCTTCGTGTCCTGTCCAGTACCTATTGGAGCTGTCAGTATAATTCCCACCAAAAATAGCCCTCAAATACCCAGGTAAAAAAAAAAAAATTAATTAAACTACTTAGGACACCTTCATAGGACTTCCTCAAAAGTTTTGGCAGCATTTTGCTTGAAGGCTATTGCCAATTATTTTATCTGAACTATTTTGTCCAGATTAGATAATCTACTATTTTAAGCATTGTCAATAACAAATTTCCCCTGGAGAGCTGGAATTTAGGGAAAAAATTGATCCAAACCAGGGCAACAAAGCCATGCCTTATTGCACTTACCTTATACTCAAAGCATGAAACACAAATGAAGAGGAGGTCTAAAATCCTGTTCAGCTGCGTGGATGGAAGGTCTGCAATCCATTTCTGTATTAGGTTCTGATCAGCATTTTTCATAATCCAGAGGAAACAGATCAAAAGGTTGCGAGTAGTATCAGGACCTAATGTGGCACTCTGTCTATAGGGCTAGGAACACAAAGTAAATGTCAATCGAAAAAAGAAAAAGGAGAGGAAGGTCATTTGGGTGAAATAATCGTACTTAAATTTCATTGGAATCAAATCTCAGGACTGGGCTTCAGTAAATTTGACTTCTTCCAGGTGATAATTGTTGTAATTTTGACTGTATGTGTAATTAGTGAAAGGACCAGTTGAATGCAAGTGAAAGACTCAGAGAAGCACCACTTTGCTACATGCTTGTATAATAATTTCCTTACGAAAATATAGAAAAAAAAAATTCTATATTTTCTATAAAAAAATAGAAAAAGAGTCTGTAAGCATTTGTTTCCCTCCTGCCATGCAGTTGTGTCAGCCAAATTCTATAGTAGATAAAAAAAACCCCAAAAACATAAGAGGAAAGATCATACACAGAGAAAAAGAAGTTTCTGAATCCCAGATCCATGGATTCAGGTAAGACTGGAACTGTGGAAATGCCATAGTGGCATTTGCTGATCTGGAAATGCTTCTATGTTTGGTGTGGAAACGGAACTAGGCATGTGGGAGAAAAAAGTGAACAATGTATGGTAAAATAGCAATTAAAAAACTAGAAGAGAATAGGAGAAGATGACAAAAGGACTATGAGAGATCTGTCAGAGTTGGAGGAAACAAAAATGCAGTTTCTCAAAACTGTAGCTATTAGTGGCAAGAAAGGATAAAAGGAGAAAAAAAAGGAAGATGAGAACGGATACACGAAAGGAGATTGGCAGAGTAGTGAACATACCAGCGACACCAGAGGTATTCCAGAGTTCCTGACGTTGAATTGACTCCCTGCAATGGCAAAGGCCACATTTTGGCTGATAGCACCTGAAGACTCCTGTTCTTCTTCTGGGTTTCCTGTGCGTCCCTTTCCACTGCGGATATCTGAAACTAAATTTAAAATAGCCCATTGGAACTTCAGGACTAATCCAGTTGCTTCTGCTCATGTGTCACAGTTTTCTATCAGTCTTTAACCTAGCAAAATAATTGGCATCTCCACTCCTGAGACTGTCCAGCTGACATACTAAGCAGTGAAAGAGGTACAGCATTAGCAAGAGAAACTGCAGCCATCTGCAAAGACTGACAGATTACTTAAATACATAAAATATATAAAAAGTGGTAGCAAACCTGAGATTATCCCTGAAGTTCAAAGCCAAGCAAGTGCTTTGTAAGACTTAAAATCATCGAGTTCTAGTTAATGTCAGTCAAGAAGATAAGCACAGAAACTAGCCATGGGTTTGATAATATTCAACAACATATGTAAGGGTGCTAAGAGCTGATAGATCCAGTATTGCTTGCTGACTTAAAGACAAGTTTTACTTCACGCACCTGCATGCTTCTATTCCCTGCTAGTTCTTGACATCACTTTCAGCAAATGAAGTTATGTATACCTAAGTTTTGTAAAAATCTTGTCTGATTTTGAGCATCCATTTTGTGTTTTGCAAGTTCTGTTTTTCATAGAAGCTGAGTGATCAGCTGGACACCATGTATTCAGAATGGGATCATAGCATTTTGTGACAGATTCTCAAAGACACTCTAAAGCCTAGCCATATTTTACACCTGGGCTTCTTCATAATAACTCTTTTCATCTATGGCATAAGGATAATGGTGATAAGTAACATTTTCATATTATTAAGTTTTTTGTTAAGACATTTAAATGCTAAATATTTTCAGAACCAGTGACAAAAATATACTATTCAAAGTTTATACCTTTAATTAGTTTATTTTGGTATCATGTTAGTAGTAGTAAAAAAGCAATAGAAAAAGAGAATACAATTCAATTTCTATAATTGTGGCGTAACATGATGTCAGTATCACTACCAGTATTTTCACTAGTGTTAAGTGTATCTAGTACTAAATATTTCTTGCAGACCTTGCAACCTTTATTTGGAAGGTCATAAAACTTACACTAAGAGATATGCAGGAGTACTTACAGATATATCTCTGTTCTATAACCTCCTCATGAAGTGAGGACACTGAAGTTTTTCCTGTCTGTAAAAATCCAGTTTACTTCTAAGTAAAGAAATATTCAGCCTTACTAGACTAATCTCTTATGTTTGATTAATTATTTAGACAAGTCCCTCTTAGAAGTTGAAAAATTCAAAGGCAAAAACATCTTACTTGTAAAATCGTGGAGTTGCGGTAGAGAATCCAAAATTATACCAACCAAAGGGAGGTAAAGAGCTGCAATTTTAACCTTCACCTCCTTTTTGGAGCAACGTGGGTCTAGGTCATGGGAACTCAGCAGGCTAAGGATAGCACTGACAGCTTTTCTTTGCACCTTGCTAATCCTGTTAACACAGAAACAGTCCATGAGTTTCATTCATGGATCATGCACAAATCACTTATAAATCAAAGATTTAATAAATAGAAACGATTTCAAAAAAACTAATAATAAACAGCAGTATGCACTTGATAATCTCTTTCATTCTGAGCAGAAATTCATGCTCCCTGCGAAGGATAGGTGCCTTAAGTCTCTAAGCCACTTTACCACAATCAAAGAGCACCCAGGTCTTTCAAACTTCCTATAAAAATTCATTGTGGTAAATAGAGATGCTTAAGGAAAAGCATCAAACCTTGGCCAAAGTTTAGCTAAATGCTGAAGTTCAAAGCCAGAGGTGTTTTAGAGGGAAGAGCAAGTGAAATTCTGTGTTCTCAATCTGTATATTCAAACAACACTACCACCACAAATAGTATATTTTTATTCATTGGGAGGAACATACTGGAGATAAAACCATGACTGGGTCATTGCTACGTTATAGAGTGACTCACTGAAAAGAGCAGGGGAAGCACGACTCTCCTAAAATCAAACCATGGCCTTGCCAAGAGCAACAGTGTGACCTGATCCTATTCTAAAATCTACAAATTAGGATACGCACCCCTCGCTGTCTGCGTCCAGTGCTGCTGCCAATTCAGTGAAAAGTAAACCAGTCAGGAAGTGGTGCTGACGGTATTCAGCTGAGAGGTCAAACATACCAGTGATTTTCTGGTCCTGGAAACTAGAGCAGGAGCTGGAGTTCTGCAGAAATATATTAAAAGTGTTAAAGAATGATCACCAAAACCAATGTTTCTTAAACAGATCATTGTCACATTAATGCAGCAAACAGAAAATCTCTACCAGAAGAAAACCACAGGCTTTGAAAGAAGGTTGGACATTTTGGAGGAAGACACTTGTGTGAAATTAAAAGCATCTGATTTCAAAAGAGTTGCTTGCTAGGATGCAATCTCATCCTTTCCATTTTGTGCAAGCAATTCATTTAACACCTTTTGAGATGTAAAATTCCTGTCCTGTATTCATTAGTTTGGACAGGACACAAAGTCACAATTTTCTCCATTCTTGTTCTTATTGTGGCAGAGCAGTCATCAGCTATCACAGAACAAGAAATCACCTCTACATGAAGAAAGACTTTGGTGTCAGAAGCTGTTCTCTGTTCATTTTTCATCATCCATGATGTCTAGTATGGATGTAAGGTCAGGAAAGACATGTGAACAGTGTTTCCTTTTGCCCTGGAAATCCTTGGTTGAGCTTGCCAGCAGCTGGCATAATCTAGACCAGCCTTCAAACTGCTCTAACTTATGGCTGTGACTGATATACAGCCAGCCCAGGAATGTAAAGTTGCTACTATATATGTGCTGTGAAATTCTTAGCTTCTCCAATCATAGGTGTGTGCCAAAGGTCACCTGGAATATTTTTGTCCCTTGCTCAGGTGAGCCTAACTCGACTCCCCACTGCAGCTACTGGGTCTTATGAGTCTAAATTTTGCTTTTAATTTATGCTCTTCAGTATTCCTTCCAATATTTCTGTCAGTCACCTGGGAATAGTCCCAGAGCCCAAACACATGAAGTATCACCATACTACAATGTAGCAGCTGTCTTCCTATCTGGTCAAACGAACCCCAGGTCTCTTAGCAGCCCCATATTTTGGATCCATTTTCCCCCATTTAACCTCAAAGAGGCATTGACTGTACTATGTTTGTGTGAAATATTGTCAAGTGCAGAGCACCCAGTTAAGTGAATTTGGCTTCTCTCAAAAAAATTTCAAAAGATTTATTCACAAGACCATATTTCTATTGCAAATCTAACTCAAGCTGGAGAGCACTCCTGCAGACAGATCAAAATTATTGCAAGGGTGGTCAGCTAGTGTAAATCATGCAAGGGCCACAAAAACCTTATTGATTTGCACAGGTTGCACATTGTAGGTTACTCCTAAAGGAGAAAAGAGCTGATGATGTTATTGAAGGAAAGATTAATTAAACTGGTGTCAGCCAAGCTCTGACTTGCTAGAACTAGTTACAAGAGCTATGTTGGTTTTTTTTATCCTCATAAGCAGAAGAGTCATACTTCTAGCTCTTTGGCATCCAGGATTAGTATTAACCAAATATATTGTGACATCTGACTAAGACTTTGATGCTTTGCTTTTAGGACCAGGAAAAACCAGGAAAATATTTACTATTATGAACCTGTGACAACCCTTATTAAGGTATGAGATGTAGCACATTTTAGCATCCAACCAATTCTTTGGCAATGACACAAAAAGAAACCATGAACTTAACTGCTCCATTTCATTCTGAGTAATGGAGCAGTCTTTGTACCTCCCATCATTTTTAGTTTCAATTCCATCCCCTTGCCTCCAAGCACTGTGGCAATTATAGAGCATTGCACTGAAATGCTTCAACCCAGTCGTGACCTCTGCAAGACCACTGAGGTGGAAAACAGACATATGAGCAGCCTTTCATAGGGGGTTTGCCCCATTGTAGAAAAGCAAGAAACCATCTCCATAGAATGTAGAGGAGAAGAGCACAAGACTGGCAAAACAATGTGTCGCATGCCAATCAACATTTTCTTTTTTGATGTGAACTGTTCTTTTTTTGTTTGTGAACTCTGCAGCCAGGAAGATCATGGGAGGTCCTGACATTAAGGAAATCTAGAGCTGTGTCAGTATCAGACCAAGTCCGGAAAAATTTCTGGAGAAATGAGATATGATGAAGCTTGCATGGTCTGCTCAAGATACCTGAGTGTTTCCACACAGAAAATCATAGAGTTCAAACAAAAAGGAGAACAGAGAACACTGATCAAAAAAAAACACTGAGAAATCATGGACAAAGATATAGCATGATCTGTACTACTGTGGTGGAGAGAAACCCAGAAGAAGGAACACTACTATTGGAAGAAGAAAGCATGATAATCCTATTTTAAGCAACATTAAGGCTCAACAAAAATTCACTAATCCAGGATATTGAAAATTGCAGTGTATTAGTCACTAACTTAGATAGTGGTACCATCTACTTCCATGTGGGAAGTAAAAAGTTCAATTAGAAGGCAAACACACAGAAAGTGTGCACTGCTGCATGCCATAATTCTCCAGAAAAGATAATGAAATACATATTTGCAGTTGTGTGTGGATGGGATAAGGGTATGCCTGTAAAGTGGCCTTGAGAGCTGTGTTCCCTTTAGACCCTGTGTGTCTACCTCAACAGTCATCTTCCGTGTGCATGTACTTCTGTAGCCTTTCCTCTTCTGTCCCTTTTTCTCCAGTGGGAAATTTTTCTCCCTGATCCAACAGTGGCTGATTCTAACTTAGGTATTTGAATACACAGCAGTGTAAGTATTTTTCTACATGTGCTTCATGTTATGTTCATGCAATACCTATCTAATGGACAACCACCTGGGAGGACAAGGAGGGAGAGGGAGATGCTGGAGCAGATGTGGATGTCATGAAGAAGAGGTTCAGATTGAGGTAATGCTCATGGCTGCAGAGAATCCTCAGGAACTCAAGTCTCATGGAAATCAGGGTGGACAGTGAATTCAGCTTGTTTGATAGCTAGGAAAAACAAAGAAAAAAAGTGTCAAGTGATGGGCTAGTATTATTTAAATTACCATGTAGTGAAATATCCTGCTCCCTGAAAGGACATAGACACATAGCCATGTGTGCATTAAAATGTAGTACCTAACTAGCCTCCATACATTAGGTGCTCATTGTTTGACAGTGATGGTATCTCTCTCCCTACTCCCCAGCTGATTTACCAACTTCCCTACAACAAATTACTTCTTCTTTTCTTCCAAATCAAAAATATACAATGTTTTTGTCTTTTGCATAAGACAAAAATGAAAAACAAACTGAACTTTTCAGAGTCTGTGGCAAACTCATAAAATGTCCCGCTAGGCAACACAGGACATCAGTGGTCACTTCCCTTCTTATCAACAATGACATCAGTGAATGAATTTGCAGAGATACCTGACAGACCTGTACACATACAGGTCACAGAAGGAACAGAAGGAAAATGCTCCTTGTCAAGTACCACAAACAATTTCATAACAACATCCTGCATTTATTTTTAATTTTCAGAGAGTAATAAAGCAAGAAGACAGATGTATTATTTTGAGGGACTCCCTGAAATCTAAATACTGTCCTCACAGCACTCAGCAGGAGTAGTCAGAAAGTTGATCTGCATTATCTGTAGACCCTACTGCTAAGGGAAGTAAAAAAGTAAGGGGAAAAAAGTGGTTCCATGGATGTTTTGCAGCAGTGCAAGCTATGACATTTCTAAAAGAGTCTTTACCTCCACTCAATTTTTTTCCTGCAGATCACAAATCAAAAGAGGTTTTAAAATCATTGCACATGCAATAGAAAATAGAAAATTTACCCAGACCTTTAACACAACTCAAAGGATCTTGATGGATAAACTAATCAAACAGAACAAAACACATAAGCCACATGCAATTCCAATCATGCATAGTGCCTACCTGATTACAGTAATGTTTGATGAGATTAAACACAAATCCACGATCCATTAAAGAAAGAAGGTCATACAAGAAAAATGCCAGGCTGATATTAATTTTTTCTGCTTGTTCACTTTCCTTAAAAAAAGAAAAAACCACCAGTTATGACGTATAAAAATTACATAGAGGTGGAAGACCTTTTAGAATCATGAAAAGTAGTACAGGCGTCAGCTCCCAGAAACACCTTAGGGAAAATGCAGGACAATATTGTTTCAGTTCTCCAGTTCACATATCTTGTTAAAATCCACAGTACCACTTCTGTAAATTATTTCAACTGTTTCAGAAGTGTCATGGGTGAATGAACAGTCCATTTGTGCACCCTTTTGGGCTAGCAACAATGACATGGAATTTGAGACCTGTTCTGAATTGCCTATTGGCTGCAGTACTGCATATGACTTTTTTTCCTTCTGAACATCAGAGAATGATATTTTAGGAACTTAAAACACATGAAAACACTTAAAACCTGCACAGGCTTTGCTGACGGAATGCCAAGTATTTTGTTTAGAAATTTTATGCGTAAAACTGATAGCAACAAAATACTGGTAAGACAAATCTGTGGGGCTCACCATCCAGCAGCTAAGATCTTGTATGCTTGGAATTGGCCTGATTACCAATACACAGCCTCAAGTAAAAATCACAAAGAACTTCATGTACCCTGCAAAATGAGGCTACAGTTCAATTTACATGCCAATTTAAATCATAAACTCTCAGTAGCCTATGTAGATCACCTACAGGAATTAGTGAAGACACCTGAGGGATCTACGCACATTTAATGCTCAAAACTGACAGAGCATATGACTGAGAAATATGGACTGTACTGGCACCTCTGACTAGTGAGAACAGGTATGCAGCATCTCGGGGGGGCTACAATTCACTTTTTCATTTTTCAAGCTTTTGTTGCTGTTCAGGAATATATATATATATATTCCCTGCAGTCTGGAATTTGCACAGTGAAGAAAAAGCTAGTTTTTCACTACCTTATAGGGCAGGCAAGCATATGCCAGACATACCACTGTAAAAATCCAGGGCAATCTGACATGCTCAATCATGTATTGAAACATCAAGTGACACTTGGATTTAAGAGTCAGACACACGTGGCCTACTACTCTGTACACCTAACCAGTGGCCCTAATTCCAAAAACACAACAGCGGGATTTTCAAACACAATCAGGTTCTATACTCTCATTCTATCAAAATGAGAATTACATTAACAATCCACAAAAACCTATGTATTTCTTGTGATGAAGCCATAAATACTAATTTCTTTGCAAAGCCTACAATTCTGTTAAAGCATTTTTAATGTAACAAATTTTTATTTCACAATGTATTAAAAAAACGTCACTGATGGCTTAGGTAAACATTTCCGTGGAAATTATTTCTCTTCATGTGGCTATCACAGAAGCACACCTGAGCTTCAAGACTGAGCTTCAAGGTAAATCTTCAAGTACAATCTATTGGTGGACAGTGACATTCCCTTCTGTCATTCTCTGCCCCAGTTTGTCTGGTCTTGCTCTTTCCTAGTATCCAATCTTCAACAGCAATTGGAGAAGTGGATTAGGAAACTGAGCTTGTTAAAAAGTGACCTAGCAGGCCAGTTCTCCAGGCTGCTCTGTCCTACCATGCTGCAGAGCACTCTGCTGGGCTAGCACAGTGCATTTGGCAGCTCTGGGGTCTGAAAACAACTTGCTTGAAACAACTGAATGAACAACAGTCACTCATGCCTTAAACTTTTTCTACTTGTGGCCTTAACTTTTTCTACTTGCCAGTCCAAAGGGGTATCAATGATAAAGGCCAACAGTAGAAATGTTAAAATACACATTACAATTTATGATCCTTTCAACTTTATAATCTGTTGTATCATTGTTAAAAGTAAAAAGAATTTTATGGGACTTAGGGCATATTTCTTGTCTTCAATTTTAAAGTGGCCAGTGCCTCTTTAAAGATATCAAGGGGTAGATCCCTTGTGGCTAGCTTTTGCAACACTCATGAGGAGTGCCTTCCAATGGCATATCCCACTGCTACAGAGAAGTCAAATGAGGAATTAAACACAATGCAATAGGATAGAGGGTAACTGCAAAGGGGGATAAAAGGAATAAGTCCTGCTGGGGCTGCAGTCTGATGCACTGGCTAACATGGCATAAAGTATTACTAGAACTGAAAATAGATGTCATCATGGCAAAATGAAATTTTGGAAATTTCCTGTTAATAGGAAAGCAAATTCTCTTCTTGCACACTCAGCCACACCAAGAAGCAGGCTGAGGAACCGAGCTGAACAAAAACAGTGTTCCAAGAGAGCGCAAGGCTGCCCTTTACACTGCCACAGCTATCACTTAAGGTCCATGTGAGAATATTGGCTTAATTCTAGCAACATTGCTGATATTGAAATGAGATTAAGTGTAGCTCAGTGTAACACAAGATGAGTAGAAAGGGTCTACAGTACTTAGTTCTTTTGCTTACCTTGGGTGGTTTGACTACAAGTGCAGCAATCTCTGAAGTAATCACACTAACTATAGTGGTAATATCATCTTTGAAACGATCAGAGAACCAGCTTCTTCGTGGGTTATCTTGCTTCTCTGTGTTGTGAACATACTGAGCCATACTCTTTATCTGCAAAGCAGAAAAAAGAATACAAAAAAGTTACCAAACTGGAGGTAAAATACTGCTTTAAGTTTGTTTGTAAGAGTAAGATTTCCTACTTCTTTTTCCCTGAATTTAATCACTCATTTTTTTCAGAGCTGCTGTGATAAATCCTACATGGCAATGACAACAGAGGGTCTAATACTCAAATACAGACAGACATTGATTCTTGTTCATATTCACACAATTGGCTACCCTCAGTACCTGAAATCAAAATCACTCTCCCATAACCCCTTGCATCTGCAGTTCTGAAATGCTGCTGCTTGCAACTCTTGCCCTTCATAATGACAGATAAGGAGTGACACTTTCGGAATTCTTATTTCTTGACCTAATGTTGCATTACTTACATGCTGGCAGAGGAAATCAGTATATTTTTTTCACTGAGAAGCATTATCACAGGGCTCTGTAGAACTGTGAATTTGTGGAGCTTTGTTAGTGCTCCCATGTTGTTAACAAAATAGAAGAGACAGGAACAGATATTCACTGACAAGGAAGGGGCTTGGTTGATGAGTGTCTCAGTCTTTCGCAAGCTGTGGACTACTGCTCATGTAGCTCATGCAGAGCTTTGCCATCACTGCCACAGTGAGGAAGGAGGGTGAATATGAAGAATTCTTTAGTTGTGCTTTCATTATTTGAAAACCCTCCTTTACACAGGGCTGAATAACTGAATAACTGAAGAGGTCACCACCCAACTGAATCTGTGCCTGGAGCACCTACTACATGTCACCATCAACTAATTGTAAAATACCACCGTCTAGTCTTACCAGGAGCTCAAAGAAGAACCAGGCATACTTGAAGACTGATTCTCTCACCATGCCAGTGCTGACCACCATCTGCAATGCCAGTTCCTCATGGAAATGCTACACAATAAACACAGAATGTTGGAAAATGGCTTTTCAATCAACTCATCTTTCATTTTCAACATCTTCTCTGTAGGAAATTTCTCCCTGCTGGAGGGTGAGCAGCTGGATGGGGATGTGTGGGCATCTTTGTAAGATCAGAAGGCAGATGTGACCAAAATGACATCTAAATAATGCTGTTGGCAAACAAACTTGGAGACTCATTTTTCTGTGGATCCAGAACCCTAGATAGCTGAAGAAGGAAATGCCTTTGGACCATTCTCAGTTCATTGTCTATGTGCAGGACAGGGAGCAGTCACATTTCCCACTATGTGCTAAGTGTTTTTGTTTAGCACATCCATGCTTTTCTGAGAAGGTAGAAGTAAGATTGACTCTGTTGTGGAAGAGAAGGACAGATCAATAACCACAGCAGATCTTGTACAGACATTTGTAGCTGGAGACAATACTTTTTACAGTGAGATCTAAACACAAGACACACAATTCCAACTAGCTAAACTTTTAGGAAATTCAAATCTGGACTACAAAAAGCTTGATTCTAAAAGCTACAGAAAGCAACAAAGAAAATGTAGACAGAAGAAAGAGGAGGAAAATATTTCTGAATAGAGTTTACTGTAATATGCAAAGACACATATCCAAGGGTAAGTAACAGTGGAAAAAGACCGAGGCTCTAAGACCTCGAGAAAGAGACCAAAGGATCCAGACAGGCTCCTACCTGTCTAAATCTATCCTGGGTAAATAATCTAAAAACTCCGGAGCAGAAAAATGTTTGAGTAATGTTTGCCCACTGATTCAACACCTCATCACTAATTCCTTGTTTGATAAAACTGATTCAACACCTCATCACTAATTCCTTGTTTGATAAAACTGGTTGATATTTTGTTGCTTCCCTCTCCACATCTAGAAGTGCTAATTGTCAGCACTATCTCAGGATGTTCCAGGTTCTGTAAGAGTTCCCTCATGCATAGCCGTAGTCTACCTTTTTATTGGAGGGTCTTGTGCTTGCACAAAGTCCTGACGTGTCATTTGTTCCTTCAGCGTAGTAAGACATCTGACTGGAGCTGTGATCCATAGGCTGGGGGACATAGGTGGAAGAAATACATAATAGTAAATTAGTAAGTAACTTAATTTAATTAACAGAGAAGAAATCACCCATAGTGGGGGGTTTGTTTGGGGTTTTTTTAAGGTATGCACAGACATTCATCTAAACACTTCTCTTTTCTTATTCCCATCCCCCTTCCCCCTCAAGGCCGAAGACCACCTGACAGCAGCAACAGCAGCAAAAGCAGCAGCAGCAGGGTGCAAATGCCAGCACCGCCATCGCGTGCCTAATGACAGCACTGCAGCTCTACTTTAGAGCATACGATTCACCCTTTAAAAGGTTTAAGATTATCCCTGGCTCTGCACCGAAAACAGTTAGCCCCCTAAAGTCTTCCTTCCATTAAAAGTTACGCCGATTTAAGAGACGGCGAAATGGCAGTAACCAGTTGTAAATTGCTACATTTTTCAATGTGATAAAGCTGTAAAATCAAACAATTTTGTATTAAGTTTGAAAAATGCCTTGAGCTCTGGTTTGTTAATTTTTCCCCCTAGGACACAGTGCATTAGAGTAAAAGTCATAGCATTCAAATCTACTTTATTAAAAATTGCTGAGGATGGATATATATATATGCTCATATGAAGAAATCAAATAAATTGTCAAAGCTTGTGTATCTTACTAGTTCTGGTTTAACTGGCTGAAGACCAGTACCTATTTATTTTAAAAGGAGAGGCACATGCTCATTTGACAGAGAAAAGACTTTAAAGGCTATTTCTGAAAATAGCCTACTTGAGAAGCAATATTTTACATATATAACACTCAGAGAAAGGTAGGGGAGATATGGTTCAGACCTCATCAGTAGAGGTCTGCCAGGGCTGCAACTAGCAGCAGGCTCCTTGCACAGGGGAAAAAGTCCTGCTTTTGCCAGAGGCATAGCCTCCTAGCTCCAGCTGAGGGTGAACTCTAGGTTTTGGTTACCTAGACAGATGCACACAAACATCCTCATAAAGTTCTGAGATAGGCTGGAATGTTGTAATCAGCAAGCACCCAGTGCCAATCAGGGAAGCAAAATCCTTCCTCTTGGATGTTTTTGACCTTTCAGTCCTGCAAGCCATTGGTGGTCTATGTAGCAATGGATGAGAACTCAGAGAAAGCTTGTATTTTACTCTGTGATTTAATTAAGTATTTGGAAAGACTCAGGTGCAAATTATGCACATGGCATCTGCACTGTAGCTGATATACAGCTATGGGACAACACCAAACAAAAAAACGAAGAACTTACTCTGTGACTTGGACCAGACTAGGTCAACTGCCGTGAATAGAACTTAAATATATGGAATACAGGAGACTGAGGCAAATCAAAAAAAGCATACGCCTCTGTGGAATGTCTAAGCCACAAACAAGAGATAGAGTTCTGAGCTCTTGCTCTCCATTGGTAAGAGATGTCAGAATTAAGCAATAGGATTTAACATGTATCTATGCCAAATAAGATAAACAGAAAATGCTTCTGATACATAAAGTGCATTTACAAGGAATAAACCAAAGACAAAATCTAGATTATTAGGGTTTGGGCCTTACCATTCTTCAGCTATTTGACTTTGTTCTCTTACCTTGACTGACATGATGCTTTTGACCTCCTCATCAGCAGCAGCTTGTGTAACAGCGATGTCAGGATTGCTGCAGCTTATCACTCGGCTCTGCAGGAGTTTACTACCAACAGACACTGCGGAAGTGCGTCCAAAGGTGTAATAACGAGATTCTGTCGAAATGGCACTGCTGCATCCACCTGCCACAGTAAGATGTTTGAATTAAGAATAAAGGGCATACACATGAGACAAACATGAGGTTCAAGCTGGTTTTGCTCAGTAGTATTACCAGCATCTTGAAAAGAATAAAGATCCTGAAAAACCCACTACCAAGTGCTTCATTAACAATCTACAATTTTTGAGTGACAAGTTACAGATATTACCCCACTCAACAGCTCACAGGGTGATGGCACAAGTAGTATCACTATTACAGTAGTTATTTCTTCTCATCAGCTCTTTTTAATTTGCTGTAGATTAAGACAATATTCACAGGCCTAAACACAAAATAACACCTTCAACACATATGATTTAATACCATGTTTGAAGTATCCAAGGAAACAGGGAGCACTGCCATCAGGAATTTCACTAAATGATATCTAGTTTTCAGTTTCACCATAGACCTTATTTTTACAGGACAAAGATTTCCCAAGTGTATGTGAGTTCACAGATTTTAGCATATTCCAGCATTAGTCTAAATGTCCCTCAAGGGGGCCTTAAATTAATATTCAAAAGAGAAAAAGGCCTACATATCTTAAGCTCCCACAGCACAGCTGTTTGTCATTTAACATATACCAATTAATCAAATGAATCCCATAGGCTTTAGGATAATGACTGCAACAGAATAAAAGAATGGTTGAGGTTGGAAGGGCCCACTGAAGGCCATCTAGTCCAACCCCTCTGCTCAAGCACGGTCACCTTGAGTCAGATGAGGCTACAAGCAGGTGGCTTTCCACTGTCTTCA
This sequence comes from Bombycilla garrulus, assembly GCA_013400315.1. NCBI lineage: Eukaryota > Metazoa > Chordata > Aves > Passeriformes > Bombycillidae > Bombycilla > Bombycilla garrulus. The sequence continues at coordinate 58,512 of VXBU01012459.1, read as the reverse complement.
AGGTGAGAGGCTTGGGCAACTTCTCTGGCCAGCCTGTACCAGTGCTCAGTCACCCTCAGAGGAATATCTCCTCATGTTCTCTCTGTTTCACTGTGTGCCCATTGCCTCTGATCTTGTCACTGGGTGCCACTGGAAACAGCCAGGCTCTGTCTTCTTTGCACTCTCCCTTCAGCTCTTCATGTACGCTGAAGATCCTTCCTGAGGCTCCTTTTCTCCATGCTGAAGAGCCCAGCTCTCTCAGCTTTTCTTTTTTGAAGAGACATTCCAGACTCTTTGTCATTTTTGTGGCACCTGGCATGTCTCTGCCCAAGATGTTCATGTCTTTCTTGTACTGGGGAGTTGAGAACTGGACACAACACTCCAGGTATGACCTCATACCTCCTCTCCTCAATGCTGAGAAGAGGAAGCAGGAGGATGACCTGTCTAAACCTGCTGGTCACACAGCATTTTATCCTCCAATGACATCCTTAATGCAAAGGAGAGATTGGGTCCCACACCACTTGGCAGTAGGTTACTTCACATGGAAAGTAATTTATTGATGTACAGGTCAGTAAAAAATTGGCATCTTAAGGCCATTTTAATTCATGAAAGAAATTCTTCTAGAAAAAGTTCCAGTTTAGGCAATCTCTCTTACATTCATCTTCACAAAGCTATAACATTACTTGCAGCTGTAGAAACTTCTCACCTCAACCCTTCATTTTAAATTAATGACTGGCAGACGGAGATTATGAAGGGCAAATCCTTATTGCTCTTTGCAGTGCTGATATTCCTGACCTACCTCTGAGAAAAATGGTATATCAGAACAGTGCAGTGCTTAAACAGTACGCAGTCTGGGTCTGAGAAGCTGTGCCTTAAGTCCTTCTTTCAAAAGCACCATGCTGAACAGCATGTATCAAGAAAAAAAATACTTTTGCAACTCTTGCACCAACAATACCTGGTTTGACCACTTCTCTTTGTGGGTCTGGCAGACGAAATACATAGTACACGTAAGATGCCAGGAGGCAGTTCCTTCCATGTTGGTCCTTGCTCAGCTCTTTGCTGTTGTGGAGGCTATTCACTATTGCAACCACAGATTCAAAGGCAAACTGTGAGAAGTTGGCTGTGAAACAAAGGCAAGAATTAGAGTCAGCACTGAAGGGTATAACATAATTAAGTGAGGGCATTCTTTGTATAAACAACTAATCTTGCAAGGTTCAATTCAGTCCTTAACAAATTCAGAGTTTTAGACAGCAATTGCTATGCGTGACCAGACCCAAAGTCTACATAGGTCAAACAACATTCTCCAGCAAGCCCACTGACTTTCAACATAATCACTGCTATTTTGTCACTTTGTGCTACATAAAAGCAGACTGTAGCTACTAATTACATTTCTAGCAGCCTTCACAAATTTTCTATAAAATATTTTCTTGCAGAATACTAAGACTCATTACTCTAGCAGGCTTTAGCACAAATATTACAGTGGATGACAAATGCTGATTATCTGAATGAGATAGGAAATGAAATGCACCACTGTCTGCAAGTATGCCATTCTTCCAGACTTAACATATGTTATGGGCAACTGGCATCTCAGTAAAACAAAAATCAGTGTTCACTATTATATTCTCTGGTTTTATTCTCACTCAACTCTGTCTGAAGATATTTGGGCAAGAGGATACAGTGCAGACAGCAGTGTCAGTTGTAGGATAATGATTTTGCTGGTGTTTTATTTGCAAAACAACTCAATTCCAAACAAAGTTGAACCACAACCCACTTTCTGACCTATATTTTCAGATAAGTCAGTTACTATAGTTTAATGTACCTCTCAACCAGAGACTAAGAGTCTTAGATGTAGGGGGAAAGGAGAAAAAGCAGCAAGTCAGTTAAGCCTGATTAAACTGTGCAGTGAAACTCTGTCTTAAGCAGCACAAATCTTCCTGAAGTGTACTACCCTAAATCCAAGCCTTGAATATTTTAGCAACCATTTTCCTCCACATTTCTAGGTTGCTTGCAAAGCCTCTTGAAGGCCATGAACCAGTAAATACCTGTCTGGCCAGCTATGACCATAGGCTGCACAGCCAGCTGGAAAAGTTTATCTAGTACCAAATGCAAAAATAAGACAAGAGGTTCAAGGCGTGAAGAATTCAAACAGATAATGCTGAGTTTTAGCTCATGCTCCAGTGAAGCCTCTGTAATCTTCTGATCCATCACTCGAATAGGGAATGTCACTTGGCTTTCCAGAGAATGGCACAAGGTGAAGAACTTCTCCAGGTGGTTGTCCTGCAAATACAGTGCACTCACAGTTAACAAAGTCAGTATATTTCAGGCTACTGCTAACTAAGAAAAGCCTGAGCATACCACCTCATGTGATGAAAGGGAAGATTTTCACCTTTCTGGCTTTCAGTAGTGGCTTCTCTGAGTGATCAGCTTGTAAAGCAGCTGTCTGGTTCAAATTCAGACTGTTACTGCCCTACCTGAACTGATAGTTTCATTTAATGAAAAGACTTTTTCTTCTATATGATAGGTCTGTGGTCCCCTTTCATCATAGATCTGTAGTCCCTCTGTCACTCACACCAGAGTTCCAGCTACCTACAAGTTACGTGCCATATGAATATGTCCTACTTGTATTTAAAAAACATGCTGCAAAGGGGTGATGGACCTGCTTCAAACACAGGGCCTTCAACTGTTAGGACATATTTACCAGGATTAGCTAGAATGGGATAAGGGATAAGAGCCACTGAAAAGCAGCAGAAACAAAACAAAGCTGATCTGACTCAAATCAGCACCTCAAGTAAGACGGGCAAAGATCCAATTTCCTATGGCATTTAAATGATCAGAATCATTGAGGTCTCACCCAGAACCAAACTTGTGTCCCCAAACACAGGGTATTGACAAGTGAGTTGCTTAACACATACTGGCGGTGTATAACCCGCCCATGGAGGTGAGGAGGTGCTATGCTTCTGAAGATGTGGACACATTGTCTGAACCCGCCTTGAAGAACAGAAGACGCAGACTGCAGAAACTGGCACTGTGCCCTGTCAGCATCTTTCAATCACAGCCTGAGCAGACTCCGGCTGAGGTGAGATGACACCAGGTTCCCTATTGCTCAGTGTGATCTGCGGCCAAGAGTGCTCATTTGTTCACTTATACCAATAGATTTAATTTCACCAAAGGATTTAATTCACAGAGGATATCAGGTAATTTCCATAGCTCCTAATGTTGGTTGTTTTTTTTTTAAACTGTGTTGGCTTAAAAACCTGAGTTCCATAGGTGTGCTAAATTGGTCTGGACATCTGAATTTTCTTTGACAGGAAACTACAGCTGTGTGTTACTTCTGATGCATTACCTGGGTGTGAACAGATGACACAGCTTGAACTTCAACAATGAAAACACCCTTGTGTCCTTCAACCCACTTTATAGGTGGTGTCTGAGATGGAATTTTCTGTGATGGAAAAAAAAAAATGGGAATCATCTTCCTTTTAATGCTCAAACAGAAAGGGTCTATAGGATATTCCCACTATTCATGTCATTTTAGACATACAAATTCAATGCCACACAGAGGATGACAGCTAAGCATCTCCTTGTTGTACAGATTTGGACAGAAGCTGATGCACTGAACAGGTAATCTTAGAGAATTTCAGCTGGATATCTCGCACAGAGCACGTAAATATACATCTTCTGATGGGATATTGTTAAGGCTAAAATTTCCTGGTCAAAGCATGGCCAAAGGCATTCTGTGGTGGTGTGGTGCAGTTCAAACCCTCAGGACAAGTTTCCTACATGCCGTTCTTACTGAGAGGGCATGGTTTCCTGATCCAGTAATACCACCTGATTCCTTTTCTACTCCCCCTCCCACAAAACCACAGATAAAAAAAACCAAATTATCCTATGGAAGAAATTGAATTATTGCCTTGACACTCTCTAAACAAATGTATCTCTGATTAGACAATTTATAACACTTTGCATGCATAGCTAACTTCTAAAAAAACAGTATAACGATATAAAATAATAACACCAGTGACAATAACAACAACATCATTTTTCTCCAGACTTTCCCCTTTTGAAGAACAAAAAGGAGGCACTAGCTACCAGCAGACAGCAATATTAGTTTGTAAAACACTTATGCTGTTCTTCTACATTAGGAAAATACTATCTTTTAATAACTTTGTTACCTCAGGAGAGTGAATTGAATAGTGCAAAGGCAGTTTATCCAATGCAACAGGAAGACTATAATGTCCAGTTTGAAGACGATCATTTAATAGAATTGGCAGCCACTGAGACAAATGAAGAGAAAACACAGCATTATTCCTGATGATATATGTTGACCTATTTATTTAATTTGTTAGATACAGTCAACAAAACAACAAATGAGATATTGACCCAAGCTTCTCTGCTCTAATCCATTGAACAGTAATTTCTTTGTATTTTAAATTCAAAGATAGCTGATAGCTACTGTAGAAAAATGTACCAGACTGCTACTACAAACTGTCTCTTTTGAAGAAAACAAACACAGAGCTTTTCATGTGTGACACACATTTTTCTAATAAATCCTATCAGAAGGATTTAGTGGAATCCACGTTTTTATTTAAAAATTCATTTATCTTGAATACACTGATTCTTGGTATTGAAGCAAATCAACAGCTGAAGTTTTGCTGGATTTAAATTGATCTTCCTTGTGGTCACCATGCCAGACTCACTTGTCATATCCCTGCATTGGTATTTGGACATATTTAATTTTTTATTCAAGTCTGAAAGAGGCTGGGCATTTGAATATCACAGGGCAGAAACATTTTGTATTTAGGTGAACAGAAACTTGAAAATCATGTCCTCACCTATGTCAAATCTTGGTCCTGAATTAATGTCTTAACAATCCCACTGATATTGGTGGGACTATAATTGTCCCTAAAAGAAAGCCCATTTGAAATGTTTCTCTGTACTGTGGTTAAAAAAAACCCAAAAGCCAACAAAAAAAACAAACAAGCAAACAAAAATACACAAACACAACGGCTTCCCAAACTTCATAGCAAGAACACCAGGAAAGCTCCACAGCTCAACTGCTGACCAAAGCTCCAGGACATTTTCAAAACTGAAGTATCATCATCTCAAATTCTTTCCTTTTATATTAAAATCTCTCCAGTTAAAAATACTGTTTGATAAAGAAAAAGGTCAGAGAGACTACGCTACAACATATATTTCTTAACCTAAGAAATGCTAGTCTCAACACGAAGTTAAGGAAGGCAAGAAAATTACATTTTAGCTTTTAGAGTCTTTCTGTTTTTTCATTTTTATGTGGATAAAAGACAATTTAGAACAGAAATTAAGTGCCATGTAAAACCTATTTGAAAATATTACATTAGCTGTTACCTTATGTATGAACATGGTAACAGTAATAATTGTAATCACATATGATTTAGGGTTTTTTTTTTGCAATAAATAGAATCCAACAGAATGAGATTATGTGCTATAAAGCATTGTTGTTGCAAATATTTTGGTGCATATTTCAGTTGAATCAGGTAAATTCAATATGTTCAAAGACAGTTAACACAGTAAATTTATACGATGAGGACATAACACATCTCAGGCAGCATCTAGTTTCTATGAATTCACAGTAAGACCTTCCACTGGTTTTGAAGTATTGTGATAACCAGAAGGAGAATAAATGACAAAATTCTTGACAAGCAGAAAGTCTGTTTGCATGTGATACATATAGACACACACGTACACACACCCACTCTTATGTATCACATAGAACTTACTGAATACCCTAGGAGGGTTTCAACAGATGCTCCTTGCTTTGGTTGGCAGCTGATGTGATAGAATGTGAACAGTAGATGGTGTTTCTCTGTGAGTTTTGCTGGCAGCTTGATTTTCACTTCTTCGTAAAAGTCAGGGGATCTGTTTAAAAAAAATGCCAAGCATATTCCCAAAGCAAGCGTAAGACTGAGCTAGAGGCACATTTGCCAGTTGGCTTTTAGATGCTATGGTTGTAAAACAAGATAAAATCCTGAAAATAGAGCTGAGTTAAACAATGTTTACTTTGTTTAAAGTAAACATTACTTTATATACACACACACTTTTAAGAATTTGAAATATTTTTATGAATTACTAATTTGGAAGTTATATTTATGAACAGTCTACAGCTTTGAATCAGAATAAAACAGACAATATCAGCTGGACAATTTCAGCTTCCACCTATCCCTATGTTTCAATGTCTGTTTTGGATTCTTGCATAAGTATTCTGCAAATCCTAAATCCCAAGTTCTCATTCATGAGAATGAGAATGTTCCTTCAGCCCTTTTGGATCTATGAGTTCACTGAAGTGAATGATCTTAAAAGTTGTGCTGCTTCCTGCTCCTGCTCCTTAATCTTCCTAGTAGGAATATTCTCAACTACTAAAAAGCTTCAAACAAGAAAAGTAAAGGTTGCTAATCCAACAGACCCTTGTGCCAATGAATGTAGCAATCCAAACTAGATATGATAAATTGCACAAAACATAAATGTTTAAAATGGAATTCCTTGATGAACAATGTAAGGTAACAATCACATAAAGAGATCACGATTAGTACTTCTCAAGTCGTATGAATAGTAACAACACTTACTTATTATGATATGTGATAGCTGTGTATATTTCTTGGACAAATTCTGGACCTGAAGATTTCCCAAAAATTACCTATATTAAGAAGAATAGAAAAGTAACTGCAATCAGGACTACAGCATTTATCTGTCATTATTTTACACAAATTTCAAGACAGTATCTGAAGACTTAAAATGACTCCTCAATTTTATCTTAGTTTGTTGGCATAAATGTCTTATTACCAAACACCTTCCCCAAACTCCATTCAGGGTAAAACACCAAGAAAATGGAGCAGAGTTATTTCTAGAGTCTCTGACTACCTCACATCATATTCTTTAGTTATGAACTAAAAACCTAGGAATCAAAGGAAAAAAGTTATGGTAAGTCTCTTAAATATTGTCACAGTGTCTTTATCTAAGTGCTAAAAAGTTAAATAAAAAGTATTTTTAGAAGTTTTGTTTTTCAGTTGTAGACTGCTCATTCAGGGTGAGATACATCTCACCTTACCTTAGAGGTCCAAAGTCCCTTTAAAATCAATGAAGAGAAACAGGCATTTCTGGTGCTAGATTTGCTTTCCTAAGACCCATGTCCATGGCAAAGTCTTGAAATCAAATAATTTAAAGGGAGCCTTGGGAGTTGAGCTTAGACAAGAATCTCTGCACTGTGCAAGTCTATATATACATATGCATTGAGAAGAAGGTCACTTACAGTGGAGAGGGAAGGCAGACAAACTGTGCCTGTCCTAATCATTTGTCAAAACCTAATCATAAACGAGGCAGAGTTTAAGGAAACCAACAACGTAATATTGTTTAAAGGAAGGTGTTACATTCACATGGCACAGCTACAGTGCTGGAAGAAATATGGCTTCAAAAACACTGCTGATGCTCTGATTTCAGGTCCACAGGCAATATGGAGCAAGACTGTGAAGTATATACTAAACAATGTCAGCACATTGATAAAGGCTGGTTTGGTGATTGTCCTTGGTCCAACAGATTGTTGGACTAAAGTTTCCTCAACATAATATTTCCACGCATTGGTTTCCTTCTCCAACACATAAAATCACAGAAGACTTTTGTCTCAATGTCATTCTCAAGTAGCCAACAATACTTTCTTGAAAATATAAATAAAAAAAATCAGGCCGAAGCACATATCTGGGTTAAAACACTTCAAACCAAACCTCTGAAACTTGATAAAGTTGAATAGAGGATCTCACAGCGAGAGACATTGAATAACCTGAACATAGCAGACCTGACTGTCTGCTCTGCTAGTAGTGTACATGTATGCCCTAATACACACTGTGTCTCAAACATGAAAAGTTCTACCTATACTGCATGAATGTGCATCCATTCATGTTCAGGAAATGAAGATCCCAACTTTTACCTTCCAGCATAACACCTGAGCACTTGTGTAAACATAGTGCACGCAGAGGAGTTATTCAGGAAAATAGACTACATCTTTCTTAAAGGTCTCTGAAGCTCTGTAACTTTTACCCTTAGAAATTTAGGCATGATACTGATTTAATATTATGTCATTCTTCTGAAAATAGGGTAGTAAGATGTAGATAAGAGAGAGCAATATACCTCTGGTTCACTAGAATCACAAGTCTGTTTTGCTGTGGGTAAGGAGTATGGCCCTCCTTTAGGATGAGAGTGGAAGCTTCTCAAGCTCTCTATGTTACGGTTCCTAAGACCCCACTAGAAACTGTGGTGATGAAGTAAATAACGACTTCTCTCTTCAGAGGTTTCTCAGGAATGCATGTAAACAAAAGCCTGCTAAGATATCTCAGCATTTATTACCGGCATTGCACAGGATGGGTCTTCACCACACATAAATTGGATCTTGATGGTAATGTTCCTTGCAGAAGCCAGTCGGTTAGCAAAATTCAGCCTCTGAGGGTAAACATAGAGGAGATTTCTGGAAGAAAGATAAGGAAGAATAAAATGGGTAAATGGCAAGCATTCCTGTTTGAAAATTAAGCGCACAAATTGGCCTCTTGCTCATTCCCCTCCCTGTCCTTCAATTCTACCTACATAGTGAAAGATTTGTCGGAACTCAATTTCAGAAGTCCATAGAGAAAAGGTAATTTCTTGGAGTGACACATAGAACATCCTATGTTTAAGGTTTCACCTACACTAAGCTATGTTCTGTTACAAACAAACTATTATCTTTGCTTGATATAATGAAAAGCAGGAATCTCTCAAGAAAGCAGTTCCTTCTCAGATGTGAATAATCAGATTTTGGAAGGGGGAAAGAATCACTAAGAGGTGATAAAAACAAGAAAATCAACAACTGAAGTTCATACATTCATAGTATATAGCAAAAAAAACCAGAACCAAAACCAAACATGTATTTCTAGGTTATACAAACCAAAAAGCAGTATCAATGAAACTGAGTAAATACAAAGAGAATTTGAAAAAATAATTCTACAAGTTACCTCTTATTAGTAATGAATATGAGTATTGCTTTGAAATATAGAATACTTTGCTGTTTACTAGCTTCTGCACATGAACATACCACTAAACATAAAGAGCCCCTTTAATTTCTGTGGACAATTTGGCAGCGTAGTTGGTCTTCTGACGTATAATTCCAATAGAAGAATCAAAACATTAATAGAAAGATTCTTTTCTGGTGAAATTTCTACTGAGTTTTCAGGTAGACCTGGATTACATACAGAATCATGATTATGTCTATTTGCTGTCTTGTTTTCCCAGTCTGATATAGGATTCTCACTGTTTGTCCTCTGAGTGTAAAGAATAAGACTGGTGTTGGAGGAAACATGCTGATTTTCAGTGAGAAACAATGAGGACTACTCATGGACTTTCATGATTTCTTTTCACCTGTAGCGGTGCAGCTTCTGACAGATACCTTCTCAGTACCACTGTCAGCTGAAAAAGTCAAGCAGCCTTGGCAAACATTGCCATCAAGTCAGACAGTCCATCTTTAATTTATTGTATCCCAATACCTGGAAAACTGTTTATTCTTATTCTCCCGACTTCCACATGTCACAACGACAGTACCATTCAATTACACACTCCAAGCTACTCTTTTCAACCAACATGGCATGTGGCATGCCTTAGTGAAAAAAACTAGCTTGTAACCTGCCTTTCCTTTCACTCAGAATGGTACTTCTAAGTGTCACACCAATGCACTCCCTTACTACCTTATGTGTAAGTTTTGCTTTGCCAAATTCTTTCACAGATGATGTTAAGGAAAGCTAAGTGAAAGAGCAAAATATATTGATAACCTCTACTGAATTATACTTGGAGGACTGACATATTAAATGAAGGATATTGTCAATACTACATCTGCCAGAAGTGAAGAAGTACATGTAGGGAAGGCTGAATAATACAGCCATTGTTTCATTAATCTGCAGCCTAGGACAAGATGTCACAAATCTATATAATGTACCTGAGCACTGGATTTTACTTCTAGATGTGACTTGAGATGAAAGATATGTAAGAACACAGAGAGCTCTCTGCTGACTACACAACCAAGGAAGCATTATTCCATCAAGAACTGGACTGAAAAGCTAAAGCTTGTGCCATTTATACTGAAGCAGTTTTAGGGATCTTGCTTATATATGTATTAAACCCATCAGCACTAAGGAAGAACAGAGGCAAATGCTGACTTTGGATATCCTGCAGAGATGAAAGTGATGGCTGATGTCTAAAGCAGGAAGGTGAGAAGATGATCAAAAGATGTTTCCTAACACAGGCATGAATTGTAGACACATTGCTGACCACTGCCTTAGTGCTACAGCCTGCACTCCATCCATACACCTCAAAAGCCTGAGGGGAAGTAAAGACAAGGAGCATTTTCACATGGCAGTTAGCAGGGGCATTGGGACACCAAATACTGCTGTCTTGTAAATAACAGGACAGCTAGGATGCCCATAAGAATGTGATGGGCTCCAGAAGGCATTGCATCTCCCTCAGGGTTCTGCACTGAGCAGAAGTATTATAGCAATGTCACAGCAAATACTTCTGGTCAGTGTGATTAAATTTCTCCCCTCACTCTCCCTGCAGAAAGCGCAGGACTCTACCTCCAGATACAGACAGATGTGCTTAAAAAAATAAGAGCTATTCAGGGGACAGCGTGAGTCTACAAAAGCCGTGGCAGAACACCCACAGACACTGAGAATACAGTCCCAAAGGCCAGCAAAGTCCTGGGTGAGGCACAGATGCCGACAGCTTCCGTGGGTCAGAGAATGACCCAGAAGAGTGATAAGAGAGTATTTCAGAATCAGTTATCTGCTGGGAAAGCTAAGGGCCCCCCTAGCCTGGCACACGACACCTGTGGCAATTCTCATGCAAATTTGCCAACCTTCCTCCACTTTCATAGGGCCTAGCAGTGATTTAATCACTTCCCATGGGCAAAGCAACGCAGACGTATCCTCTGCCAAAATAAAATCTATTAATATTTTCAAGTCTGTGATCAATCTTATTTAGTGTTTGTAAATACTGCTTGTGCATATGCACGCATTAAAGAATCCTTCTCTTTGCTAGATTACACCCCATGTGAGGTGTCAACAAGTGCATCTCAAACCTTTTATGAATATTAGGCACCTTCACTGTGATGACTGTGATAAGAATTCCGTACACAACAAAACTCAGCATATGTGCAAGTAGTCTCTACTGATACAGACCAGGAATGTTCTGTAGATGAGAAGTGATGGATGAGTTAACACTGACATTTGGAACTTGTGGTACTAGAAACAAAAGCTGATGCACCCCTTAGTTACAATTTTCAATATTTGTTGATTCTTTCACAATTTTGGTGGGGAGTCTTCAGGAAAAAATGGTTTAAATTTAAAAAGCACATCACAAATGCTTAACCAAACACGGAAACCCATTCTAGTCAGCCATTGACTAGGAAAATAGCACAGTGACAGAACTTCAATATGTCACATTCAAGCGGATGTGTGTGAGTCATATATTCTATATTTTAAGATGGATAATTTGGAAAATAGTTTGAATGATTTTTCTCATGTTGCCAAAATTTTGAATCATCTGAAGAGTTGGTAGACAGATCTAAAACTAGGCCAAAGGGCCTGAAGAAGACTTACATGTAGTAGATATGCTCTCTCTGAATTCCACAGGCAGAGAGGAGTGAATAAAGCTATGAGAGCAATAACAGGAATGAAACACCATTATTCATCAATAATCTTTCCTCCCCCAAAACTAATCAAGGATGGCGTAGAATGATCCCACCAAAGCATAGGCCTCCAGCTCACACTGCAGACTACAGCAAGTCTGAGAATGTTGCTAATTGGTTTGCAATTAAATGAATCGTAACTGCAAACAAAAGGGTGTTTTTCCCCATGCTCAAAAAATCCCCTAAGTGTTAGGTACTACCCCTATCACAGACAGGATTTCCTGGGCCTGGTTAAGCTGAGTTACTGCTGAAGTGATGTGGCAAATCCGTCTTCCTCAGCATGAACATTTCATAGTGGCAGTAAACAGCATAATTTTCATTTATACTTAATGAGAAAATAAAATGACAAACAAACTTTAAATTACATGATTTTTCCTATTAAAAATAGAGGGGTATGAAATAAATAAATCTTGAAATATTTTGAAATTTTCAAGGAAATGTTTTTATTAAAGAAATGTAAGTACACAACAAAAAGAAGTGCTCAATTTCACAGTGCACAAAGAAAGTGGGCTGGTTGATCTCTCTGGCATAAATCAGAAAGAGCATAATTTCAAATAATGGCATTACACCAGTAAAAAAAAAGTTTGCAAGACCTGAGTTCAAAGACTATAACAGAAGGCTCCACTTTTCCAATCAAAAAGGAGGAAGCTATTAAAAAAAACAAACAAACCAACAAAAAAAATTTAATCCTTCTGATATACCTTTGACAACCTTCCCCCCAGTGTCTACTTGTATAGCACTAGTGAAAAAAATATGGTTTGCAGATTTATATCCAAAAATTAGAAAACATTAAATCACCCTTAAGGCCCTGGCAAGTACATATATGACTAAATTTATCAAATTGCTTAAATAAAATAGAATGATTCTACTTTTCAGATTAGAAGAAAGGAAACAAAATAACATGAAACACTTTGTATTTGGCTCTATTCAAATTCAGAGTTACTCCTCATGGTTAGTATAATCTCAGACTCAAAATGGTATTTACTGTGTGGAGAACTAAGCAAGGAGAATTGCCCAATAGCTAAATTAAGCAAAGGGTCATAGGACTCCATGGAGGGATCTGGACAGGCTGGATCATGGGCCAAGGCCAGTGGTGTGCAGTTCAACAAGGCCCAGTGCTGGTCCTGCCCCTGGGTCACAACAACCCCAGGCAGTGCCACAGGCTGGGGCAGAGTGGCTGCAAAGCTGCTCACAGGAAAAGGAGCTGGGGGTGCTGGTGACAGAGACTTAATATGAGCCAGGGTGTGGCCAAGAAGGCCAATGGCATCCTGGCCTGTACCAGCAATAGTGTGGCCAACAGGAGCGTGGCAGGGATTGTCCCCCTGTACTCAGCACTGGTGAGGCTGCACCTTGAACTGTGTGTTCATTTCTGAACCCTTCACTCCAAGAAGTACTTGGAAGTGCTGGAGCATGACCAGAGAGCTGGGGAAGGGTCTGGAACACAAGTGCTGTGACAAGCAGCTGAGGGAGCTGGGCTATTTAGCCTGGAGAAAAGAAGGCTTGGTGGGGGGCCTTACCACACGCTACAAATGCCTCAGAGGAGGTTGTAGCTAGATGAGGGTTGGCCTCTTCTCCCAAGTAGCAAGCGTTAGGACAAGAGGAAACAGCCTCATGTTGCTCCAGGGGAGGTTTAAATTGGATATTAAGAAATATTTCTTCACTGAAAGGGTTGTCAAGCATTGGCAGGCTATCCAGAGAAGTTGTGAAGACACATGTAGATGTGCTGCCTAAGGGACATGGTTTACTGGTGGACTTGGCAGTGCCAGGTTACAGTTTGACTTGATGTTCATGGGCCTACATCACCTAACAATCCGTGTCATTACCATTAATTCACTAATTAAGGTAAAGATTAATGAAGGCAAGTATTCTTTATAGATGTTGTCTTCATCATTACAAGTTAGGCTGAACAAATCCTACTTTGTTTTGTTGCCATGACTTTTACTTAGGGTGAAAATCAAAATGGAGACTTAAAAGAAAAGGTTAAGCATGTAAGATGCGAACTCTAGCAGAAAAAGTGTGACTGTTGAGCGACAGAAAGCATTTCCTCTAATGTGGATGTATGTATTCAATATAGACACCCCAGCAATGGAAGGATACTGTGGAGATACCCAAATTTGCTTTAGGAGAAGCAAAAATCTATTTTTGGCATGGTGACTTTGATATTCATTATGTCCGGCTGCAGAAGTGAGAACCTGATGAGAACTAAAAAGAGAATATTCTGTGCAGATTCAACTGTTATTACCGCTCAGAAACATGGAAGTTATTAATGGCTTTTTGTCAAAAGCAGACCTTTGGACACTGCGAGATTGCAAATTGAAATTGACAGTTACCGGGGCCAGACAATGAGTAGGAGAGTTAAAATTCTGTCTTAGTTTTTCATTAAACTAAAAAAAGACTCACATTCATCTACATTTTTACATTCAATTCTACAAAAACTACCTTCCCTATAGAAATGTCTGTATATAAGTTTTACCACCATTCAATTCTATCTTTGATACACATAGAAGACAGAAATACTGTGACTCTCTGTATTTTAGTGTACTGGTGCTGTGAGCTGCACTCTGGAGATTGAATACCAATGAATTGTGGCAGAGCCAGGAGTAACTCCTCCTTCTAATGAGGCTATAGCCAAATTGGCTTGCTTGTTTCCTACTGACACCACACTGCAAGTTGTTATTCTAAGATAAGATTTGCCACTTCCTATTTTCACTTTCCTTTAAAGCTGAGACACAAATCCAGGTGTCACCAACAGCCAAACAGATCTCTAGTTTTCTGTGAAGGTGTGGAGCATCTCCCCGGAATAAATTAGTTTGCCATGATGCAGTTCTGAGTTGTACAGAACCACAAGTCTTGTCCTTTCCTCCTAGGCTGAGTCATGTGAGCAAGTGGGAGAGCTGGATCTAACCTCCACTGCTAGAAAGGAATAAGCTTTATTCTGTGCCTTCATTCTGTGATTCCTTATTTATAGTCATATTTTTGCCACTAATCCAATACAGTATCTAGCTACTAGTTTAGGGATCAGAAATTCCCCTCAGATTAGCATCATCTACTATTATTGTTAGAGGAATTATTGCTCTCTTGTCTTGACTAACACAATGGTCAGAGGAAAGTCATTATTTCAAGTTATTTCTGTATTTATAATACCATGATACACTCCATCAGAATTACTGTTAGCTATTACTTAACACCACTCACTAGCAATGAAATACTGCACAAACATCTTGAAAGACATTCTTCTGATGTTCATTTCTTAAAAGACACTCATATGTTCCAGACTACTAAAAATTAAATTATGGGAATAGTTCACTTGCATGCTACCTAGCACTGTGATCACCTTGAAACAACCATAACAGAACAGATTTAAAGAAATTAAATTACATAGCCTGGAGTGCTCATTCATAGTTAAAAATTTCATAGAGCAACACATTATTTCCTCAGATACTCAGATTACTCAAATTAATGGTAGAAACAACTGAGCATAAACATTTACCAGAAGTGTTAAAAATGATAATAAAACCCACTGGGAAAAGAACCCCAAAATCAAACATGCACAAAGACAGAAAGATAGGTAGATAGATAGATAGATAGATAGATAGATAGATAGATAGATAGATAGATAGATAGATAGATAGATGCATGCCAAGTCAATGACAGTTGTTAAAGGGTGGGTTTTTTTTAATGGTAGAGAAAATTGTTCAGAAGACAACACAATTAGATTACTGAACACATTATGGAATATCCTGCAGGTATTTTATCTTGTAATGGCTTGGAAGATTAAACCATCAGCTCAACACATTGTCTTTAGCCTTTTTTAAAAAACATTTTTAGTTTCTATTTCTGAAAAAAAATTTAAATCACATTTTTAAAAGAAAAGTTAAAAATAGATGTTATTTCTTACCTATAAATGGTGTGGGGAACATAGACTTCTCTAATTGGGAATTCCAAAATCTCTTTGTGAGGGCGATTACGGTTTTCTAAAAATGGCTTCACTGGCAGTAGTTCTGGCGTCAGACAATAACCAATGTTTTCCGGAGCTGGGGAAATCTCCACTTTAATTGTTCCTTTAAAATTAAATTACAAAATCTTAGCAGAAATATAAAAAAATTATCAGTGTGCAATAAAAGAAATATTAAAACAATATGTAAGGTTACATAGCAACAGTGCAGAAAAAGGAACTGGTTCTTGGGAAGGAAGCGTAGGTACAGAAAGACACAGATGAAGCAGCTGACACACATTCCTTCACAATCAGGGCAACACATAGCTCCTTAAGTCTACCTTGTACTGTTTCTCAGAAAATATTATATGCTGGTTGATGTTCTAGTGTCTTTCACACCCAAGTAATATAACATTAGTCTGGGAGACAAACAAAAGGTGTGCTCTAATACAGTTCTTACTCCCCCTCCCCCTCAGATTCTGTTCAGATTAACCTCTGCCAAAGTAAGCACCACCCAACAGGAAAGCTAGGCTTTCTGTGGTGAACAGTTACACAGTTAATACCGATAACATTTATCTCAGTATAAACCAACTTTCAATTTAAATTCTTGGCTAATAAGTGTAAACTGTTTGTGGAGCTCAGACTTGTCATTTCTGGCAATCAGATAGAAAGGAAAAACAGCTTTGCCCTCAGTTCATATTTTTTAAGGTTCCTTCCCAATGCAGAAGAGGTTGAACTGTAATTTACTTAAAAAGAAAAATTAAGCTGGTCAGATGTTTGACAGTAGATAAACACTGCCTGTACTTCTCTACTTTGTCAACTAATGCTGAGCCTAATATCAAGCTAAGATTAAATGTGTACACATTTTAATCTCTCTCCATAAAACAGGAATCATTTCAAAGCATTGCAAAGAAGTAGCAAGGGCCCTAGAAATTTGCTTTAAAGAACTGTCTTCAAACAGTTTGAATAATAACAGAACATATCTGGTAGGTACACTGTGAATTAGGGTGAAAATCAAATTATTAAAAAATATCAAGCTAAATCAAAATCTCCATGATCATCCATTCAGAAAAAAAAATTCGAAAGCATCTGTGTTCAGGTAGACACCAGAAACCCAGGACATTCCATAATGGCACATATTGTAGGCTTTAAACCCAAGCAAAACATATTTCGAGGTTGGAATTTACAGAACAGTTCAGGGAAGAAAAATACGTATAACAACTTCCATCCAAAATTAATTATGTACCTGGTAAAGTCTTAATTCTTCTTTGCAAGGAAGATGATCTTTTGAAATCAGCTAAAAATTTAAACAGATCTTCATCACTGAGCCTGTCTCCTTCCTGCCAAGAGAAAGACAAAAATCAGTACCTATACTCTGTAACATGGAGAAAAGGTTCAGGTGTTTGAGGGTTATTAAAGCAAGTGGGTTACTATTTACTTGACTGCAGTTATCCTCTGTTCCCACACAAATATAACTGGTAGCTTTTCCCAACACTATTGACATTACATAGATAAAAAATGTCCTATAAAATCAGAACTAAAGAGAGTCTAGTACCTGTTTAAAGAAGGTGCCAAGGGTCAGAGAGATTGTTTTGAAGTTTGATGCTGGATAGTTGTCCTCTGAGTTGAAACTTCTCTCAGAAAGCCTTCTTGCCTGCAGCAGTGTTGCCTTCTTGTCACTACTGGATCCTTTCCCTTCAAAGGGAAATTAAATGTATCATCATCTTGTTTTTTGCTGTAGTACCAAGCTTCTCAGAATACACTAGAAAACCACAGAAACATCTTACCTACACCAGAGGATAGAGCACGTAAAACATTCAGTTTATTTTATTTCAGACTATGTGAAATAGTGGAATACTAGGACACGCCTATTGAAGTGACATTATTTCTGCTTCAGAGCAAAAGTTTATTTCAATTTTTAGTTAATTGGATGTAAAACACATTGAACAATGGTCCTGCCTACCAAACTGAGAAGTTTGGTATCTTGATTGCTCAGTATTGCTAGCTAACTCCATGGGGCAAAGGGAATTTTACTTCCACAAAGCCAGTGTTCAATGAAAATTTGGCCTAAACCGTGAAAGAATATTTAGCAGACATAAAAATAAATATGCTGAGACAACATGGAGAGCACAATTAATTTATGTTTGTAGGACTGAAAAGGAAAGCTGACAAGACATGACTTTGAATCCGTGATTAACTTTTGATGCCAGAATGAATAACATTGTTTCCTATACCCAGTCCTACTGAAGACTCATTTTGCCTTCCTTGAAAAGTTAGACAAATACCATTTAAACTTTCAGCTTCTTGTAGTTCTCGTTCAAGTGTTGAGAGGTTGAAGAAACTAGTTAGGCATATGGGAATCCAGGCGAACGGCATTCTGTATTTCCCCAACCTCTGACAAAAGGATTCAGCTTGTACTTTCAGTTTTTCGATCTTTTCTTTTGTCTGAAACAAAGAAAATAATGCTTGTTTCAAAAGCAATTCAGCTATTGCAATGCTACCATAGATAAAAATGTTAAGTTACATATTTACCATTCAGTAAATAATTTGCATTGGTATCTCTCATATTTTCTTTCTACATCACTGACAGAACTGTATCTAGTTTGATTTATACATTCACTTCAAATTATTTTCAATTAGTTCATTATAGAAATGTAGAAAGCCAATCTTTTTGTAGTAATCTTCAAACCCAGAATGGACAATTACCACAAAATGTTACCAGGTTCTACTTATTTCATGAGATAAAAAAAATTCTATTGAAGGCAATATTCTAAAGGTGAGATGCGTAGAAGCCCAGCAAACACTACCAGTCTATTCTAGTGAGGTAAATGACCATGAAATCATTGAACAGAATTCACTTTATCTATGGACAACAGTATTGAACTGTACACCTGCACACTACAACAGGCTGTCTGCCCATCCAAATTACTTGCATGTCTTTGAGGTACAAGTATTTCTGCTAATTCTACGGAGATTTCAGTCATTTAATGTGCTCACTCCTATTTGCTTCATGATTCAAGGCTCTGTCAGTATTGATTTCCAAAGGGGTCAGTAACAATAAGGCATCTTGCTTTCTCCTGATTTCTTTCTGTCAGCCACAAAAATCAAACTGCTTGCATCATGGATGATCTAACTGGCTTTTCCTCCAGTGTTTTTGTTATTCCATCCTATTTCAAAGGGTCTGCTCTTTCTCTGTTTTTGTTTGTTTGTTTGTTTGGTTTTTTGGTTGTTTTGGTTTGTTTTTTCTTTGTCCGGTTTTTAGCATACATATTTTGATCTAAATATTCTTTATAGTTATTTACTTACCTTGCCAGCCTCACTTTCTTTAAGAACCATGTAGGGTTCTGCACAGTCTCCGATTTCTCCTTGCTGAAGGACTTTTTCTATCTACAAAAAGCAGTAAAATAAGACGATTAAAGAAAAAAATGTCATCCAAATAGTAATAGGTTGTTTCTCTAGCAATTTGAAAAAGCTCGCCAAGATATATAGCTGTATATAATGTTTTAAAACTGTCTTTATGGAGTAACTGGTACTACACTGTCTAGTTTTCCATCTGTTAGAAAGCAGAACATATACATGTGACAACACTGTCAATCACTACTGCATTTTCACTGAAATCAGGACAATTAACACATTCCAAATGAAGTGGTTCAGGCTAACTCAGTTTCAGAATTAAGCAAACAAAATGATGCAAAGTGCACTTAATCAATGCCAAAAAACCTCCACAGAATGTAAATAAAATTTTTGAAAGTGCCTTATTTCACTATATTTTTTATTTCCCTTAGGCAGAGATAGGAAATTCTGTGTACTTAGTAGAACTGGTACACAGGATATTAATATAACTTCTTGGCTTGAGCGTGAGATATACCCCTGGACACCTGCTCACATACTACTATTAAAAACTATCATAATTCATCTCTAGACAAAAGCCATATTTGTCAATTCTGTGAACTCAGACAACAGGTACAGCTGGGAACAGGAAGAATGGTGTCCAAGTAGCACTGTAACATACCTTTATTACCAGGTATATATCTGATGAGGGATAAGTGACAGAAAATACAGCAGATCTTGCCTGAGTAGACAAGTCAATGAAGGGCGTGTGAGAACGTAACAATCCTCTTAATGAATCAGAATTGAGGTCACAATGAAAATTTTCCGAGATCTTGAAAAGAAAAAAGGGATTAAAATGTATTGCGAAGTAAAAATGCTTCAAATTTTATTTTAAAACAAGTCAAAACAAAAAAATTGCAAGCATGTGCCTGACTAAATAACAAGAATCCTGGATCAGACTGCATGTGAAAAAAAGTAGCAAGTTTTTTGTAAGTTTTCTTAAGTTATTACTCTGGAGATAAAAACCCAGGCCAACTGAACAAAAATATTGTATACATACTTACCTTTTTTCTTTCCTTTATGTCATAGAGAGCTATGCATGCAAACAAAGGTTCTATCTCTATATCAAACCTGTTAGGGAAAGACACACAAGACAGTGATTGATACTGCACTCGTTTGGCTATGCATAATAAAAACAATGAAAAACTTCTATTTTGACTGGCACTTTCATTAAAAAATGCAGAGAAATACTAAGTTCCAGACCTCAGCTCTCTCAAAGTCTTGAGGATTTTTTAATTAGCGCATTATATTAGATGATTTCAAGAGGAAAAGAGTAATGAACTGCATGCAATGCATTTTCTAAATTTGACAGGAAGGTGGTCTCAGAGATCAGTTAAAAATTATCATATGTTGCTTTTTTTCTGCTTATGAAGTTGTGCTGGCTTTGGCTGGGGGAGAATTAATTTTCTTCAGAGTGGGGCTAGCGATTTGGATCTGTGCTGAACACAGGGCTGATAACATATAGAATGTTTTTGTTGTTGCTGAGCAGAACTTGCACAGAGCCAAGATCTCTTCTGCTTTTGGTACTCCTCCTGCTGGTGAGGAGTCTGGGGTGTGTGGGAGATTGGGAGGAGACACAGCCAGGACCCCAAATGACCAAAGGGATATTCCAGATCATGTGGCACCATGCTCAGAATATAAATGGGGGGTAAAAGAAGCAAGGGGGAAAAATCNTTTTGTTGTTGCTGAGCAGAACTTGCACAGAGCCAAGATCTCTTCTGCTTTTGGTACTCCTCCTGCTGGTGAGGAGTCTGGGGTGTGTGGGAGATTGGGAGGAGACACAGCCAGGACCCCAAATGACCAAAGGGATATTCCAGATCATGTGGCACCATGCTCAGAATATAAATGGGGGGTAAAAGAAGCAAGGGGGAAAAATCTGGAGTGATGGCGTTTGTCTTCCCAAGTCACATTACATGTGGACTCACTCTCCTGGAAATGGATGAATACCTGCCTGCCCTTGGGAACCTGTGAGTTAATTCCTTGTTTTCCTTTGCTTGTCTGTGTGCCACATACTTTCCCTATTAAAATGTCTATGTCTCAATCCATGAGTTCTCCAGATTTACTCTTCTGAATCTCTCTCTGATCCTGTTGGTGGAGCAGTGAGCAAATGGCTGTGTGGGCCTTGGCTGCTGTTTGGGGTTAAACCACAGCAAAAGTCCAGCAGTGTATAGGACACCAATCGCCTTTTCTTTTTTTCAATACATATGCCACTCCCAACTCCTTTTCATCCTGGCAAGTTAAAGACTTCTGTAAAGACAGACAGAAATAATTCTCTGCCACACTAAGAAGGAATACCTGAGCAGTGAATGCTGCTGTACAGGACACGTGCAGTGGTGTAACAAGGTGCACAGCTGTACACTGTTGTGAATTCAGAAATGGTGAGCAATGCTTGTGAAGGATTACTTACTTCAGAGCCTGCAGCTTTACCAAAATCCTGTTGCCCAGATGTTCCTTTGGACGATCTGGCACTGGCCGTATCTCCACTGCATCTTCCTATCATTAAACAGTCATATTAAATTAAAATAACTGTAAATTTACACTTCCATAAAACATTTATGTGACAGTAGCTGACCCACTGCTACAGACTAGCATCTTCCCCTATTCAGTGCGAAGTTAATATCTCCAGAGAAGAAAGAAAACAGATTTATTATTTCTAAATATTTACATACCTGACCCCTATCTGGCATTTACACCAAATATTTACAGTTGTGAAACCCAAGTACAAGCCACTATGAAAGGTGACACCCTGACACAGCCATATCACCAGCATGTGGCTTAGCCGACACTGAGAGCACTATAGCATTTATCTGCTGTGGTGCAGCTTTAACTTCAGGCGTGCTGGGACAGCCAGCTGGGAAAGACTAGCAGGACAGCCGGCCTCCCACGCACCTCATCCATGGAGGGGTAGAGGGCGAGGAGCTCGGGGTGCCTGTTGGTGCGGCGTGCCTCCTCGTTTAGCCTCTCAAACTCCTCTGCGCTGATATGCTGCAGCAGGTGCTCCAGCCGGGGGTCTGGCTGCAGGCTGCGCAGCTCCACGTCTGAGCAGGCCAGGGTGGTCCTCGAGGCCTCCTCCGGAACAGCGTGTGCGTGTTGGGGGCCCACCTGCTAGAAAACAAGAAAATGTCAAGCTGTGGCTTGGGCACCAGGGTGTTACAGAACAGCTCTTGGTGATCTGTCAGAGGNCCTCAGGTGCTCCTCATACAGTTTCCCCTCCTGGCCCCTCACCATCTTTGTGTCCCTCCTTTGGATGCTCTCCAATAGCTTTTTAACCCTCTTATATTGCAGTGACCAAAACTACACACAACATTCAAGGGGAGGTCACACCAGATGCTTCTTTAAAGGGAAGCTGCTGTATTTGATCACTTTTCCCACACTGGAGAAAATATACCTGAAAAGTTGCATTGCCAGAATCCAATGTTTCCGATTCAAATGTTTGTTTTTGAAGTGTTTTGTGAAAATCTTTTCGGGATCCCTTGTTTTTCAGGCTACAAGTATCTGAAGTCCCTTGGTTTCTTTTATGGAGAAGCCCGAGAAAGCCAGGATAACATGAGGAGGTGTTAAGAGAAAATAAAACAGAAAGGTCAAATTTAAAATTATTTAAAAAATGAAAAGATTGTTCTGCAAAAAGCAGTGTAGTACAGCTTTTATGCAAAAATTTGACATTTCACAACTTTATGTGTTTTAACACACCATTGCAACTCTATAATGTATATTCAGAACAGTTTAAAAGGAAAAAAGAATAATTGAGATCATTTTTCTATAGAGTATAAGCCTGAGACAGCAGGAAAAACTGACCTAGGTACAAATCTGCTCTGATCTCATCAGACATAGTGATTATTTCAGAGACTTTAAGAACAGAGATCAGGATCACTTATCTCTTGGCTGGCTTCTTCAATTATATACATCAAAGCTCTTGCTGCTCTTATCCTGCCCCTAGCTAGTATTCCAAATTAATCCTGTGTAACAATCTACACCTTCCAAAAAAATGCCTGGTTTTGAAGAGGACTATTTCTATGCCACAATGTAACCCTCTAGGCTGGCAGCTTTGAAAAATTCTCCTGAAATTGCAAGTTATATTTTTGAAGCAAATGGGAAAAAAACAGCAGGTACCCTGAAAAAAAGATGTTAGATGCAACCAGCACTCTGTTTCTTTCACTTTAGTATGCAATTTGCTAATTCCTGTGATAGTCTTTTTGCAATCAATCTCCTTATTTACAACATCCTGCTTCGTTCATTTTCCTTTCTGTGACACTCCCAAAGAAATGACTGAACATCTGAGTACTTTAATAAAGAAGACACAATAAGCAATTATTGATCAGGGAGACATGTTTTTATTACATTTTGGGAGTAACTGAATTATATGCTCTGATGTGTTTTAATTTTAATTGTTTGCATTTTAATAGTTTGCCAGTTCACTGCAATGAAAACTGGTCATAAAAAGACAATCCCAGTTCTCCTTGGATATGACCTTGTTTTGGAACCACTGTAATTATCCAGAATGGAAGGCAGAAATTCTGCATGACTTTAAGACATTTAAGAATCCAAAAGAGGTTGTATAGATTATTTTTTTCACTGCCTCTGGTGGCAAACAAATGATTAATGGAGAAATTTACGTATCTGAGTTCACATTTTCCCTGTGGTATGAAAGATAGAGTAGAGACGCCTTTCCCCTAAAGTACTCTTGGAAAATTTATTTATATTGTTTATTTATTTTGGAAAGTATTATAGCAATTAAAACTCACCAAGTGGCAAACCATGGGTTTAATACACATGTCAATTTAATGGGCACACATCGAATTAAGAAAACGAGATAAGCAAAAAGAACAAAGGACAACTGAAAGGAGAAATAGGCACAGGAACAAGCTTCCCATTCAGCCTCCTGCAAGGCCACCTGTACTCCAGCTGTGCCCAGCTTTTCTGCCACATACCCTGGGGCCCGAGGATGAGCTCTGCTCATGTCACCCACTGAAGACTCCTCAACCTCCTGTTCCAAACCTTTACATTCATGGATGGATCAAAGTCACTCACACACAATCTTCTCTCACCCCTAGCTCACCAGACAATTTATTCAGCAACCTGTTCTATAACATCTGTCAAGAAGGCAACTAGAGTTTTTCCAGTCTTTCTCAAAACAATGGAAAGCCCTCTACAATTACTTTTTTCTCACCTCTCCCTTGATATCTTTTCCTCCTCTCACACCTGTTTTGAAAAAAAACCTGTCTAAGCATTACATGAGACTCCCAATAACAATCTATCACTGGTTTATGTGACACTGTAGCATATTTGGTAGTGTTTTGTTCTTTGCAATTTTTAATAACTTGCATTGTTACCCACAGCTGCCAAAGCTCAGCTCTCTGGCAGAGTCCACCATCATGTTTACCACAGTGTCAAATGCTCAATAAAGATTTTGAATGCAAATTTACGTCACCTGAATGAATGAATGAAATAGTAAAACACTCAGCAAAACTTTCTACATATGTGTACTTCTATGGCTCCATTCACATTTCCATCGGCAGACATAAACGCAAAAACGGCTATGTTCTACTGTTCACCTCACCTACTTTAGTGCTCACTCCTTCTCCTGTGCACAACCATAGCTGCACACTGGCTCTTTACAGCATGCTCAGAAAAGAATTGTGTCAAAGAGCTAGTGCCTCTACTCTGAGTAATGCAGGAGGAGAACCCACAAAACCCACTAGCCTACTTTTAGTGACACACTGCAGAGCAGTTCTGAGAATTCAATCAATTTCATCAGCACTCGTGGAGGAAGTCTCTTAACACCCCCCAGCAGCTGCTCCACTGAGGAGCACAAGCTGCATAGTTAAACAGTGGAAGTTCCTCTACAATCATCATTGTAAACCCATAAGGCAGTGGCTGCTGGTGTACATCAGAAAAACACAGAGTAACAAAGGTGAATGAAGGGGCACAGCAAAATGGCAGCAAATATGTCAGCACTCAACCACCAGCTCCTTCTTCTGCTTTTCAAGAGCAGAAGTAATGAGTGCAGGAGTAGATGAAGAAGAAGTGCTACAGACAAAACACACCTCCAAAAACTTCTTTCGGAAGAACAGGATGAGGTGATGGGGAAGGAGGGAAGACATTGCACAGACTCCTGCTGAGAGTCTGGGAACAGACATCCCTGCAACAGAGAGCACTGACTGAGAGCTCCCTTTGCATTTTACATATGAAACAGAATAGGACAGAATTAAATTAAATTAAATTAAAATATAATGAACTAAACTAAAAGAAATTAAGAGCTTTTAATGACTACAGGCCCACCTCTATGTTGAATTACACTGACCTCAAGTCCAGAAATAATTTACCGATGTAAAATAGTAAATTTGGATAACTGATAATCCCATGAATACACTCAAACACTGCTGGGAAAGCCCATAATCCTTGAGTTTTCAGACACATTTGGAAATCAAATCATGTTGAATTTTCAGGGCATGAATAGGAGAAAAGCATGCAAATATAATCTTTATCCTGTTATCTTTCCTTTTTGGAGGATCAAACAGCTCTAGTTTTCCTGATTAAGATAAATCATCATTACAGAGGGTTGATGTGAATTTCCTCCCATCAACTTCCCATCCATTCCCAGAGCACGTGATAATTAAGAAGCAGATGCAACAGTATTTGGCAATGCACATCATGTCAAACAAAACAATATAGTTATTTATACTACTGAAAAGTCAGTCCTTATCTTCAATCACTGACTAAAATCATTATAATTTAGGATTACTTATAACATCAAACATCTCTTTGATAAGTAAGATGCAATGTATTTTTGATTTTATTTAGATTTATGTCACTTACTTTCGATTCACAATCAGCCACTCACGGATGTAAGTCTGAACACAGTCTTTGACATGTGAATCCAGTTCCACCCTGTGGAAAAAAGCAACATATTTCAGCTCCTAAGTCATACTTTCAGGACAAACAGTTTATCTAAACATGCTAGTCAGATAAAGGCTTCTCTGTTAGTCCTCTCCCATGTATTTATTTTACTGCTTAACTATTGTTTGAGGTTTAAAAAAATCCTCTGTACTTCATGAATTCCGTTATGCAGGTTTTTGGTATCGTGCTGATAGATGTACAAACATACATTTAACAGAGGTAACCACTTGCCACATTATTTATTCATAAATATAAGAGTAACAATGCTGTAAAAGATAGTAAAATTAAATGCATTATGCTACATAACCAACCTTGAGATTTTGAAAACTTGATAACAAGTCTCAAGGTATAGAAATAGTTATTTTAGAGGCCTCAACTCCTGGACTCTTGCAAATACGTAGTTTTTATGTATGTGCAATTATCTCTTTCTCACAGAAACAAAGAAGAATCTTAAAAAGCTTTTAATCAGATAGCATAAGAAAACTTTAAGTTCTAAGAATACATTATAATTTAATTTTCTGTTTTTCAAGTAAGTCTCCATTAATGAAGTGGGTTGTCAGTGCTCCTTGATAGACTGGATACTATTTGAAACTGCAAGTCTTTCAGCCAAAGACAATGTCCATGAACTTCACATCATGATGCTGTGGCATAATTTCTCTATCCCAATTCTTAAAATTTTTAATGACCTGTTCCAAGAAAAATTTTAGCATTCTCCAATCCAAGTGAGTAAAATATTAGATAGGATACACATTCAATACAAGAACAGGTGAAAGGTATGATAATTTTTAGCACTTTCCACATGGAACTCCTAAAGAGATTTGCAACTGGTTACCAAGGCCAGCTAACAGCTGATCTGGGTTTGTGTGTGCACGGTGGCACAGAGCCTTGGCTGGTGGCATGCTGTCGAGTGCCTCTGCCTCTGCTGGTTCCTGCCTCTGGTTCAGGTGGGAGGTATGTTTGCTGGCAGGCAGCACATTAACCCAGTTTGGTCAGTGGTACCTGTTTCCTGCTCTCAGTGCACAGAGTCATCAAAGACTGCATTGCCTGCAGGCCGATCCTTGGTGCATGCACCTCCTCTGTTCTCATCTTCCCTAACACATCCTGGCACCCTGGACCAGGAGTTTCTGTAAAAACACTCATATCAATAATAGCAATGTGAATGGCTAAGTGGCAACCTGCTGTGTAAAAAAAAAATCTGCTGGAAGTGTATTTGTTGGTATTGACTATTTGAGCTTTTTCACAGACTCCTTATAAAACTTAATAGCTTTGTGGTGCAAATAAGGCTTTGAACTGACCATACAGCATGAGTTTGCATGGTATCTTACTGGAAAAACAAATCGGTAACTGCTGTTTTAAGCACCAGGCATGGAGGGAAGTAACCTTGGAAACAGGTAAGAAATGGCCTTATTTTAGATGTAATTTCAAAAGCTGAATAATTATTTCAATATTTTTGTCCATCATTTAAATTAAAGATGACTTCAGGTAAAAAAGACCCACTCATTGTCTCCCACATCCATTCCTTCTCTCAAATCCACAGGAAAACAAGAATTCCTTGTAAAGTTTGGGACTTCTTCTGTGAGTAACTTCAAGCGAAAATCACTTTTTGTGCGAATATTAGAAAATCCCTTAGAAGCTGTGTGATTCAAACAGTTCTTAGGTAACCTAGCATGGCATCTCATCTTTACATCTGTCTTTGCTCTCTTGAACTTCTTGAGAGAAAGGGGCCAAGAGGAGACTTGCAGACTGAAACCTTGCTTAGAGAGAGGGTTTCTCAGCTAGTCTACAGCTGGCAAAAATCACACAAAAATCCTCCTTAGTCTCATTGCATTTGGTATGTCAGCCAGAAACCCCTCAACAAATACTGCTGTTAAATAGGCCTCTAGTTTGAACAGCTGGCAAGTACTGCGAAAGAGACTCTTAGTGATCTGATCAATGTCATGTAACACACAGCTGGCAAAAATCCCCAAAAAACTCGGTCAAATCTTAATACTGGGCTTGTTACATGATCAGAATCAATATTCATCTCTGGCATCACAGCTGCAAAAATTATTTTTCATACCATCCTCCTGTCCTTCTTTACTTTTCTTCCTGGTTGATGCCTACCTCACTTCTGCCACTACCAAGCTTAGGAAGTTTTGTAAATGCTTGCATAATTTTAAGTGTGTGAACATGCCTAACAGAGCCAGTGGCAAAGTTCAAACATTTGAAGTTCAGGAACTGTGTAATGGCTGGAGCGATGTTGGATCAATGTCTTCAAAACTATTTTTAACTATTCAAAACTAACTTTAACTATTTTTACAGCATTTTGGAGGGACAGGAACTCTCCTTACCCATCTTCTGGCATAGAGGGTTGCAAAGTTCTGCACTCTTTGGGTGTAAAGACAACATCCAGATCATCTTCAGGAAAGTCCCCAAGTTCTTGTGCTAGATCTAAGTCCAAGTTGTTCAGCTGCGTCATCAGGAAGCCTTCAAAATCTACTGGGTCTACTGCATCATAAAAGGAAGGCTAATAGGATATAAAGAAGCATTTGTTTTAGCAACAGAAAGTTCTTCTTGATAGTGTAATTTAGGCTTATTTATTTAACTATTGTAATTGTCCCATTATTTATTACACATCAGAAACAAATATCTAAGCTTCTAACCTAGAAACAAAAAAGGATATAAGTGAGGTGAGCAAAATGGCAGAAAGGCAATGCCAATAGGCAGGAGACAGCAGACAAAACATACTAGGAGTAACAAGGCCAAGTCTTGAAAATTACTCCAAGTTACGGACCTAAGGACCAACTGTAAGCACCATGGCTGCTGCCATCATGAAGATACACTCATTTGAGGTGCTGTGTCTGAAAGACGCAACTAGAAATGCTCTGTGCTTTCAACTGCAAACAAAGTTGAAGACCAAAATCGCAAGAATCAGAAAGAAATCGCAAAATCAGAAAGAATTATTATTTTTCATCTCTGAATGTTACTGGGTTTTGTCTTATTGCAGTTCTTAATTTATCCTATTTGTCAAGGGTTTGTACAGTGATTTTACAAAACATTACATGGAACTATTAAAGTTACCACTGCAAACCTTAGATATTACCCATTTCTGAGTGCACAGCATTCAACCTCGATAGAGAACAGTTGCACTTTGTTATATTTAATT
The DNA here is from genome assembly GCA_013400315.1 of Bombycilla garrulus. NCBI lineage: Eukaryota > Metazoa > Chordata > Aves > Passeriformes > Bombycillidae > Bombycilla > Bombycilla garrulus. The sequence continues at coordinate 29,442 of VXBU01012459.1, read as the reverse complement.
AGCCATTCTTAAACAGAAGGTTCACTAAGAGCAAAGTTAAACAACTACAAGCTCTACGACTCATGCATGCCATTATTTTTTTATCTGTTTGGTGTCAAAAATAGAGGAAGAAACTCTTGTTTGATTTGGTACCTAGAAATGTTCTACATACAAATAAATTTAAAGTGGATGTTATTCTACGTATAGACAAAATTGAAAATTATTTTACTTGCTATGTAGCATATAAAAGTATCCTGTATATCTTTAGGAAATACAGTATCTGTCCATTTGAGTACAGGGACTAGAATCTCTTATTGATTTTCTTGACAAGTAAAAAGTAGATCTAAAAACTTTAGAAAGCTTTAGAAAATCTATAGTTTATTTTCTTTGTGTTCTAGAAAGGCTGATGATGCCTCATCACTGTAAGAGTGAAGAAAATTAGTTGCAGCATTAGAATAATAGCACTGGAATAACTTATTTGCTGTGAGGAAGAATTCTACCAAAAACCATTTAATAAATTCTCCTTTCTCTAAAGAGCAAGGATTGCATTGCACTGAGTAGCCCAGATACCTTTCACAAGAAAAAAAGCTGCCAGCAAAAAATGTGTCTGTGGTGCTGTTGATGCCTTGTGGGTAAAGGAAGGCACCAAATGTCCCTGGTATAAATATGCCTTCATATTCAATGTTATTCTGCCTATTGTCTCATACAATGTGTTCTTAAGCTATCCTCCTTATACTCCAATGTTTCTCTGCACAGAAAAAAATCTCTGGGTCAAAATTAGCAAGTCTTCCCTCATTAATAATGAAGTCTGCTCATGCAAGAGGGAAGTCATGGAAGTCAACAGGAATTTCTCAAGAGCCACCAGTGCATACCACTGTTATATCTATAACATCATGAATTTTAGCTCAATAGGACAATGAGAAATTTCTCAATTTATGAAACATGCATAGAGACTCAACAATGGCAAAGCTCCAGTAACTCTGAACTAAAATGGCTTACACTTAATATGCCACATTAGCCACAGTAGATAAGAAAATGTGCTAAAAATAATTAATATTATTGTAAGCTTTGAACTCTTTTAGTATTCTGGAAATATAGTTGAGGAATTTTTTCAGATAACAGAAATGCAGAAATATCTTGCAGAAATATCTTGCAGAAAGTCAAGCATATTGCGAAGAAATGTGCTTGAAACATCTACGAGAAGCAAATCAATTTAACCTTCTGGAAAAAAAAATGTACATGTGGTAAATACTGCAAATATTTTAGTAGAGACGTTTGAACCCACCAAGTAAAACCCCCCTACCCCAGGTTCCCCTTTTTAGGGGAAACTATATTAGTTTCTGCATAAACACAGTCTCTGAGCTCACTCCTCTGGCTGTACATTTAAGGCATTGGCTGAATTATGAAAAATGTCTCAGGAAAAAATCTTTCCCTTTTTTGCTCTTTTTAGCCAAAGGGAAAACTTAACATTACCAGCAAGTCCATCAAATTTTGAGNATAAAAATAAAGAATATGTAATAAATATAAATATACATAACATATATTTAGATCCACTAAAAAAAGGAATTCACAGAAGCTTAAAGTAAAAAGCAGCTAAAGTATATATAGGCATACTCATCTTTTCAGTTGCTGAAGATGCAATGTTTTGCATCCAAAATAGTTTTCCTTAATGTAATCTAATTTTTAATTAATCATTGCACTTCCTTTCAGAAGTCACACTTTTCCATTCTGACAGGTCAAATCCATTGCATTTCATTGTGTCGTCTTTTTCTAGTTCAAGTATTAACAATAACCTTTAATCACTAGAAATATGCACTTTTGACTATTGTAAATAAGACATAAATGTAAAAAAATAGTGTAAAAAGCAAATGCAGGTGGAGGGAAATTATCTCCCTAACAACTGGTGCAAGTCTTCAAAGGAACACACAAAATGGCTTAAATGAGAAGCCAACACTCCTTTTCACATACCATAAAAATGCGCAAAGCCATTTTCTACAGAAAATGCCACAAATCATTACTGCAAACATACCTTTTTAAGGATGATGAATTAGAGGCATGTAGATTGTGACAGCACACACAAAATGGCAGCTACGGAGTAATACTTGGTAAATGAAATGCCACCGGGTTTTTTTGGTAGAACAAGCGGTTGTGTGCGTGCAGAAGGGACCTGGCCTCGTCAGGCTGAGTAACCACAAGGAACAAGTTAAAGATCACAGCGCTTCAGATTAAGGAAGTGACTAGTGGCAGGAGGCCCTGACACAGGAAGCAACCACTTGCATCTAGATTTTCACAATCACTGGTGCACAAAGACTCTTCCTGCTTCTACTTATCAGGCCTCACAAAAAGAATCAAAAATTAAGGAGCTAGGGACAGGGAAAGCACCAAAATCACAGTCAGTTTCATTTATGGCATAGTATGTTTGCAGAATAATCAGCCTCCTGAAAGGCAATAGAAAGATCTGGCATGTTTTCCCTTTGTCATAAGGACGCTGTCATATGATCTGAATTCTTTAGAGGGTGATTACACGTGGAAGGCTGAAGATGATTCGGAGACATCATTATAGTTGACTCAATTATATCTATGCCAATTAGGAAATACTTCAGCATTTCTCACTTAACATGCACATTCTACAGCACTGAAAAACAGTCAGCATGCTGCCCCTGCTGCTACCTCTGCGAACTGTATTAAGTTGAGCTTTTTCAGCCTCTGCCTTTCTTTTTTTTTCTCTTTATTCACTGATCTGTGCTGGTTTTGGCATGGATATAGTTGATTTTTCTTCATATTAAATATTATGGAGCTATGTTTTGGATTTGTGCTGGAAACAGTGTTGATAATAAAATTTGTTTTCACTATTGCTGAGCAGTGCTTACAAGGACCCAAGGCTTTTTCTGCTCCTCATGCCACTTCACCAGCAAGGAGACTGGGGATGCACAAGAAGCTGGAAGAGGACACAGATAGGACAGGTGACCCCAGCTGACCACATGNAATTATCAGCATAATATGGCTGATGCTCAGTTACTGTACTGTCAGTGGGTAAAGCACAGCATGTTAGTATATAGATATGTAAATACATCTATGTATAGATTTTTAGATCTAAATATATATAAAAATAAAGATATAAAAATAAAGAATATGTAATAAATATAAATATACATAACATATATTTAGATCCACTAAAAAAAGGAATTCACAGAAGCTTAAAGTAAAAAGCAGCTAAAGTATATATAGGCATACTCATCTTTTCAGTTGCTGAAGATGCAATGTTTTGCATCCAAAATAGTTTTCCTTAATGTAATCTAATTTTTAATTAATCATTGCACTTCCTTTCAGAAGTCACACTTTTCCATTCTGACAGGTCAAATCCATTGCATTTCATTGTGTCGTCTTTTTCTAGTTCAAGTA
>VXBU01012459.1:0-15542 GCA_013400315.1 Bombycilla garrulus | reverse complement strand
TTTCTTTCCCAGGTCATGTATGATGTTCATTCAGTGAAGATTTTTCTCTGCTTTTCTGTTTTGCTCTTTCTCCCTTGGGAAGAGACATGACCACTGATAAAAATAATTTTCTAATCCTGGCTATGCAAAGAAACCAAAAACTTATGATTTGGTCCTGATGAACAATATTTTTTTGCAGTTTTTTTAATCACTGTATGGATAACAGGAACAGCTATGATATAACATTTGACAAGACAAGTGTATTCATTGTTGACTGGCTGGCTCTTGCAATGAAAGTGGTTTTAGGTGTGAAGTTTTACATTATAGTTCAGTGGTACCTCCTGGAAAGCAGAAAGTATAAATCAATGAGATCTGTCACACTATTACAAACTTGGACTGGTCGTGATAGTTTATATATGCAATAGAAAATTTGTAATTAATATCTCATTTGATGCTAATTAATGATGCTAAATAGAAGACAAATACATGTGTAAACACCAGAATTGTTTTGTTGTCCCCATTGGCCTAATATCTACCAGCACACAGCAATATGTACAGAAGGCTTTCATTCTCAATGGACAGAACTGGAAAAATAATTTGTGTTAATAATTTGGTCCCTCATTTCCTAAGATCACAGCTTTGTGGAGCTTCAGTGTGACTTTTCTGATATGGAAAATGGAAATGTCATGGAAAAACATGAGGGTTTTTTTTTCCAGTCACTTCTTAGAACAGCACTTTTTTCCTTAGAGCTAAGTTGAACTAGAAAAAGTAGGATCATTTACTAGGACAATATGCCAGAAAAAAAAAAAAATTGGCCCATTTTCAAGCACATGAAGAGGTACTGCTATATCTAGAACAGGGAATTTTGTTTCAATTTCAACAGGAGCCAAAGCAATATCTAAGATATGTTCGGAAGCTGGATTTTTTGCTCACACTCTTATTGTTAAAAATAATATATTTTTGTATCTGCTGGTTGTATTTACATGTACAAATTTCATAATTACACACTCTTACAAACATAAGTGGATTATGCAAGACATTTTATATCATAAATTACAAACTGAAATATCTGGAAAATTTCAAGCTTGGAGAAATGTTACATTTTACTCAATGTTCTAAACATGAGGTCTTGATACTACTATCTTTGTAAGGCTCAGATCACGTGACAACTGAAATAATAGATGCTCATATCGAACCCAGTTTGCCTGACTTTAGGGAAAAAAACAAATACTATTGAGTCCAGGTGCTGACTCTCTTATAAAAGATCTTCGTTACTATCAAAGCTCAGAAAACTGTGATTCATCATGTGCAAGTATTCTTCTACAACTCATGAAGAAAGGTATTAGGGACTTTTTGTATGAACTTGGCCCAAGAGCTGGCTAGGCCTGGTCCTATGTTTCTGTAATTGCATTTATGATGGCAAACTTTTAGTGTAATTGTGTTATTGGATAAGCACATTCACAGACTACCCTTTTTCCTACTGCTACTGACAACGGTAAAGTCTGGTGTGGGTTTCTCAAATTAAAAAAAAAATTAGTCAAGTCGTAATAGGAAAAAAGGACAACTATATAGACTTGTGCTCGTGAACTATAATTTTTAATGACCAAAAAACCTGAAAATGCTAGAAGATATAAAATACAACATAAAATATTTCTTTTTTGCTGGTTTTCACTTCATGTTTGAAAATGACAACTGTCTGGAACAGTGAATAAGAAATATTCATACACAGGACTTGGTGGACATAAAAATGTTTCTTATTTGCATCTACATTGTCCTTTGGTAAGCTTAGGATTTCCTTGACTATATTAGAAAAAAGAACCTCATCATAAATTGCAGGCTAGGCTTCACCATGCATATATATGGCTGAAATCTGGAGGGACATAAGCTCTTAAAATTTATGTTGAAATGCTTTGCTAAGCTCTTCTGCTCAGAGCTTAAAGTCTCTTTCAAGCTTAGCAGTCATTTCCCAGAGAAAATGCAAAAATCCCATTACTCTAATCATGTAACGGGGATTATTACATTTGAGTTCAGGGACTGCACAGATATTTAAGTGCTGTATAATACTACCCTTAAACTGCTCTAATAGAAAATAAATGGTTATATTTTAAACCCTATTTGAGTATGAAGCCTGCAGTTAGAGAGCTTCCTAGCTGTCAATAACATGTGTCTCAACTGTAACAACAGTATTCTTCTTGCATGACCAACTGCTCTCTAAAGACACCATTTCTACAGCTGCCTACCAACTGATAAAGTGTACACTTGTATTATGGAGCCTATCTTTCCTGCACTTGTAATTTTTCACAGAGATATGGCTGGGTGGGCCTGTGCTTGTCATCAACCTCCATCTTAAGTGGCTACTATCATCTTGATTGTACAGCAGGCAGATGACTCCAGAAAGGGTAATCAATAAAAACCAAAAGTAAGTCACTGTGAATAACCAAAGGCACCAGTACTTTCTGAAAAGTAGTTACGAGGGCATTTTCTTGTTATTTCTTCTCTACTTCCTAGAAGTTACATATATTCTAGGCATGAAATGTTGCAATTTTCGCAGAGTATGCCAGAGGAAAGGGCTTTTATTCTTTGTGATGGACATTACGATGCCAAATGTAGTAAAGGCATCATCCTGAATAATCTTACCTTTGAAAAATTAGGAGATGCTTACAGAAATTTTTAACAAAAATATCAATTATTACCCTATGGCACAATCTAGACATATGATGTTGTTTTCTTCTTCAGCTTACTCTTGTAATTGATTTACAATCCACTTCTGTTAGCTTACATCTCTCCCTTATAGTGGAGGAGTACCTGTAAAAATGTCTCAGAATATGACACACAGGTCAATATAACTAGGGGAAGAGCCATCTGAGGCTTTTAATGTTGTTCATATGCTGTGAGCATTTGTAACTGATAGAGCAGGGATTAAACCATGGTATCAAGTCCTTTTTATCTTTTCTGCTCACTCAAAATGCCTTGATTTCAAATAGTGGGCAGGTAGAAGGTAAAGCATCTATGTGCAGAGGCTGCAGTGAGGACTGGTCTTTATGAGTAGCGTACAAAGCTGCAAAGCACTTTGTCTTCTCTCCCTGCTCTTCATCTGTTTTACAGCCATATACAATCTATTCCTTATGTTGAATACAAATCCTGAAGACATCAAGACAATGATGCCACAAGTTGTTTTTACAGCTTGGAGTGAAGTCCTTCATCTGTCTACAGGAATAATGTCTAAAACTGGTGAAGTATGAGCTGGATGAGCAGAGAGTGAGTTGGACTAAAATCTTCCTGAACAGGTGGTGATGATCAGTGGCAAGAAGTCTAGGTGGAGGGTATAAACTAGCAGTAAAACTCAGGGGTCAGTACTGGATACAATACTGATGAACATCTTCATTAATGATCTGGATGACAGGGCAAGAGTGTGCCCTCAGCAAGCTTACTAATGACACAGAAGTGGGAGGAAAGTGCAGCATGACCTTCTTGATGCACCAGAGGGTCATGCTGCCATGACAGGGAACTCAGTGGGCTAGAGAAATTGACTGATGGAAACCTTGTGAAGTTCAGCAAGTGCAAAGTCCTGCACCTGGATCGTCTCCATGCACCTATATATGCTGGAACGCACTTAGCTGGAAAACAGCTTTGCAGGAAAGCATCAGAGGCCCTAGAGGACCATTATTACATTGGTTCTAGGAGACTATGACTTTCAAAAAGTTGAACATGAGCCATCAACCAAAGCCTGGTTGCAAAAAGCCAGATGTTGCACCAGGGTACACTGGGCAGGGTATTGCCAGCAGGCTGAAGGAACTGATCCTTGCCCTGTGCTCGATGCTGGTGAGACATGCCTAAGTTTTCCATCCAAGTCTGGGCTCCTCTTTCTCAAGAGAGACATGGATATACTGAAGAGAGACCAGTCAAGGGTAGCAAAGGTGATGAAGGGACCAGAGCATCTCTCCAGTGGGGAAAGACTGAGACAGCTGGGACTGTTCAGCCTGGAGAAGGGAATGCTTGGGGGAATCTTACAAACTCCTACAAATATCTAAAGGGACAGAGTAAAGAAGACCCAGACAGGCTTTTCTCCATGGTTCTCAGTGACAGCACTAGAGGCAATGGGCCTGCCCAGAAATGTGGGAGATTCCATGTGAAATATCTTTTTCTCATGAGGGTGACAGCCCTTGCACAGGCTGCTCAAAGAAATTGTGGAGTCTGCCTCCTTGAAGGACTTCAAAATCCAACTGAACATGATCATAGGCAGTTAGGTCTAAATGGTCCTGCTTGAACAGAAGGGCTGGACAAGATAACCTCCAGAGGTCCTTTCCAACCCCAATTATTGTGTGATTCTGTGAAAAAATGGAATAGATACTTTGGTCAGTTTATAATCTATCCCTGTAAACCAGAAATGGGAGATAAATGCTGTGGACAATTGGAAAGAAACACATGCTGTAGTCAGCTGAAGTAATGGAAAAAATTGAATAAAAGATGAAAAAATGAAAGATAAAAAAATGAAATATGAAAAAGATATAGATATATATAGATATCTATATATTCCTGTATACTCCAGTATTTATTTCCTATAGCCAGATTAAACAGTTTGCAAACAAAACCACTATCCAGGAACAGTGCTAGTCAGCCTTACCTCAGTGCTTGATAAGATCATGCAACAGATTCTCCTGAGAGCTATAATGAAGCACATGGAATACAGATAGGTGATTAAAGACAGCCAACATGACTTCACTTAGGGCAGATTGTGCTGGACTCATCCAGTGGCCTTCTGGAATGGAGTGACTGCATCATGGGAAGAGCAACTGGTGTTACCCACCTGAACTTCTATATGGTGCCCCCAGAGACATGTATTTAACAGATGGAGTATTAGGTTAGGAAGGAACTAACTTAATAGCTTCCTTGCTTGATCTGCAGTGAATGTGCAATGTTCAAAATGGAAATAAGTAATGAGAGCTGTTCCTCAAGGTTAAGTGGAGAGAGCAATACTCCTTAACAACTTTATTAATGACATACTGGTGCAACGGAGTGCACCATCAAGCTGAGTATTTCACTTGATTCACTTGATGGAAGGGATCTGTCCAGAGGGAAGGGACCCTGATTTGAGCAGTGGGCTCATATGAACCTGATGAAGTTCAACAAGGCCAAGTGAAAGGCATTGAACATGTTCAGGGCAACCACCAAGACTCGTACAGATTGAGAGATAAATGGATGGAGAATAGTTGTCCAGAGAAGAAATTTAGGGTAATGATGAACAAAAAGCTGGACATGACCCAGCAATATATGCTTAAGGTCCAGAGAGCCAAACTTGTCCTGGGCTGCATGCAGAGCAGCGTGGGCAGCAGGGCCAAGGAGGGGATTCTGCCTCTCTGCTCTGCACTGGTGAGACCCCACCTGCAGTGCTGCATCCAGCACAGGAAGGAAACAGACCCCTTGAAGTGAGTCAGAGGTGGTGAAGCACCTCTCCTGTGGATGAACTGAGAGTTTAATTTGTTCAGCCTGGAGTAAAGAAGGCACTGGGAAGATCTAATATCAGCCTTCCAGAACCTAAAGGGGACCTGCAGGAACTATGGGGATGGACTTTTTAGAAGAGCCTGTAGTGACAGAACAAGGGAGAACGTGAATCCTCTCATTTTAAAGTGAAAGAGGATAGGTTTAGACTGAATATTAAAAAGAAATTCTTCACTGTGAAGGAACAGGTTGCCCAGAGAAGCTGTGGATGCCACATCACTGGAAATGTTCAAGGCCAGGTTTGCTGGGGCTCTGAAGAGCCTGATTTGGTGAAAGATGTCTGTGCCAATAACAGGGAGTTTGGAACTACATGATTGTTGAAGTTTCCTTCCAACGCAAATCTTTTTAGGGATCTAAGATGCAAACCCAATCTGTATACCCTGTGCACATGAACTCCATGTAATTATCCCAAAGATTTAAAAGAATAATCTCATTTATTTTTGTGGAAGTCTTAGAAAAATGCCCATTTACTATAAAATGTTATCTAACATTGCTATACCTAACATATGAAATACATACATCTTACTTTTTTTCTCTTTAATCTGTTATATTCAATATTCTGAGTAGAAAATACAAAACCACTACCATTTCACACATGTATGCATGTATACACTAGATTTTTCTATTTACTACATGTATCTGGAGCTTCTTTTATATATTTAGAGTTTGAAAAGAAAAAATAATGAAAATAAATACCTTGATGTATACAATGGAGTCTGGTCAATTCTTTTAAGTAATTAACACCTTATTATAGTCATAAAACAAGTGTTTTATTGAAATTCAATCCAAAGATAATAGCCTCAGCCCTGTAAAGGGGTTGCATTGAACAGAAATCTTCCATCAGAGTGTATAAGAAATTAAGATAATTTTTGCACTATACTTGACTCTTTCACAACAGCCTTTTTCATTTAGGGTAAATTCTCATGAATCTTCAGACCTGATACTCTGCACAATCTATGATTTAAGCCGACCTTTTCATTTCAGATAAAAAAAAAAATTAAATGTATTTTCACCATTGATATAAAATGTGTGGAACTCCTGGTTACAAGTGGAAAATTTCATATGAGTATGACTTTAACTGTGAGCTTTAAAAAAATTGAAATTTTTAGCTGAATGTTCCCTTTAATACCATGTGAGTTTGTTATTCTTTAATATGTCTATATGCATGTACACGTCTTAAAACTAGAACAGGAAAAGCTAAGTTTGTTCCACAACTGGGCAATTTCAGGGACAAGGAAATGAAATTACAGAAATGAATGTTGAAAATTTCTTCTGTAATACTTGTGAAATTCAGACGACACTTGTCTGTAGAGGTAGTTGAGGAGTATGCCTATTGGGAGGGTTTTTAATTGCAAGAGTCACATGACTGCAAGTTAAGGGATATGTTAGGGACCTGTATTGCTGTTCCTATTAACCTTCTGGTTTGTAATTTCTGTGTTGAAATGTTTTGAACGTAGAGCATTGGTGACCAAGGTCCCAGCTAGGTGCTTGAAGCACAGGTTTCTTCACTTAAAGTCAAAACAAACAACTGCTACTGCAAGACCTAGTGAAAGATAAGACAATAAATTGCACTGTCTAAACAAAAATAATAAAAATAAAATATTTCTTCTGTTGATGTTGTGTTCATCCTAACACACTGCCGAGACAAAAAATTAGAATTCTGATTAAAATTCAGATTTTCTGGACTCTCAAACCTACACTGTGCAGCTGGAACGTAACAGAGCCCACATTTCTAGCAATGGTGAGTTGTTTTCTCCTCAGTGGTTTACAAAACAATTTTTAAACTTCCTTGATTCCTGGATATAAATACTGTGATTGGAAAGTAGACACAATTACATTGCACAATCCAGACATCTTTTAATTAATCTTGAATTAAACTCAGCAAGGATGATCTGGCTTTTTGTGTCCCATGCTGACTTCTAGCTGCCTGACTTGATGGACACTAAAAATTTGTTCCTTCACTTCTACATAGGAAGTGAACATCATTATTCATAAAACCTATCTTATTAAAGCAGAAGGAACTACTCACATACATGCATTAAAAACATATGTGCAAGTCTTTGCAGGATTAAAAAAAGGCAGGAAGCAACAGGTTGGGGCAACAAACACCAGATGGGTTGAAGGAAGAATAAAGTGATAGGAAAACATGGTTACGTTGGCAGGTTGCATAAAAGAATCTGAAGGCCTGTTTTTAAAGTTTGACCTAGCTCTAAACAAATGTGTTGCTTGTCACGTAACAGCTGTTCCTGAAACATCTGCAACTCCAGCGCTCACTAAATTTAAATCATAATGAGACCACCAAGGCATTTTGTATCATGTTACTGCTATTTTTTTACAGAACAGAATTCATAGGTTGGTCAGATGTCTGTCATGGCTCACCGAACACACCAGTGTGCACCTTATGTTAGTAGCAGGGAGGTGGCCGATGTTCAGCGGAACAGAGACTAAAAATTCTGCTGGGCCTCATAAAAACAGTATATAGCTTACATAAATCACTGGCAAGAGAAAGAGTGAACAAAAAAAAAGGGCAGAGATTTGCATGAAAATTTGTAGTAAATGCGAACTAATTCTAGAGGCAACATACTAACTCCTGAAAATGTTGCCTTGTCAGTAATGTTCAACTTTCACTACAAGTTTCATTTTGAAGAAGTCATGAACTCTGAAAAGAAAGAAATGAAATTTTACAGGTGTAAATTAGCCTTTTGTGTACAATCAAGAAACGTAACACACTGACCTATTATTCCTCTGATTTTGCAAATTACTTTAAAAATATCCAAACTACCACATTAAAATGCTTCCTGTGAAGATCTATCACTCTTTTGTGAGCAGTACAAATGGCATTGGAGGCAAGTAAAAGTGTCCTTCTCCCTTTGGAGAAAGGGAAACAAATTATCTTTCTAAAAAATATCCACTCAACTGATAAAAGAGAATAAAGTGTAAGTGTAAAAGATCCATGTTCACAAAACATCCATGTTCACAAAATAAAAGGGCACACTCTTAAATTGGAATCATATTCATAATATTTTTATACTGTACTTCAACATTTAACTTGCTATGAAAAATACCAACTATTTCACTATTGATTCAAAAGAAAAAGAAATTTTGAAAAATTGTAACACAAATTTAATTTCACAACAGCTCTTACTAGCAAACCTTCACGAAATGAAGCTGAACCAATTGTTAGGACTCCACTGCTTTGTAAGATTTTAGTCATAGAGATGAACAGTGACCATCACCAAAGCTAGGGAAAGCTGCCAAAAAGCTGCCCCTAAAAATAGGAAGAAAGAAAATAACTCCAATTCTGTAAACATCAGCTAGTTATGATTTCTGTTCAAGCAAGTCTCCAAATGATCAGGAATTGTGGCATGATTCTCTTATGAGCTGCTTATCTGATGGCTTCCAAATACGGTGTCTCACTCTTGTGAATATTCCACCATAAATTTAAAAATAAATAAATAAATCCCAAAGGATACAGAAAGGTACACTGATATATATTCTGCCATGAGAAAGGCACTTCACAGAGGAGCTAATTTTATCCTCCCTGACTGCAAACCCCACGTCTTCCAACAAATTGCTAAGGAGGTGGAGTTTCTCTGCATACTTTTCTTTCTGGTACACAGACTTATCCTCAGTTTATATTACCATTATGCTATTTGTTCTTTTATGTGTCAGCAAACTCAGGTACCTGGTACTTACATCAACACCCTGGGAACACAGTTTTTGTCTCAGATGACAAGACTCTTGAAAAGGAGCCCTGTTTTTTTCCTTTAACCTGACAATATGAAAATAATTGTCTTGGTTTCTTACTGCCACCACAGAGAACAGACAAACTGAGAGTCAGCATTTCCCTGGGAAAAGGCACCAAAGACTATTAGACAGCAAGTTTAGTCTCGAGTATGGTGTTCCAAAAGCTGAACTCTAATTTCTTTGGTTTAGGAAGGGAATGTGGGAGGTAGATATATTTTCAGTCATTGGAGGACTTTTGATGAAAGAATGAAAAAAGATGAAAGAATGAAAAAAAAAAAAAAACCAACCCAGGGATGTACATCATTGCGGTATTGATGACTTACGTAAACTCATTTACCAGGAATGCTAATTTAGGGGGATCAGGTAATTTTGTCACTTCTTGTGGAGGGGAATCCAAATCCCCTGCCCCATCGCCATCGAGCAACCCCTCCAAAGAACTCGGGACTTGTTTGGACAGAAGAGATGGGGAACAAACTCCTGGAGTGAGACTGGACGTCACCTACCCAGAGGACACAGACCCACAGCCGGCTTCGTCTGAGTACCCTTCATCAGCAGAGCAAACCTTACAGCAGAAGTGCAGCCCGGCTCTGCAACTCTCGCAGGAGCAGCGGGCGGCGCGGAGCGGCGCCCATCGAAAGCGGGCTAGACCGGCTATCGGGAGCGGTAGGACGGCTCTCCGCCCCGGGGGTCTCCGTCCCAGCCCTGCTCCCGCCGCCCGCCTGCTTGTCCTGGCCAGGCTGAGACTGGCGAGGGACAGTTACTGGGTACGAGGAAAGCCGCTTACCTATTGATTTTCAGGGCGAACGCCCTCCTGTCTGCGGCAGGTAACGTCGCCATACACCGTCGTGGGTGTCGGCTGCCGACGGGGACCGAGACTGGCCGTACGCACGAAGGGCGGCTTTAATTAATTTATTTATTTTTCTTAATTGCGTGCTCCGGGCTAAAACCCCGACGATCCACTGACAGACAGTTCTGGGTGGCAACTTCCGTATTTCACCTTCTTCACCGAAACTGGCCGGAGTGGGAGGGATCTGCCCAAGTGCACAGCAGACGGCTCACCCTGCCGCGTGTGCCCCACCTCCAGCAGCGCCTATCCCGGGCGTCCTGCGCCTTCCCGGCTGCTTCCACCAGCTGTCCGCCTTGGCCAGGGCGCCCATGGGCACTGCGGGAGAGCAGGGACTTCCCCTCCCTTTTTTACAGAGGCGAACCGTGAGCCGACCGGGGACATTTTGGAGAGAAGCAGAGGGGAAGGCAAGCGCTTAGGCACGGACAGGAAGGGAAGGCACGGTGTACAGCTGAACGCGTATAGTTGCGAGAATGCATGAGCATCCCTCATGACCCGTTTTCTTTTGGCAATCGCAGTGCGTGTGTCAGACGCCTCCGCCGTACCACACCCACATACATACATACACACCCGCCGGGGGTCAAGCGCTGTTCTGCGGGGGCGGGCGATGAAGCAGCGGGCACCGCTGCCCACCGCCGTAGGCGGGCCGGCCCCGGGTGCCGAGCATCCAGCCCGTCCTGCCCGGCGGAGCAGAATCGGGCGGGGCAGGCCTGAGTAGGGCTGCTCGGAGCAGGGCAGAACCACGCCCGCTGCCCCACAGGCATCAGAGATAGCCAGGGACCTTCCTTCGGCCCCACTAGCGCATGGATGGAGCTGTTCGGGACAGCAAGTTGTGAGAGGTAAATGCATGCCAGCTCTTTAGCTGGGACAAATGCCAGTACACCTGTGCACCTAGGGATCTGGGCTTCTCTTATATCTAAACTGTGTGTGTAAGAAAAACTCACAGGTACCAACACCAGACACTGCATCAGCTCGGCACAAAGCTTGGCACTGCTATTCTATTCATCAGCACTTACTGTTCAGCTTTTTAAAAAGGCCATTACTATTAAGTATCCTGTGGTTGTGTTACAAAATTATGTTTCCTGACTGGTATTTTTCTTTGTGCCTTGATGCAGTTTTCACTCTTCACTGCTTCTGCAGATAAGGAGAACTCTCCCTTCATTTGAAAGGGGAAACAAAAACCAAACATGGTTTCTACAGATGAATTTGGAGGTAGTAGAGGAAATTCAGCTTTAGATTATCTTGTTTTTTATAAAAACTGTGCTTTGATGGCAACAACATTAGGATTCACCCATTGAAAAGCAGTCATAGATTATCTCTCCATTCCCAGTAACCTGGAGGGAATCTAGAGGAAAACAGTGGGATATGAGGCAAAGAACAGAAGACTGTCAAACAGTGAGGGCTTAAAATTGTTCTACTAACAATTCTCTTTTTCTTTGTAGGATTCACCATTCTTTACAGTACTGTTAAGTATGTGTGGTCTCAAATATGAATGTTAACCTCTATGTTAACCTCTAGCTAAGGGCCCCGAGGGAAATTTAGAGACACCAAAGAGGTTTAAGAAAAAAAAAAAAAACCAAAAACAGAGGTAAATAAAAATTCAAAAATTTAAACAAATATGGGTATCTTTTTGGGAAAAACCCCACAAGGATCTACAGCAGAACAAGACCTGAAATAGTTCAGAGAAACTTATGAGAGAAAATATTAAAATCTACTATTAATAGGATGTTTCTGTATAACAAATATTTGCTTTGGGAAGAATACATTGGATACTTTATTGCATGGAACTTACCCACCACACCCATCCTGTCTTTATCTCACCAAGATAAAGCTAAAGCCACTTACCTACGTGTAACCTGAACTTAAATATCACTTAGTTACAAATCACTGATATGTAACTGTGGTCCAATGTATTGGTGACAAGAAAAAATTCTGAATGCCATAGATACTGGGTCTGGAAAGGCACTGCTTCATTGAAGCTACAAAAAAGAGTCCAGGGTTCATTTTAATAGCTCATGTGGTATGAAATAGGGACCTTCCTTGATTGCTAAATCTTGCTATAGAAATAGAGCTAGCAGAAATGCAGATAACATACAAATGTGCATAAATACATCCATTTATTAATGATACAACTGTTTATTTTGCAGCTTCATATATTAGTGGTAAGCATGGACAGAAGGATTGTTCAAAAATATTTTGCCATATGCACGAAAAAAAAAAGCCTGAGGAGACACACAAAATTAAAGCTTCCAAAACATTAAAGTTTTGGCTAGTATATATATACGTGGAGATAGAGGGTGCTATCATAGTTTAACCCCAGCTGGCAACTACATCTCACACTCTGATCTGGTGGGATAGGGAAGACAGAATTGGAAGGATAAAAGTGAGAAAACTTGTGGATCAAGATAAAGCCAGTTTAATAGGGAAAACAAGGGCTGTACACAAAAGCAAAGCAAAACAAGGAATTCAGTCACTTGTTCCCATGGACAGGTGGTTGTTCAGCCATTGCCAGGAAAGCAGGGCTCCACCATGAGTAATGTGACTTGGGAAGACAAATGTCATCAGTCTGAAAGGTTATCCTTCTTTCTTCTTCCCCCCAGCTTTCTGTGTTGAGTATGATGGTACATGGTCACCTGGGGTCAGCTGTCCTGGCTGTGTCCCCTCACAACTCCTTGTGCCCCCCCAGCTCCTCACTGTTTTGGGATCAGAGGCAGAAAAGGCCTTGATGCTATGCAAGTGCAGCTCAGCAATAAGAACATCCTTGTGTTATCAACACTTCTTCCAGCACAAATCCAAAACACAGACCCATACCAACTACCATGAAGAAAATTTATTCTACCAAAACCCAGC
Source organism: Bombycilla garrulus (assembly GCA_013400315.1). Classification (NCBI taxonomy): domain Eukaryota; kingdom Metazoa; phylum Chordata; class Aves; order Passeriformes; family Bombycillidae; genus Bombycilla; species Bombycilla garrulus. Next base: position 2,623 of record VXBU01012459.1, on the reverse strand, counting down.
CAAACCAGCCAAAACCAGCACATATATTGAGCAAATACAGAAAAAAACCCACTTAGATAATTTAAAGTTCTCATCTTTTTGGATTAACTGAATTATCAGAAACCCTACTTTGGCATTGGAGCAACAAAACTCATCAAATATTCCTTTCATCTATTATGTCAGCAGTTACATTACTGTTTTTGAGGAAAAAAAAAAAAAGAAAAAAGTATGGACTTTTATTAAGAAAGTTTACATGGTTTTAACTTATTGGAGCACTACCAGATCAGAAGCTGGTGAAGTGATTATTTAAGCTATCTTATCCAATTCAATATTGTCAGTATGAGTGCTCCATTTTTTTGCTAAATAAACAGTATTGTCTGAATTCCTGCAACAAACCAACCTACTGATACTAATGAAGTAGGTGGTAATGAAGTCCAAACACTCCTTTATAAGGTCTTTTCAGTGAGAGGATTAACAAAATTACATCAAACCATGTTCCAGTGAAGGCATCAAAAATCAAAATTAATGACAACAGTGCAATTCAGAACAGACCGTCGTTTTCCAAGCCTAGCTTGCTTGAATGTCAGTAGCTGCTATTAAGTGTTGTATTAGATACAGTGTAAACCATGCTTGCATTCTTCATTCCTTATCCCCACTCTCCTGTCACACATGCATCCCATGTGGCAGTCCTAATCATTGCTTCACCACCACAGCCGTTGAATCAGTCATAAGATATGCTTTCCTGTAACTTTTCTTGGGTTTCAAATGCTCTCACCATAACTTTTTCTTCCTCCTGCACTTGACTGGGAGATGTTGGGTCCATGGCCGGTTCAATGCTGTATCTGGGCAGGCTGAGGAGATGCAGGCCCAGCAACAAAAAACAGCTGAGTGGTGATAATGCCAGCACAGGTTCTGTATGGGTGTCTGAGCAGAACTGCTGCAAATTGTTTTAAAGGAGTTTGCAGGCTGTGATTAAAGAAACACTGGAAGAAACAATGACTGGCATGTTGGCATGTCTATATGTCACCTACCAGGGCATTTTTTCTTTTTCTTTTAAGGCACAGATTTCCAAACATAATTTTTCTTTTTCACTGGCAGTGGTATCCCTGTGAGGAATGCTACTGCATGATCAAGTATCAAGAACATCATTAAACACAACTTCAGATCCCACCACAATCATGGCCTGTATCCCAACAAAGCCCTGTTTAAGTGTCACCTGCTTATTTGTAGAGGATGTACCTTTGCTGATTGACCAGCAATTGAGTTAGATCCGTGGGACTTTTCTCAATACCTTTTATAATGTTTTATAAAGTTTGCATCCTTAGCAAAAAACAGCCGTGATACATAACTTCATTAATGAAAAAATATGTTTTGATTACCCCATAAGAATATCTGGAGGCTCACACTAAGAGGAAAACTGTGATGATCTCAGTTTGCAATACCTGCCAGGAACACACAATGCCTGTTAATATTTGCCCATATTCCACCTTCCTACCACATCAGAAGAGTGTAATGTAGGCAGTGTAGCTAGCTTCCTTAAAAGATGCTGACATGCATCAAGTTGCTTCTGGCACTGATCTCAACTGTATTTAGTAAAATCTAAGTAATTTAGTCAAAAGTTCTTTGAAAAAAATTGTTATATGAAATTTAGTAAATTTCAGAAAAATGAGTGTAATTTTCCATTATTCTACTATTAAAGTTGTCAAGAGATTGGCAATGAAATACTGAACTCCCATAAAAAAAAATTAAAGTAGTTCCTAGATTTAAGTTTCAGTTTTGCATTGGTGAAGCAGAAGAAAGGTAACTTAGCAGCCTTTTTTTTTTTTTCTTTGTTATAAAACATTTGAGTCTAATAGAAGAAAAGCAGTCTATGTGAAAGCATATTCTCTTTTTCCACTTGTCTGTGCAAGTTCTTCTGGAGGAATACAAATGCTACTGGCCAGATTCACACTGGAGTTTCTCAAACAGCAATATTTCTTTGTTCACCTTCACAGTGAACAAAACTCTAGCAGAAACAACACTCACAAAATTTTTCCTTGCTGACATAATTTTCTTACATACAACAAGGAAAATTTCTAGATGAGATCTGATATTTAAATTCTGACTGTAAAACACATTTTTTTATGTTCCTAGTTTCACTAAGTTTCACATTATAGCAACGTATTGAGAACATAATCCATAAAAAGTAGCAGTGTTAAAATGTAGGTGCACTGGTTTAAGTAAGATCTTATTCCTCTTGAATGATATGTGAATAATGTGCATTCTTCAAAGAAAAATAAGGTCTTGTCAGGCAAAACTGTCAATACAAATACAGATAAGAAAATAAAAATAAATAATAGGAATAGTTAAACAGATAACAGACAAGAAAGAAATAAATGTACCCTGGGGAATGCTGTGTCCAGTTCTGTACTCCTCAGGACAAAAAAGACATGGAGTTCCGGGAGCGGGTCCAACAGAGGGCAAGAGAGGTGATTAAAGGAGACTATTTCTCTTACAAGGAAAAACTGAGGGAGCTGGGCCTGTTCAGACTCAAGAAGAAATGATTCCTTAAGAGGGGACCTCATTATTGTCTACGAGTGACTGAAAGAGGGTGTCAAGAGCGTGGAGCCACGCTCCCTTCAGCAGTGCCAGGCAATAGGACAAG
>VXBU01012456.1:0-23090 GCA_013400315.1 Bombycilla garrulus | reverse complement strand
TGGAAATCCCCTAACCTGTGATGCCCCATTGGCCCATGTGACCTTCCCTCTCCTCCCTCTTAACCCCATTGGTTTTGAGTCTATAATGTAACCCCTTCGCTCCTCCCTCACTCCTCCCCTAAGAATCCCCTATTAGTTGAACTTTATACCCTCCTGTAAAACCTCCCCTATATTTAAACCCCTGCACAGCCAGTTCTTTTGTCTTTCATCCGTGGACCTTCCTGAGAATAAACGCTCTTTGGGCACCACACGAAAGACCTCTTCCTCGTCTTTGCCACTGCCCTTGATGTACTGCCATAGAGCCAGAGCTCTACAGCCGTACCCTGAACCGCGATGCCTCTCTAGAGACAGCCCACTCTTGGCCCGGTACCGGAGTGTGAGATAGCCAGGCAGGCTGTGGAGCAGAAGGAAGCTCCGGCACTGCATCACCTGCGCAAATACTGCAGTCACTTAATCTTTAGCGTCAGACACTGTGGCCACTTCTGTCTCTGCAACATGCACTGCATTTACCCAAAGGCCTGTTAAATCCCAGCTAATTCAATCCGTGCAATAAGCAGTGCAGCTGTTCAGGTTCTTGTGACTGGAATTGAGGCTACTTAAATCCCAGTTGCAAATACTACAGAGACACATAATTCAATGACTGGAAATGCAGATAAACCAGAAACTGTTTATTACAAGCCATTTCATCACATTCTTAGGTTGGTTTTTTTTAGTTTTGCCTTCACATCCGTTATTTTAAGACTTTTGAAAGCAGAGATTGTCTGGCAAATGACCTGAGATTTCAGGACCTGTAGCTAGGCTTCAGAGTTAAACTGATTTTTATTTTTCAGATTTTTAGTTGAGCTCTGAATCAGAGATCTCTTGTAATTTTGTAATTAAGGTCTAAGTTGAGAGGAGAGGAGTAAATGGAAGAGGATAGGTATGAATTTCCAACTCAATAATGAAAGGATTCCTAGATGGTTTAGGCTGGTAGCAAGCCTCTAGCTGAGTTTTCAGCTCCAAGCATTTGGGGTCAGCTATGGCATCTGGACAGGCTACTCGAGGCTCTATCCAGTTGGGGCTTCCAAATTTCCAGGGGTGGAATCTACACAACGTCTCTGAGACACTTGTTCTCCTGCATGATTGCCTTTGCGGTTCAAGGCTTTGCTGTCCTTAAACCCACCCTGAACCTCCCTTGCTTCTACCCTGGTCCAGTTCAGAATGCTTTTTGTCAAGGTTTGACAAGTGAGTCCCAGGAGGCAGCTATGGTCTAGGTTGGTCAGCAGCCAGACCTACCCACCAGCTGCCTTCCCCCATCTGTGCTGAGCAAGTAAAATGATGAGAAAGTCAAATTTGGTGTTTGATGCTGGGCCTCCTAGAGCCCAGCAATGCCCACGCATGCTCAAAGGAAGCGAGAAAGTTGCCAGAAAACCTGACAGTCTCTATTGCCCTTCTCCTCCTTCAGAGGAGAATCATGGGATTTATCTGTTCCTACTGCAGAATGCAGCCTCAGCAGAAATAACGGCCACAGGGCAGAGCAGAAGCCATGTCATCCCAGGTGTCTTGGCAGATGGCACAGTTGCCACCCATCTCTTTGACCATATTTGGCCTCTGCAGCAGGGAGGTGCACTTCCTTGCTAGTGTCACACATTTCAGGAGAGAGGAGAAAGGTCAAGGGTGCCCATCCCACTCACCAAATGGTGGACTTAACTCCTTCCACCTCTGAGGAGACCTGCCAGGGGAAAAGGAAAATGAACCAGGTGCTGTTAGAAAACTGTTTGTGCTGAGGAATCCCACAGAACGAGTCCACCCAAGCAGAGAGCCTTTTCTTTTCACAACATCCCTCCAGGAGCAACAGTTCTTTAGCAAGCAAGACTGCAGACCAATACCCTAGGTTGTGTCTACCTTCTGCTCAGCTTTGCCACTAAGAAACTAGAAACTTGGCCGAGAGAATGCAAATTGTTCCTTAGCAATCAGTGCCTACATTGTATCTCATTGTCCACTCTACAACTAAAGCAGTTTTTTTCTTCTCTCTTTCCCAGACATCCTTCTTCTTTTTGTAAATTGCATGCAGCATGTACCATGTGGTTGCTGTTAACAATTCCCCATGAAGTCTTCACCAAACCCCTCTTAGCTCTTGCAATTCAGTTCAGACACAGCACGAGCCCAGCTCTGGAGTTCAGGAACACACAAACTGCTTGGCATTTTGCCCTTCAAGGCAAAGCCAGTAGCTGTTGTAGCCCACAGAGAAGGTCCAGTTAGACAAACATATTCTTTAAGGATGGAATGCAGAAAAACTATGCTTTTCCTCAGTTCTGGAGAGAAACGCACAGTTTTTAGAAGAACGCCTGCAAAACTCTCCCAGTCTCCATTTTGTAAGTTGGTCACACCCTGCTGGGCAAGAGACACCACCTTTGTAGCTGAAGCAGTTGGTAGGAGCTTTACCAAACATATGGCATCTTTATGGCATTTTTGTTTCAATGGGCTGCCCCAAGGAAGAAACTTCTTTTTACTAGTCAAACTATGAAAAACTTTGGAGAAGCCACCAATGAGAAGGAACTGCTGACTGCTGTATGGACTCACGCCATTGTTTGAGAGGTGCTGCTTGAGTCCATAGGCTGGAAAAAAAAGGAAGAAAACCCACTTGCACAAATCCTTGGACTTTGCAAGGAAAAAGAGGATAAAAAAGACACATGAACTATGCAAGAAAATAGGAAAACAAAAGGACACTTGCTGTAATCCATGGACTGTACAAGCAAAGGTGGAAAACAAGACCTCTGCACAAGTCTGTAGGCTGTTCAACAAAAAAGGAAAAAAAAGCACACTGCTATGTGTCAGCAGACCCTACAACCACAGGGAAAAAAAAGGACCCCTGCACAATTCCACACACTGTAGAGGCAGCAGGCAGAAAAAAAAAAAAAGACTCCCTTGTCAGGGTGCAAACTGTTGCCTGAGAACATTTCAGTCAAGATGATCCTCCTGCCACGAGGGACATTTTTCAGAAGTGGGCCTTGGTGGAAGCAATTCAAGCTGTGGTAATGGGATTTTGTTGAATGGACACAGAGCAGAAGGCCACTGGTATCTGAGCATATTTGCACCCTACTCTTTCACTGGTTTTCCAAATGTAGGGAGCCCTTCCTTTGGCCATTTCTATTCCCACGATGCCAAGGGACCAGGTGACCACTTTGGGGACATAGGGTTCTCTTCTCACAACCTTGGGTGCCATCCAGCGTGTGGTCCTCACCATGGACCTCCATTTACTGTGCTCAGGACAGAGCAGAGCACAGAGGCCAAAATCAGTGGAGGAGAAAAACAAGCACCTCTTCAAATAGGAAACCAAGGAAAAGGGTTCCTCTCTCTAACTTTTAGAGTGTAGTGCTGAATTGAGCTGGAAAAGCAGCTGCGCTCTCTTTCCTCAGGGCTGCAGCCAAGGACATTGGGAATTGTCCACTTAACATTCCCCCCCCCCATGGCACACCCTAGCTTGTCCTCAGTAGCCTGAAGGTTTATGCACTAACTCCCTCTTTCAGGAAGGAATACACACAAACCAAAGCTACTCTTGATACCTTGTTGCTTTCTAGACCTGTCGCACCTTGCAGCTGTGCCCTGTGCTTGCAGGAGTGCTCCGTGCACTCTCACCAGCACCACTGTTGGGCACCTGGCAGCCATTCAAAAGCAGCCCCACACTGCTTCCCTGGAGTGCTGCGCTTGACCAAGAACACCCATCCAAGTTGACAGAGCCATCCCAGCCCAGAAGGAGGTTGTTGCCTTTGATGTCTCTGTGGATCATGTCACTGGCATGAAGGAAAGCCAAGCCTTGCAGGCACTGGGAGAGAAAAAAAGAAACGAGAGCCCAAAGTTAGCCTGATCTGATTTCATCACATGCCAAAGGAAACTGTTCCTGAAGATTCACCGATCTCACAGGAACGCTAAGTGCTGGCAGAGTTTGCTGCTGCAACATCAGGAGAGCAGGATCTTTGCAAGGGAAGGCCTATTAATTTCTGAGGGGGAAACATCAGTCATTGCTCGAGACTGTCCCCTGCAAAGCCAGTCAGAATGGCTGCTGTTGCAGCACATGCGCTCTCCCCATCCGGAGGACAAACAAGGGTTTGGCAAAAGAGGAAAAGTCTCTTCTGCCTTGGGGAGTGAGGGCATCACTGTCAGGCAGGAGACTGGAGGACAAGGGTTATCTGGCTGCCTCAATAGCAGACACGTGAGTGGGTCATTTGTCAGTTTTCAGCAGCAAGCACCATGGTAGGTGCCACACCATCCTTTGAAGCTGGGACCTGTGACAGATGAGTCTCTCTTTGGCTTTGCTGTTGGTTTAAAACTCAGACTTCCAGAACATTTCTGCATTGCCTTCTTTGCCCTTACAGACAAAGGCTTGGAGAGGCAAAGAGCAGAATAGAAAATAAGAATGAAAAAGAGACAGAGAGTTCAACAATGGTAGATAAGAGTGAAGAACAGACCATAGTAAGGGCAGGGACATCAGCAGGCACTTCAGTCCAGGTGCTCTTCCTTGTCTGAAGCATAAGAGTAACACAGAAAGAAAGCTCTGAACATGGAATCACTCACTTAGCAGCGCTTTCAGTGGACGAGCCTTTCCAAGCCATCCCAAGTACATGCAGGATCCCTTACCTCCTGACACACATTTGCTATGTGTCCTGCAGCCATCCTTTTGTTCCTGACCACCTTAGCTAAAGAGCCTCTGTCCATATACTCCAACACCAGCAGGACAGCCTCCTTGACAAGGTAGCTGCAAGATGAAAACAACAGCGTGGAGCTGAACATGCACAGCTTAATTGCCATATGGAAGGAAAGCCCACAGATGAGTTTTGTTTCCAAGTCACTGGTAAATGAAGATGGAATAAAATGAAGACACACTCCAGCTCCACTTAGGCTATCCAGTGCTTGCAGTCTGTGCCATCTAAATGAGAAAGACACATCCGTGGACAAGGAGAAAGCTTAGATGGCAAGCAGGCAAAAAAGACAGTTTTGTGATGGCAGAGATAATCTGGAGGCAGACACGTCCCAGCTGCTGCTTCATCATCTCCATACACATTCCACCATTAACTGCATGAAGAAGGAGACACAGTTTTCACAACTCTCATCCAGGGCAGGCGGGTGTGCAGCACTGCGGACAGCCTTTGGAAAACCTGCATAAAGGACAGTCCCAAACAGGAAAAACTATTTCAAATTATTTCAAAAGTCTGGAAAATTATGTGTCTCCTAGCCTAGTCTTCTGGCATGCAAGGCAGAGGAAAATAGTGGGAACAGCACAGGAGAAATAATTTCTGTGATGCTTTCTCAGCAATTTTCCTCTAACACTCGGAAAAATCAAGCTCCAAACCTGCAAAATAGCATGCAGCGAGTGAACATACAGGCTGCTGGCTTAGCAAGAGAGCCAGGTTTCTGAGAGTAATCTTCAAGCTATTGATTCCAGGAACCATTCATGCAGGCAAAATGCAATCTCCTCCCATGCATTGTACAGGAGTGGATTGCTATTAGAGGAAAGATTAATTTTCTGCCAGTGAAAAAAGAGATTTTAAACCTTTGCCTTGCAAGTATGCAAATGAACAACCCCAGAATAATGTCAGAACTACCTACCTTTCTACGCAGGTAACAATATTGGCATTCTTTTTTCCCCCATCACCCAGATTTCTTTCACTACTTCCTGGCAGCCCTGGTGCTGGAGATCAGGTTGCTTTATGGCCACCTACAGTGATATTGAAAGCTGTTAGGAACAGACATTACAAGAGCCTCTTTCTCCATGTGCTCGTGGGCCAGGATGCCCTGTCATCTCAGTAAAAAGGAACTCCAAACCATCAACCACAAAGCGCTAACAACACTCTCTACACCCACAGACTTCTCTCATGGCCTTTGTTTAGCACCACTATTATCATTTACACAAGTTTTGCTAGCCAAAAGCAATTTTGCTCCTATGAAAATAAATTGAAACTGCTGGAAATACATTGGCATTTCTAGGGGCTTTGACCAGTGTTTCAGAGACTACTGCCATTCCTGATTGCATGCCAGAGTAAACACGCATAGGTCACAGAGAAAATGCTGTCCAAAAAAGAACTCCAAGGAAACTCAAAGATACAATCCTAGCACCTCCTAACTTCTTCACTTTGGATTTTGCATCTCTGAAGAACATTACTGAATATTTGTAATTATTTTCTGGGTTTACAAAGGAATAGTCCTTTCTGTGTGTGCTGGTTTGAGATTGATTGATATTTTAGTGGGCAGGAAAGTAGCCACCCTTGGAAGTGAGGTGTGCCTGTGGATTTCTCATGAACCCAGTGCAACACCAATTGTGGGCTAAATTTAAAGACAGACAGGGAAATGAACCAATCAAAAGTGAAATTCGTCTCAGTAGGATATCCATTTGCCCAGGACTGCCCAGGAATCGTTTTTTTTTGGTTTCCGGCCTTGAATAGGTACAGAGCTGCGGGCCGTGCCCTCGGCCCGGCTTCCCCCCCCCCCAAGGCCACAGAGGCCTGCAGGAGGGGAAAGGCCGGGCCAGGCCGTGCCGGGAGCCCCTCCTGAGGGAGATATCCCGGCTGGTGGTGGGGAGGATGGAAAGGAGGAGTGATGCCCCTCGCCCTGGCCCAATTTTCCCCCGCATCCAGTGCGGGGGGAGATTGGGTCGTGCCGGGCCAGGCCAAGAGAGAGAGAGAGCCCCCACCACCCCCAGAGGGAACCATCCCGGCAGGGAGCAGTGGGGAGTGGAGGAACGGAGGGACGGGCTGGCCCCAGGCTGGCAGAGAAGAATTTCTTTCCCTCTTCCCAGTGTGGAGAATCTCCCGTTTCTCCCAGCTGCGGCTCCAAGGTCATCTTATCAGAAGAGCCAAGTTTACTGGCTGAAGTCCCAGAAAATGAGGTTTTAACTGCTTCTTGCCCAGATGGACCTTTTAAAGGCATGCATCCTGCTCAACTAAAAGGGGAGCAGCTTGAAGGAGATGAAGAGACAGGGCTTCAGACCTGATGTCAAGGAAAAGACAGAAAAGAATCCAAAGTGGGAAGGAGGAATGAAGGAGTGGGCCAGGTTTGGCATGGACTTCTCTTGCAAAGCCATAGAACTGGACTGGATTGCTTCTATAACATGTAGAATGCTTTTTAGGGGGATGTCCTAGTCCTGTGGGGGGTGCTAACGAAGCACTGAATTTTTGTCGTCCTCGGCCCCAGGGACGACCAGAGATGGGGAATGCTGGAGCATTGATTGTTGACGTCCTCGGCCCCAGGGACAGCCAGAAATGGAGAGTGTTGGAGCATTGATTGTTGATGTCCCCAGCCCAGGGACAACCAGAGATGGGGAGTGCTGAAGCACTGATGTAATGAAATCCCCGGCCCCAAGGATGACTGTTCCTTGGGATGAAGATGGAGCTGATGAGAAGAGGTTTCGTTTGGACTAGGAAAAAGACATTCTTAAACTGCACCCTAAAAGCTGATACAGCCCATGGGCAGTTGTGAGAGAACTGTCCATGGGGGGCAATGTTGCACAATGGCAAGACGTGGGCGAGCCATTTGTGAAGTGTGTGGCCACAAGAGGACTGGTATTCTTGTGGGGGGATCTATGGCAAAGGCAGGAGGGACTCTGCTCTTCCTGTTGGGTTGGGGAAATGATTATTCAAGGAGTGGATTGACTGAAAATCCTAGGTTTTGTCTTTTCATGTAGTTCTAGTGGGAGAGTGAACCATAGGTGGGGGGAGGATGGATGTTTTAAAAGTTTCCTTCTGGTTTCTATTTTTTTTTTTCTTCTCTTTAGTGTTAGTTAATAAAGTTTCTTCATTATGCTTTAAGTTAAGTAACTATGCTCCTTTTTTGGTCCTACCTCACAGCAGAAATTGAGAAAAATATATTTTCATGGGTGCACAGGCCTTTGGCCGGTGTCAAACCATGACACTGTGGCACACTGTGGATACACTCCATATTATAAACAGGGTTTAGGACATTCAGACATCTCATAGACCTCCTTCTAAGTGAGGTTCCTGAGTGCAGCACTGCAGGTGGATAAAGGAACTACGAAAAAGATGGAGTAGCATTTGCTGAGAGCCAGAAATAAGAATTAAGGACTCTGAACTTTTAGCCATGAAGAGCAGTGGGACTCTCAAAGGCACTACCATGTCTGTTCATTACAAATAGCATCTCTGTAATGGGATGTCACCAACACAGGACCAATACGAGGCTGTATTATTTAAGGAGAGACCTCGGCTCTTCATAAACGTCCTCTCATTGGTGTGTGTGTATGTCTATGTGTGTTTTCTTTGTGCGTACCAGGTTCCCTAGGGCTGAAATGTAAAACTGCACTCCAGACAAGATCTCTCCTTCTTTAGGTCTTGCATTATATTTTCAAACTTTTTTTTCCATGTGATGGAAAAAAAGGGAAATCCTATCTGTGTATGAATCTGGACTTAAGAGGAATTAGGCTGGAACGACTGCTGTTGTCATCAGTTATTGTATGCATATTTATCCAGTAAGTCCAAGCTAGCGTGTCCTTCCCTGAAAGACACCACTGCCATCCTTGTATTCATTCAGGTCAGTAAGGACAAAGTCTGTCCAAAATGAATTTTGCAGCCTGCTTCTGTGAGACAGCCTTTGCAGCAAAGACAGGACACACAACACTCTGGCTACAGATCACATCACAAGGGCAAGCATTCAGGAGCTGTAAAATCTGCATGGACTGTCAGCACTCATCACTCAGGTAAGTGCCAACCATCACAGTGTTTGCCATGCCCAGGCAGGAGCCCTCTGCTGCCTTGAGTGTCTCTAAAATACTGGGCTTCATCTCCTCTTCAGCCAGTGGCACTGCAGCCCAGCAGCCCTCTGCCAGGCAGCGTGTCCCAGAGATAAGCTGAGTCCAACGGGAAGAAAAAGGGCTGCTACCAAACTCAAATGTACACACTAGATTATGGATGCGGGAGTTTTCTTTCTCTTTTCCTTCTTGTGTCTGTGCATGTGTCATGCTTTTCCAGGTAATGAAACACACAGTTCTCTTGGGCCTTCTCACTGCTTTCTTTTGATCCTATCTGCCAAACTCAGGCAACACCACACAGCCTTTCTTACTGTCCTGACCACTGGGTGTTGCTTTCAGCAAAATATTGAAAGAAATGCTAATGAGAGCTGTTATCTGACAGCTCTCAGGTGGGAAGCTGCTCTCTGAGGTTTTTCTTCCTTCATAAGGGTGGCCATATTACTTTGAATCCTACAAAACCATGTCTCCTAGGAAAATCAGCAAACTGGTGCCACTCGCTTGAGGAACATGATGGCTTTCAGGTGGTGCTTCTTGAGGCAGGCAGGATATTGTCAGCATTGTCATCTTTGCTGATGCCTTGTGATCAATATGGAGACAGGGACAGTCTAAAGGCAGGGTCTGGAGATATTTGCAGCTTGCCTGACTTTCCACTTGATATTACACCACCAAAATACTTGGCCCATGGTTCTGTAGCAGTAAGCATGGCTGCACTCATTCCCTGCCAGTAAGTTCCCATCCACTGTATTTCTTTTCTGGATTTCCCATGCTCACAACACGCCCTGAAAGAAACCAAATGCAAGAAGCAAACTTCATAACAGAGAGAATGATTTCCAGGAGATCTGACATTCATCTCCACTCTCTGGGCTTCTGAGCAATTTATAGTCAGTGGGCTAACAACAACAACAACAATGGCAGCCCCAGCATGACAAGCAGCTCTGTAGCACACATGGCCTGCATAGAGTCTGAGTCTCCACACTCCTTGGAAGGGTTACCTTGAGAGGAAACTCAGTCCATGGAGAAGCCATCAGAGGAGACAGAGATGAGAAAAGAACAGGCATGAAGGCAAGTAGTTGTCATCTACAAACAGCAAGGAGAGCTGAAAAATCATGAACCTTCATTTTCTTGGGAATAAACACTGTCTGGTAAGAGTCAACCAACGGTTTCATATTTCCAAAGACTAAATGCACCCTGGGACCAGGGATGAATTTTTATCCACAGCTGCTTTTTTGCAGAGGAGAAAGAATATTGCAGAGTGAATTCCAGCAAAGGAGGGGATCTTCTCTACCTCTCAGCAGTTTGCCTAAAGAATGCCTTGACATTTTTAGGGAACAGCAGCTCATGCTATAACCATGAAGAATGGCTGTAAGAGTTAGTATCCACTTTATTTGTGACCAGGCTAAGTTCTGAGAATGAATTTGCTCGTTCCCCGTTTAGTGAAGAACTACACTGCTGGTCTTCAGCCTGCTGTGCAGCAGTTCCTAGCACTGGCCTCGGCCCCTTGAACAGCACACACATGCCCCATGTTCCCAAATGGGCACAGCCGAGATGGGGAACAAGGACAGCGCCGCTCCTCAGGCACTGCTGTGATACAGACAGCTGCCCTAAGGAAATGCTCATCCTTTCCCGAGTCCAGGTGAAGCTGCAGCAACAGGGCAGCAGCTGCAACCCCACAGCTAAGGAAGGCTCCAGCCTCTGCAGGCACACCAGCCACCAGTGGCAGGGGTGACAAAAAGCTTGGCAAAGCTCACAGATGGGTCCTGACAACCACTGTGAAGAAGCCTGAGCCAGACTGAGTCCTGTGGCGGCTTCCTCCACCTCCATGGAGACTGCAAGGCTGCTGGCTGGCATCCTCATCTGAGAGCTGGAGCTGCTGGCTCTTGGCTGCTGGCTGCTGGGCTGTCATCCATATCTGTGGCAGTGTGGGAGTGCAGCAGTCTCCGAGCCTCCTCTCTGCACTGGCTCACAACAACATAAATGGCATCCTGGACCCGTGGCACTCTGTGTTCCTCCAGGATGTCCTGCAAACTCTGGATCATGATTTCTTAATCTGGCCCACATGCACAGAGCGTGTTCACGATGCACTCTGCCAGCCACCACCTTTCCCTGAACATGGTCTCCGTCCTTTGGCACAGCCAAGTCCACACAGGGTTCAGAAATCGCAGTTGTTGACAGAAAAGTTCTGCCCAGGCCTCAGGCAGGATACCACCAACAGCTCGGGCTGGTGTCTCTTGAGGAGAAGAGGGTGGGGCAGCAGAGGGCGATGGGGGCTGTTCTCATCCTGGCTGCAGGGGGCTCTCTCTGCAGGGCTCATGGCCAATGACAGCTGCTCATGTGTCACGGCCCCTCTGAAGCATGGCTAGCACAGGTGTTGCGAAGCATTGGGTTGCCCACTCAGGTGCCCCAGAGGGTGCATGCAGTGGGAGTGGGGAAGGGCGCCGGCGTGGTGTGTGCCAGACACCCAACCTAATGAGCCTGTGCTCGCTCTGAGGAAATGCCACAGACAGGAGAGCGGTAGAGGGGAAGAAGAGTACTTCACACCGGGATGCGAGTTAGAGCAGTTTCTTCTCCAGGAGATTCAGGGTGAAAACATGCAGAACAAAAGGGCGGAGGGGTTTAAGTATAGGAGCTGAAGAGGGGGTGGGTACAATCGAAGAACCAATGGGAACATTGATAGGGAGGAGAGAGGGTGGGGGGAAAGGACTACACTATTGGCAATCAGCCAATAGTAACAGTGTTAGGAGAGACAGGGATCACATGGGCCAGTGGGGCGTGGAGGATCAGGGGATTTCCAAAGGGGTGGATGCCCTGGTGATTTGGCCCATGCTGGGAATGACAGGGAAGGGTCTGGAACAAAGGGAGTGGTCGGAGTAATTGACAACAGGGGGCTGCAACCAGGGGAGGAGCATTGGGTGGGAGGAACTAACACAGAGGAAACCATAGGGTAGTAGGGGCCAAACCATAACAAGTGAGGATTGAACAAAAACAAGGGCCGCAACACTCATGGGCTGTGATAACAATCTCCACAGTCTCTCCTGTGTTATCAGAAAACTTGATAGTCTCTATTGCTCTTCTGTAGAGAGGACACATGGGATTTATCTGTGCCCACTGCAGGATGCAGCCTTGGATTAGTGAATGACAATGAGCCCAACTTCTGTGGGAATCACTGGACTTTCCACATCCCCACTAAATGTTCCTGTTGCCCACGGGTCCTGCCATGTGATGGGAGAAACACCACAGGAGGTCCTGCTCTGGTATTTACAAAACCTGAGTAACTCAGTCAGCTAAAACAATCTGGCTCTCCTGTTGTGTAACTCAAGGTTCGGGAGATTTAAAACTAACTTTCAGGAGAAAGCATAAGGCTGGACTGAACTGAAAACTGACTTTAAAGGAAGCTTTATGAACCATTATAAGAACTGAAAAGTTTGTTGTGAATGTTGATAAGTTATTATTGTTGAAAAGTTTATTGTTGAGAAGTTGTATTATTGAAAAGTTTTGAGGTTAACAAGTGTGAGTTGTGTTAAAGTTGTGTTAAGAAAAAGAACACCTCCCTCCCCCTCCGAGATCAGTCCAAATCTCCTACGGAGCATTTCTTAAGGGCAACTAAAGCAGTAGGGAAAGGGAGTGAGACAGCCAGACAGGGAAGAGGACTCTATTAGATCTGTGAGAAACCTCTCTTACCTAAGAGGCAAGACCGGGTGAGCAGGATCCGAAGAGGAAGGCTCATACCGGACTCTTAGGGAGGCTGGTGCTAATGCTGCTGGTCAGTAACACCCTTGGCAGTGAGACGAATGCTTGCACCAAGTGCTACCATCCAATATATGAGGGAGAGGATCCTAGGTCCCTATTAAGAGTCCATACACATTTGAACCCTGGCTGTTATAACCGCTGCAAGTTGACCATCTGTCAGGAGGACAGGAAGATATAACTGGCTTGTACGAAATACTGCCTCTTATAGGCAATGCCTGCTTGGGGAATGCCCCATAGAAGATGCCTGGCTCTGTTTAGAATATGATATTAATCAGAAAGGAATGGGAGACTTAGTTAAAGAAAAACAATTGATAAATGCCACTGAAGAAAATGAACCAGAGATACCAGTAGGGAAAAATCTATTCACAGATTTTAGTGGAAAAGATCAGTAAAGAACTAAATTTAACCAATTGCTGGGTTTGTGGAAACGCTAAAATGACAGAGGTTTGGCCATGGGAAGGAATCAGTTTGGGACCAAAGAAAAGCACTTTGCTTGATTGAGTATCGTGTCCTGCCCGTGTTATCTCTGTAAGTAATGCTGAGCTGGCTACTGTGGTTGATCTGCTTTCTGGCAGATGCATCCTCACCAACACACACCCCTCTGCTGCCTGCTGGCCCTAGCCTGTGCTTGGCTGCCTCAGGGCTCTCTCAGGCTGTGCTCCAATGCCCTTGCCTGTGCTTTTTGCTGCAGCTCTTCTGTCTCGAGGAAGAGCCCCACCACAACTCCTGCCCGTCACTGTTTGCATGGAAATTAAAGAAAGGTAAGCAAAAACTCCATAGCTGAAAACATTCTTATCGTCATTAAAGATATTCAGAAACTGAGATCAAGAACCCAAATCTAATTCTCAGTGCAGGATTTCTGACCAACTATAACATCCAGGATTCAGTGCAGTGAGTAAATGTGAACTAAATGTTGATATACCAGAAGATAACTCTGTTACTGTAAAATGCTAAAAAGTTGCTGTCACTTCATAAACAAAAAAACCAGACCAACAACAAAAAAACCCACCAAAACAAAAGCACAACAAAAAGTGCCTTTTAAACAATAAAGCTTGCTTATTTTGGTGCATTTTGGATTTTTCTTAATGTCTTCTACCTTTTGTCAATGCTTTCTACTTCTCAGTGTCCACCACATCGCCACTGAGCTACAACATCTAATTAACTGCAGCAATCAAAGATAAGACTGGACAAGTTTGTCATAAAAGTCAGCCTTCTGAAAGAATGATTTCTGTTAAAGACTCCATCAGCTCTTTCTGACTAAATCTCTCTCTTCCATTAAGCCTCAGTTCTCATAAGTACTATACAAATACATCCTCATTGCAGGGCCTTGTGCTGTCAGTTCTCATGGCGAGTGTGTTTCCTTACATTGTACTTGATTGAGTTGATTCTGAGTTCTGCCTATTCATTTGTTCTAGTTTTTCTTACTTGCAGAATTCTTAGTCATAACTACACTGTCACAACACAATGCTCCTGACAACTGACTCTTTTCTGCCAAATTTCAGATGTGTTTTAAAAGATGAGTTTTGCATCTTTCACTTCACCTTTACTGCCTCACATTCAAATGACATGAATTTTTATCAGCCTTGCAAAACTGTAAAATCAGTTCTTCAAGAAGCAATCAATTTAAAACCACTCTATAATTTCAAACCTTCTTTTTGTAGCCTCTCCATCACATACTCCACATTTCAGGTTTGGAGAAGAGTCAATGTATTTTTAAAGTACATCTTCAGAGTTGAGTTCTTTCTCTGTGTTAATGTGTAGAAAATACAGATAATAAATACAGCAAACACTTCAACTGGCTTTCTACAGTGATCTGAAAGGACACAGATGGAAACAGTATTTGAAATTTCTTCCAATGGCCTCCCTGCTTTTATGGTTTCAGCCCAGATACACCATTCTACCTAATGCTGTTTAGCCTGTACGAGGTTCTATAGGTAACTTATAAATAAACTTAAACAGACTAGTTTGCTGTGTAATCAAGTGNCACCTTTACTGCCTCACATTCAAATGACATGAATTTTTATCAGCCTTGCAAAACTGTAAAATCAGTTCTTCAAGAAGCAATCAATTTAAAACCACTCTATAATTTCAAACCTTCTTTTTGTAGCCTCTCCATCACATACTCCACATTTCAGGTTTGGAGAAGAGTCAATGTATTTTTAAAGTACATCTTCAGAGTTGAGTTCTTTCTCTGTGTTAATGTGTAGAAAATACAGATAATAAATACAGCAAACACTTCAACTGGCTTTCTACAGTGATCTGAAAGGACACAGATGGAAACAGTATTTGAAATTTCTTCCAATGGCCTCCCTGCTTTTATGGTTTCAGCCCAGATACACCATTCTACCTAATGCTGTTTAGCCTGTACGAGGTTCTATAGGTAACTTATAAATAAACTTAAACAGACTAGTTTGCTGTGTAATCAAGTGTGTTAAAAACAGATGTCCTTTGCTATACAACAACAGGACTTTGCCTATTCTTTAAAGACTGATAAGCAGGAACTAGTGCTTGAAAACCTGTAAAAACTGGATCTGTGATTTGGGCTATGGACAGAAGCCTTGGAGGATGGCCAAAATACCAAGAGATCCTGTGCAAAAAAACAGGTTCTCCCAGAGGACACCTTGAAGGTGACTACTTACTCCATCCAATGACTCCTGCCCAAGACCACCAGAAGACAGTGCACAAGTGCAGAGCGATGAAAAGCTGATTAACATGTGAAGAGAGAGTGGGTGCAGGGATAGGTTATGACTGTGTATAGGCAATGTTGAAACTTTCATAAATATATATGAGCTTAAGTGCATATAAACAGAGCATCTCCTCTGTTTGGGTGTGCATGTTTGTGGTGGAGTGATCCCCTGTGTGCCCAGCACTAAATAAGCATACCTACTTTACAACATTGCTGGTTGTGGAGTTTTTGCCCCGCATGTCAAAGGCATTAGGACTTTACCTTTCTACCATAAAATGCTCAGGAATCATCACAGGGCAACCCACTGATGCACATCCATTTTCTTTGTCTCTAACCTGGCTGCTTTTTTCCAGCTCTGTTTTGTTCCGTCTTTACTTCCTGAGAGCCTCTTAAATAAAATCCTCAACATAGTAATTGCAGCCCTTTTTTCAGTTAAAAGCTTTGTAGGTCTTGAGGGCTGAGGGCCAGGGCAGGAGAGTCGTGAGCCATCACAAACTGAAATGAGGAGTCATCAGCATCTCAGCTGAAAATGCCTTTAGTTTCCAAAGCAGCTACCAAAGGACTGAGCTTTCACTGAGCTCCATAGGATCCACTGTGGAAACAGCCTGAAAGATTCTCAACTATGTTTAGGATTCCCAGGAAAAGCAGTTAAAAGATGTACAAATTAGGAGCAGTAGAGTCCTTTTGGCAGAGGACACCAGATCAAACATGACTGTCTTTGGGAAATACTGACCATGAGGAAGAGATCTGCAACTGGAGCTCAGGAGAGTCAGTGCCATATCCTGGCTCCATTCACAGACGCTTCTGCCAAACCCTTCTACAGTCATGTCCACATTTGATAGATGGCACTTTGGATTTATTTATTGTACTTCCTTTTTCCTACTTTCTTTTGAAATAGACAATTGGGAAAACAGTAACAAATGTAACACCTTTTCTGATAAACCAAACACCACGACAAAGTAAGTCTCTTGCTTTGCTTCAATCTTCTCCTTTTTTTTAGCCTGCAGGAATTGTTGGTGGTAAAAATTTGTGCTAGACACCTCTTTTTAAGGAAATGCATGCTTGGCTTTATATCTGTAAAATAGTGTAAAAGGAAAAGATTGTTACAAAATCTGCTCACAAAAATATGGATAATTGTGTAAATAAATAAATATATATATAAGCTGTTGTTCTCTGTGTTTCAAAAATGTTATACACAGATTTAATAGAATTCTGTATTAGCCCCTGTTCAGTAGAAAATAAAAGATGTACAACTATTAGCTGCATATATAATGAAGACAGAGATCCATTGTCTAGTTCTAAAAGGAATGAAGTATGGAAATCATACAGTAACGTCTCAGTTGCACATTAACCTGAAGCAAAAGAAGTGTTTCAGGAAACAAGCAGTACTTCACAAAATAAACAGTATTTCAGGAAAGCAGTACAGCAGTGGTGAGACTTGAGAGCACACATATTTGTGCTAATATATATAGGCACTATAGGAAAATTTTACAGATGATAGTGGTCTGTAATGTTAAAATACATAAATCCACTTTGTTTACCCACTTCATAGGTGCTTGCCATACCCTCCACAAAATTTGCTAAACTGAAAGCACTGAAAGCACCAGAGTTCAACTGAACTCTGTGTAGGGAGAACCTGTCATTAAGGACCAACCTAAAATGCAACTCAAAAACATTTCAGATTTAATTTTGTTTGTTCAGTCAGATACTTTTCTAATAGCTTTTTAAAATTAATCTGAGATTCCATTTGCAAATAATTTTTGTGTTTCTCAGACTGTATTGCATGGTCAGTAATATTTTTATTCTACTGAATAAGTAATTAAAAAGACAAAAGGAAAATACTTACACTAACTTACCTTTTAAATCAAAAGATGACATTTTGTGTGCAAATTTCAAATCCGACAGGACAAAGTGAGCAGGTAGTTGATGGTCCAGTGCAGTACCAGGATGTCCACATGTGAACAAATTCCCAGAGTAGTTCTGCCACCATTGCCCGTGCACACAAACAAACATAAACATGGAAAGACACAGACATAGCATATCACAGAAGGAATATGCTTCACCACTTCCTATCTGTCCTTCATGAGAGCATTCTGAGGCACCACAGTTTGACCTCCTGAGGAGAACTAATACTACATGTTGCAGCTCCTTCGGAGCACGGCTAGCTTGGTGGCTTTAGATGTTGAGTCGCCCACTCAGGTGCCCCAGAGGGAACACACGGTGTGTGTGGGGAAGGGTGTTGGCAAGATGAGTGCCGGGCACCCAACCTCTTGAGCCTCTGCTCACTATGAGGGAATGCCGCTGACAGGCGAGCAGTGAAGGGGAAAGAGGAGACCTCCACGCTGGCATACGATCTGAAACGGTTTATTGTCCAAAGGGACCCAGGGCAAAAAGGTGATGAACAAAGGTGTGCAGGGGTTTAAGTACAGACATCAAACAAGGGGCAGACACAACTGGGGAACCAATGGGGAGGTCGATGGGGAGGAGAGAGGGCGGAGGAAAGGGATTACCTCATTGGCNGGTGTGTGTGGGGAAGGGTGTTGGCAAGATGAGTGCCGGGCACCCAACCTCTTGAGCCTCTGCTCACTATGAGGGAATGCCGCTGACAGGCGAGCAGTGAAGGGGAAAGAGGAGACCTCCACGCTGGCATACGATCTGAAACGGTTTATTGTCCAAAGGGACCCAGGGCAAAAAGGTGATGAACAAAGGTGTGCAGGGGTTTAAGTACAGACATCAAACAAGGGGCAGACACAACTGGGGAACCAATGGGGAGGTCGATGGGGAGGAGAGAGGGCGGAGGAAAGGGATTACCTCATTGGCAAAGGGTGAATCGCAACAGGGGGATGAGAGACAGGGGTCACATGGGCCAATGGGGCGTCGAGGTTTAGGGGAATTTCCAAAGGGGTGGATGCCCTGGTGATTGGCCCGTGTTGGGAGTGACAGGGAAGGGTCTGGAACAACAGGCCTAGTAAGGATGACAGACAACGGTGGGGCTGGAACTAGGGGAGGAGAAAGGAGTGGGAGGAACTAACTCCAACAAGATTATGGGGGAGTAAGGACCAAACCATGACAAACGGAAATAGAACAAAAACAAGGGCCGCAACAGCTATGGACAACTCCAAGGGCTTACTGAAGTCCTGACAAATCAATTCTCTGTTAGGGGCTCTATAATTGATTCTGAGTTCCAGGACGGTGAAGAGAGATTCATCACTTGAGAGAGCAGCACGGGTCTCAGTAAAGCAAATAGGACAGGGAAGGTGTATTGAGGAAATGAATTAGCAAGTTCAGAATATAAAATGAATTGTTGGAACCAAAAAGGTCTCAGGTGCAGCTTGGATTTCATGGCTGTGTAGGAATGCACAAGGAGTGGAAACATATTCCTTGCTCAAAGTGAGTGAGTGAGAGAGGAATGTTTTCTTGGGAGTTTTTGTGCAGACAAACTCATTCCATCAAGAAGTCCTTCCTGACATCCAACCTGAACCTCTGCAGACACAGCTTGAGGCCATGTCCTCTTGTCACTGCCTGGGAGAAAAGGCTGAGCCCCACTCTACAGCCTCCTTTCAGGTAGCTGATCTTGCCACTGTAATGGTTATTGACACTGCAATAACCACAACAGGATAATAATTTTCACCTGACATTTGAAGGTTGTAAAGGATGGCAAAATCTCCGGTCGTGCTGACAAAATATTGGCAGCTCCCCTTAAAGACTTTTCATACCTGTTTCTTAACAAAAATGGGCTTGCTGCTGTTGGCAAGTCAGCCCTTAGGAGGCGGTTAACACAAGTAGATTGAGACACCAGAAGGCTCTTGCCCCACCAGACCAGCAGGAGATATGTAATCTGTCCTCTGAGCTCTCATATCCTCAGTGAACATTATTTTGTCCAGAAGTTGCTGGAAGACCTAATTTAAACCACGATATGTTGTTTTTTTTCTTTTTTTTCTTTTTTTTCTTTTTTTCCTTTTTTTTCTTTTTTTTCTTTTTTTTTTTTTTTAACAACATAAGGATGGAAAAACAAATCAAAAATGCTGAGGAGGACACATCTGTAGGTTCCACCAAACAAAAAGGTCTGACTCTGATCGGTCAAGGATTGCCAGAGTAGTTTTCTTTATTCCCTGTAAGTAAACTGTAACCCAGCATCATACTGCAGAATGTCTGTATGATGTTCCCTGGGAAAACTGCTGACAACCAGTTCATCTGAAATAAAAAGTTAAGAGGGACATTTTTTTCTAAAACCAATTTTACTGGCTGGTACTGTTCTCCTCCCTTACATATATAAGTGATACAGAATATTACAGAATAAAAATCCAGATACATGAAAGTGTCTCAGTTCCCTTCTCTGTGACTGTTCTGGTTTTGCTCAGTGAAATGTTACTTTCCTCTGCTAATTAGCAAATGGCTTCTAATTTTTGCATCACACACAATTTCACACCTCATACAGGCTCTCCTGGAGTGCCCTTTCTCTTACATGGATGTCCAAGCAGCAGACACTGGCCCAGAGCTTCCAACCGTGGGTGTTTCTCCTGGTGCAAACACAAGGAAGTCACTTGCATCAATCTGCCAACACGTTCAGTAATGAGAGAGCTACAGAAGCGGCAGCCTACAGGGGAAAAATCAATGGAGTGTGTGTTCAAAGCACGGAATAACAGAATGTTTGTTGTCAAACAGTGCTAAAGTAATATGCAGAATTGTGGCTGTATTCATGAAACAAACTGGACTTGTGCATGCAGGCTTTGAACAAGGCACTAAGGCAAGAACCCCCAATCCTACTGAATGAGGCTTGTAATATTTCTAATCCCAGGATATGATAACATAGAATAATAGAATAATTTATATTGAAAAAGATCCTGAAGGCCAAGGCTCACCTGCAGCCCTTAGCATTGCAGGACTTCCTGTGAAGCCTCTCCTCCAAGCTCCTCGTCACCAGCCTCTAAGAGGACTGGATGGCTGTGAAGCAGAAAACCAGCAGGGAGGACAAGATCTGTCAGCTGAAAGGGTAAGCACGGGCAGCAGCTTCCAGCTTTGCAGCAGGCACTCGTGCTCACCTGGAAGGGGATGCTCTCCTGAAGAGGCTATGTTTTCACACAGTTTGCTCTTGCTCTTTGGGGCAATGCATGGGAAACTTCGTTTACATGAGCCTGGGGGAAATCAGGAGCTAGGCAGCAATACCCTGCAGCCTTCCTGCAGGAGACAGGAGCCCTGACCACCGTCTGAGAGTGCCTGAAAAGCTGCACAGCAGCTGATGGCTGCCCCCTCCATGGGGCCAGCTCTGGGTGGCCATGGGCAACATGGGCCTGCTGATGGCCGCTACCTTCCTGTTCCATCAGGGTGGCCAAGAAGTTGCCTGAAGTGATCTTGCTCCTCCTCAGGTAGCTGCTCACACTGCTGAGACACATGGGCCAGCACATGGCCACCAGCAGAATGACCTGCACCAAGCTGGCCATCTGCCTGGGACCAAACCTGCTGAGCCTACCCCAGGAGGAGCAGCTGGAGCTCCAGGCCACGCTGGCAGAGAATGAGAAGGCAACGCTGCCTTCAGCAGCTGGCTGCAGCCTTGCTGGCTCCTGTGAGCTTGGCTGCCCAGAGGTACCTGTGCCTAGCAGTGCTCTCTCTGCAGCCAAGGCCAGTGCAGGAGCTACCCCACAGCTACTGCCTTCTGTGCAGAGGAAAATGCTCAGCAGTGATAGCAAGGGCTGCTTGACACTCTGTCAGCACCTGGGCTGAGACCTGTGTGCAGGTGAAGCTGCTGGTGGCCTTTTTGAGAACTTGGATAACATCTTTGCTGAGGAGATGGCTGGCCTGGAGCAGACCCCAGTGCCATGGACACATCTACAGGTATGAGCAGAAACAGAGGCTTGTCCCATCCTGGGACCTGACAACTTCTCTTCACAAAAGGAAAGACAAGACAACTGTAAGAAACTCTGCATTTCATTACTCAATCTTTATTTCAGATATCCAGACTTAAACCTCACTTTTCTGTGATTTATCCATGGAGTTAGTTTGTTGTTTTACTCTCTACTTTATTATTTCAAAAATCACAACCTTGTGCATTAAAATTTCTTGGAAATAATAATGAAAAATTGAAACAACACACAACACACTCTCTATCCTCCCTTATTTTGTTTTGCAGAATGTATTTAAAATAAATACATGACACAGAATTTGCAAAACCATGGCTGAAAGCCATTTACAGAGATCAGGTCACAGACTAGAAATGAAGTTTTGAGATTTATTCCAGAGAGTGTGAAATGTTATGGAGTTTTTATCTTTTGCAATCAAAACCTTCCGTCTGGAAGAATATATCCTGGGTATCCTGATGGATGTGTGCTATAAAACAAAACCTGAAAGAAGCTCTGGATACTGTGTCTGGTTTCAACAAAGAGTTAAATCATCTGCACTCAAAGTGAGCAGAGAGAATTTAACAGGCACTTTAAAAAGGGAGCTACAGAAAGTACAGCAGTACTCGGAGAAGGAGAAAGTGCTTTTCCAGGATACTGCAGGATGGATTTTATTCAACTGTTGTTTGATATACATGCTCGCACCTGGGGCTTGAAATCTCTCGGCTTGAGAGGTTTCACAAGAGCCTTTCCCTAACCCTACCTACCTCCTCATTAAGGGAAATGTGCTCCTGTGGTCCAGAGAGTCCCCTGTTTTGAATTTCTAGCTGTTCCTCTCTATAACCTGGGTGAGGAGTGTGCTGCCCTGAGGACACGCATATCTCAGTCTGGCTTTCATGTCAGTTGGTCCTTTTAATTTCCTACGTTTATGTTTTACTGTCGGGATTCGTTAACCCTTAAAATATGTCTGGGAGACCAGAGAGAGAGGCAGAAGCCCCAGCAGAGCCCCGCACTGGGTTCCCAGATGCGCTGGGGCATTGTGGCATCACCGAGTACATCCGTGGCAACTGCAGAATTCCAACCTCAGGCCCCACGTTTGTCCCAGCCCATCACAGTACTTGCTTGTGGTGCTGGGAGCCGCTGCCCTCTGACGGTCCCAGCTCGTCATGCTGGAGGAGGACCACCATCAAGACAGCTCCCAGCAGCAAGCTATCTGGTGAGCTTCTGTAGTTCCACTGCGGGTTTGTGAAGGCTCCAGTCTTTGTGTGTTCTAAGTTAGTGTGGTTGGATTTATTAAGAGCATGGTTAGATCTATTTTTGAGTGGTCTCTATCACCTTCAAATGTCGTTGGACCTTCAAATGTCATCTTGTTCCACTCCCTGCTATGGGCAGGGGCACCTTCCAGTACCCCAGGTTGCTGCTCCAAGCCTTGTTCAGCCCAATCTTGGACACTTTCAGGGATGGGGCAGCCACAGCTGTTCTGGGAAACCTGTGCCAGGGCCTCACCACCCTCACCAAGGAGAATTTCTTCCTCGTACCTGTTCTAACTCAGTGGTTCATTCTAAAGTATTCAGCATATACTCAAAAGTTTGCAAGGAGAAACTGACACAAGTTTTTAATGACACATCAAAATAATTCCCCAAGAAAAATCTTCCTCTGCTGTTTTGTTTATTTATGGAGCTCCCTCAAGCTGCTGCATGGCACTGGAAATTTTTTTTCCTAAGTGAAATAGCATGCTTTTTGAATATATCCCTTTGAGTGCTAGTAAGCTATTGATAAGTATTTTAACTGAGGAATATTGTATATTCAGAATTTTTAGCATTCCCAGGTGACATTCTTAAGATTTAACTTTTTCTTTTCCTCTGTGTCTTCAGAGTAATTTAAAGAAGTTTTAAAACTTCAGAATTATGTGGATGTGACAGAAAACATTTTGATTCTGTTGGGAAACTACAATTATTTCTTTTATTCTTTTGCTGTTCATTATGGGATTTTAGTATAAGTTGTAATAATAAAAAGAATGGTGTTACGGTGAAAAACTAGTTTCTTAGTTTTCAGGACTACATCTTAATGCAAAAATTCTGTGCAATTT
>VXBU01012453.1:0-21520 GCA_013400315.1 Bombycilla garrulus | reverse complement strand
CCCGCGGCGGGCGGTGCCCACGGGGCCGAGCGCTCACGGGCGCGGCGCGGGTGGAGACGCGGGGTGGGCGGAGAAGAATGCAGCGCGTGGCGGGACGAGGTGGCCGAGTGGTTAAGGCGATGGACTGCTAATCCATTGTGCTCTGCACGCGTGGGTTCGAATCCCATCCTCGTCGAGATTTTGCTGCTGCTCCGGGTCGTCCATGCACTGATAAACGAGATGGAGAAAGGCTCCATCCCCTGCACTGGTACCCCAGAAACCCTCGAGGTAACAACCAGCAGCCACCCCCCCTTCCCCCTCAAAAGCATCCCCTACCCACGAGCTTTTAGAGAGGAATGAGGCACCTTTCAAGCCACTAAAAATTTTATTAGGTACAAAACACAATTTGCAGCAAATAGTATGAGCCACGCTCCCAAAGCTCTGTTGGGTTCTGACAGCTGAATTCCAGGTAAAACAGAACATCAAAAGCAGGGCACAGGCTTCCCTTCACATGGAACCAGTTAAACTCAACCACACTCAGCCCAACAAAATCATCTAGTGCAGGAATAGCCTGAAAGCACATCCTTTCCAATTTAAATTTATTTCAACTTAGCATTAAGCTACTCTTGCTCTTTTTGGGTGTAAGTGAAATAATACAAATGAAATGCTATTTTTAAAAACTTTAAAATTACTTTTTTGGAAGGCAATTGACAGTTTCAGACTACTGAGGATTTCAACTTGGGTTGGACAGGCAAGATAATCAGTTTAGTGCAGTAATTTATATTCCACCAGTAGAAGGCTGTTTGAGAAAAAAATTGCTGATATTTTAAGAAATAAAAAAAAATATGAACTGTATAAGAGTACTGCAGACATGAAGTACATCTTCAAATTATTTACTGGGAATTGAACTAAAACCAGGGGTCTTTAACTTCCAAAGGTTTTTAAATGCTGGAGAATGCAGGATATCTGCTCTTCCAAAAAATAAAAAAAAGGAATATTGTTTCTCCATAGCTGTTTACTGAAGACTGAAGGAAGCATCCTGTTTTCCAGCATGACATGTAATCTGTGGAATAAGCACCTCACCCATTTTAATGCTGAAAACATTTATTTAATGTTTATTACATCTTGTGAACTTAGACCCACAACAACAAAAATCCTTCTGGATTTG
The DNA here is from genome assembly GCA_013400315.1 of Bombycilla garrulus. Classification (NCBI taxonomy): domain Eukaryota; kingdom Metazoa; phylum Chordata; class Aves; order Passeriformes; family Bombycillidae; genus Bombycilla; species Bombycilla garrulus. The sequence goes on along the minus strand of VXBU01012453.1, from coordinate 20,373 downwards.
CACTGAGCAACAAGAAGTACAAAAATCATGGCCACGTGCTGCTCCAACTTGAGAATGACAGTTCTGACATTCCTGGAAACAGAACAGAAACTTCAAACCACAGTGCTGCTGCAAGGCAGTTCCTGTAGGAAGGAAGCACAGACTGAGACAACATTTCAGGGACTGTGTCTCTGGAGACCAATTGCTCCAATGTTCCTGGGGCCCATGCTACCCTACAGCTGAACCTGATAAAGCTGTGTTTACCCACAATGAGAGCTGGGAGAAAGAAAAAAACCACCAGCGTCATTTAAGGCCTTCCAAGAAAAAGCATTTGACTCGTCTCTGTGCCTGTGGGACAGAGAAGGAGGGAGTCCCAGAACATCCATGACATGCTGGCCCTGTGAGAACGGCTGCTCCATGTTCTCATCCCAGGAGAACACCTGCTTGTTCTGGAACGTGCCCCAGGATTTCAATCACCCGGACCCGGATTTCTTTGCTGAGTCTCCCTATCTCAGCTCGGCTCAAATGTCCACCATGTCCACCAGAGCAGAGAGGTGCAGCTCAGAGGCAGCCTCGGCCTCCCTGGTGGCTCTGAGGAGCTGCTGCAGGTGTTTGAGTCTGTCCGACAGCACAGGGCTTTGCTCCAGCTCTGGAACCTCGTGTCCCTTCTGACTCCCAGCCTGGGCAGAAGTAAAAGAAATGAGACTGAGATTTTCTCCCAGTGTTATTCCCACTACAGGTTTTGCAGCTACTGCACTCCTCAGAGCTTTAGTTCAGCTCTGAGAGCTACTTAGAACCACCTTCTCTCACCTCTGGAGCAGCTGACGTAGGACTCTTCACCAGGGGGCAGGTGGCAACTGGGGTGGACAGCAGAGACTGGGGGAGGTAGAGAGGAAGACCCAGGAGATCCCCAAGGGGCTCCATGTCCTCAGCTAGATATCGGTGCAGCTGCTCTTCAAACCTGGATGGGAAGGGCAAGAGCACAGTCAGATGGCAGCCTGGCTTTGTCCTTGTAACCAGTGTGTTACACTAAGAGGTTTTTTTTGGGCTCAGGAGCATCTGATCTCCACAGCCATATTCAAAACAGTCTGATGTGCCCCACAGCAGCTGTCAAAATCCACCACAGAAGACTGTGGTACAGAAAGGAGCCACACAGACTGAAGAGACTCAACTTATGGGAAGGCAGAAGAGATAAAAACCTCTTGGGCCAACCTCAAAAGCTTTAGTTCTTCACCTTTATGATCTGCATTGCTGCGAACTAACAACCCAGAGAGGACTTTATAGATGTGTGACACTGGGAAACACACAGAGCACTGTACACTCTGTACTGCCTCAGTTCTGGTGATGTGACTGAGCACAGAGTTTCCAACCATTCCCGAGACCTCCAAGAATTTCTACCATCCTGGACTGTCCCCATAATGCAAGAAGAAAACAGCAGGGAAGTGCCCTGATGTGCTTGATGACATCAGATGGAACTTGAGACAGTGTGGGCTCTTTCCTAGCACAGTTTAACTTCCTATTCCATACAAGTTACAAATTGTTTACAACCCCAGGCTGAAACTGCAAGGAAAAGATGCTGCTCTGGGAAGTTACCTCTTGTTTTCCAGTTTTTCCAGTTGTAACTGTGCTAACAGACGCTCCTGGGCCAAGGATGTGTCTCTGAATTCATCTGTGCTGGCAATGCTCACTTCCTGACCTGGCAGCAGGCTCATGCCAGAGCCATACGAACTTGGCACCATGGAGATGTTGCAGGGTTTCTGAAAAGACTTGGGAGATTTTACCTTTGATCTGAAGAGGGGAGGAGAAAAACAACCAGCAAAACCACGAGTTGGTATGAGTGTGTTGATTTTTTCCCTATTAGCTTGAAAGCTGGAAATAGCAGGGAGTGAGAAGTGATCATCTGGAGAAAGAATGCCCTTGTGCCAGGGTCTGACACAGCACCACCTGTGCAAGGGATCAGGGAGGAACTAATCTGACAGGAGCATAGGATTCACCCCAAACATCACCCACTGCACAGCAGAGCTGCAGCTAAGCTTCCAAGAGGGAAGAGAGTGCTTCCTTCTGAAAGTGGCTACGGAAGTGAGCTAAACTTGACATCTCAAATACTTTAATGCCACACAGCTCTAAGGCATCCTTCCCCCTCAACCTAGCTACCATTTTCTCAGACTCACATTGTTTTCCCTCCATGCTTAGCACACAACTCCAAAGCCCCAGCAGCAGGGTTGTTTTTTTTTGGTAGAAGTTAATTTCTACACTTTCAGCACTCCCCAAGCAATCCATTTCTCTGAGAGCTGAGTAACCCTGTACAAATAAAATCTACTTCCTACTCTGTTTCAGCACAGCCTTGTACATCATTTTAGGGAGATGTACACAAGCAGGTTCTGGGAGGATGCCAAATGCTGATTTTGGCCACCTCACCTCTCGTGGCCATGCCGGATCTCCTCCTGTGTCCTCAGCCTGGCTTGATCCCATGAGAAAGGCACTGTGTAGTTCTTTAAATGCTCCTTGAAGAAGTACACACGAATCTGACCATCTTTACTTACAGCTTCTGTGAATAAACCCAAGCCCAACGTTTATCATTTGCACAGGTTCTCTCCTTCAGAAGAAAAGCTCAGTATTAAAAAGACAATTTGGGGCAAGAGTGACTGTTCACTTTCAAGCAGGTTTCAAACAGAGTCTAGGACAAGCTTCATTAATCAATGGAAGTGATAATTAAGTCTCTTAAAAGCCTGACCTCCCTGCTGACCCAGCTTCTGAGGGAAACTCTTGGCCTCTGCTTAATGCAAACCTGCTCCCACTGGGAGAGCAGGGCTGAAAGACTCTGACCAGAGCCACGTTTGTAGTCACAGGATCAAGTCAAGCCATACTAAACCAATACTAAAAACATAAAGGGAGAACATGCAGAACACAGCAAGACTACTGCTGCCTCCCTACAGCTACACATCACTTGCTGCCACATGGAAAGGCACCACTGGCAGTGTATAAAATACCAACAGAAAAGCAGCATCATCCATGCTGCAGGAGGACACAATACCTGGGGCAACAGGCAGTTTGGGTGGTTTCCAGTCTCTCAGTTTATGATCAATACAGACTGCCAAGATACAATCCCAAGGGATCTCATCAACAGAAGGTCCATCTTCATCAGAGCTCCCAGTTGTTCTGGTTTTCCAGTTTTGGTAAGTTTTGCTCAGCAGATTCTCTACCTGAGACTGGATCAGTGGTTGAGTGTGGGAAGAACTTGCAATCTGAGAGACATACTGAAAAATCATGTGGCAAACAGGACGCCAAGGAGCTGAGGAATAAAAAAAAAAAAACCAAAGTAAACTGCAAGGATTTGTGACAGAACCAAAAGTGCATAGGCACATCTTGGAGAACAACATGCTGCCAAGAAGATATTAGAATACCTACCACCTAAAGGAGGCAGATCTAGGTATGGGATCTGAAAGGACAGCACAGCCTTTTTCAGCCAGGCCAGGTGATCTGGCATGTTCCACTGCAGGTGGGGCAACACCTTGTTACCCCCTGCTTCTGAAAACTCTGTGACAGGCCAAGACAAGTCACATAGGTGCTCTGAGGATGCCACATCTGACAGGAACTGCAGCACGCTGTTGTAGAGCTCTACGATGACCCCAGGCTCCTGGGATGGCAGACCAGCTAAACTCCTCTCCTTCCAGTCATGGTAGAAACGCTTGCCAAATTCTCCATCAATCCCATCCTCAATGTACTCCTGAAGGGTCTGGCTGCAGAGCTCGAGGGAGGCAGGATACTGGGACACCAGCCAGCCCACAGCTGCAGAGACCTAGAGCACACAAAAGAGGGAGGGCTGGAAACAGCTCTGCAGTGATCGGGACACGAAGGACTCAACCCTTACGTTCTAATAACACCCTCCAAGAGAATATGCAGCAAAAGGCAAATAAATCAGGTATCATCATACTAATAATTGCAACAATAATTCTCCAGCTAGGTGGCCAAAAACTGAATTTCCACACAGCAGGCTGTGTGGAAGACAAAGAAGAGGCTGTTCACACGAGGTACAGGTATGCAGTGGAATTCCCTGCTGCAGGATGCTGGGGTTGTTGAAAATTTATCCGGGAAAAATGGGGCAGATTCACAGAAATTAGCCCAGGGTGACTAAATCATGTCTGATCATGGCAGTCCTTGAAGTGCAGACCTAAGTTGTGAGGGTTTGTGGTGGAGCATCATTCTGGGCTTGTCAGGTAGAGATCTGTATGATCATATTCGTGTACAGAATATGAGAGGTAGAGGCATCTCAGTCCCATCCACCAAGACGGCCTAACTCTGGATGATCTCACAGCAGCCAGAACAGCTATAAAGGGTCTTCAGCAAGGTCTTAAGGATAAAAAGGTTTACCCACCACCAGCACTCCTCTGCTGGGCAGCAGGGCAGATAAGAGTGGGTTTAAGTAATCCATGAATTTTGGTCTCAGTGCAGTTTTCAGTATTACTTTTTTTTTTTTTTTTTTGGTAGCAAATGCCACTGATCACTGGTCAGTGAAAATAATGGAAAATAATTCCTGTATCTTGCTCTTCTTACCCTTCTGGTGCCTTCTAAGTCATTGACAGAGCCTGGGAGCTCTATAACAGTGTAGTCTGAAATAAGATGGGCTGAAACCAAGTCCTGGAGCATCAAACCTTAAAAAAATAAGAAAACTCATCATGTACATAGAGAAAGAACACACGTCCTTGGGCCACATGCTCTGCATTACATTCACTGCATTGCTGCTCCCCTCCATCTCTGCCCACAGACTCTCAGGACCAAAATTGGTGGGTTCTTAAGGCCTCAAGATTTTTAAGTACAACTCTGGGACATGCTGTACTTCACAGCCACTCCCTTTACTGCATGCTGTAACTGCAACGCTGCACTAGCCACAACACTAAACGTTCAATGTTTCAAGACAGAAAAACTATTACATACCATCTTCTACTTCTTTCTCCACACCCTCCTCTTCCTGATGGGGGACTAGAACCACCAAGGGAACCATGGGGTGGAAAGGTTTGGCCTGAAGCAGCTGTTTCAGCTGCAGCAAAGCTGAAAGCCAGTAAACATCATCTTCTGCAACATCTTCACTCCTAACTCGGGGGGGCAGGAGAAGAAGGAGGCCACTGGTCCCAAGCAAATCCTTTTGTGTCTCAGCCATATCAAGCTCTGAGTCAGAGAGCACACCATGTGCCACCTGGACAGGCAACAAAGATGACAACAGTAATAATAAAGCTATTTCCACACCAAATTCTGCAGTTTATCCTCACTGCCATTCAGCTTTGACATCCTCTTCTAGGAGCTCTACACAACCTAAGACAACAAGCTGTTGTCAGGCCAACACGGATGTGTCTGATAGAGGAGCTGAGCACAGAAGTGCCCTTCAGCACTTGCTTTGGGACAAGGAATTGATGATTCAGGTTGTGCTACTCCAGGTATTTCTCAGCTGATTGAAAACAAAGAAAAAAAATCCATTTTTTTCAGACTTTTTAAAAAACCCTTTCCCTCCCAGTATCATATACACAATACCCACTGGAAAAGAGCCCACCTTGCCTTTATGGCCTCTTGGATATCATGAACTTGTTCTCACCTACCTTTATACACACACTGACTTGAACACTTCTGCTCCCCTGCATGCCAGGAGAACTAAATAACGTCAGCGTTTGAATTTTGCCTTCTGTACGTGAAGCATTCTTCTCACAGCTTTTGTGTCCCATAAACTTGGCTTTCAACCAATCCATCAGTATCCTAGCAAACAAAAAAGAGGGCTTCAGGAGATTTTGTTGTCAAAATCGACATTTTAGGGTTTTAGTATCAGCACCTCTAAGATACCACAATCTATTGTAATCCTATATATTTAGGTTATAATAAGTAGTCCTAATAAATAGCTATAAATTTTAATGAAGTTATCATCTATCAAGGTTTTGTTTTCAGTATGAGCAAAAGGAATTAAACAATGTTAAAAAATACAGATCACTGTAATAAATTGCAGCTATATTGCTTAGAGTGCTCTGAAGGGAAAAAAAAATCATGAAGATTTGACATGTACAGGCGAAATTACATCAAGGACTGTGTATTACTAATCTTCTACCTGGATAAAAGAAGTCTGCCCTGTTTAAGAAAGGGACTAACTCTTCAATGTACCTATTGGGATTATCCTTGGAATATTCATCATCACTGGGCAAAACCAAGAGCGCCTTCCAAAAAAACTGTTCTTGTTGAACTGGAATATGTTCCGTGATTAATGAGACGAGATCCAGGGGAGTCCAAGCTAAATCACTTGAAGAGAAACAAAAAAACTGATGAAAAGACCCAACCCAGGGCTCTTTCCCACCTGAGGAATGTCTGTCTTGGACTGAACAGTTACAATATTGTAAGTAGTGACCAGTTAATTCTTTGGATCTGTTGCTCATTCTTCAGGAACTGCAGCTGCTAAACCTGACACGAGCCTTTCTCTGGGGACATCAGGAGCACACGTGTACTGCTTCACTTCCACACTGATCCAACACACACAGGTCACTGGAAAGCAGGAGGAGCCACGGGAAGCCAGACCTCCTGCTGCACTTAAACATCTCAATCAGTATTTTCTGGCTAAAAGCCAGGTCACTGATAGCTCATTTACTCCTCTCCCCTTATAGCCCATCCCCAGGCTCCATCCCATCCAGGTACAAAGTCACACCCCATAATACCCATCAGATCCTTAAAATTACACCCAGGAGGATCATCTGGCCCAACACCTTCATTAATTTAGTGGGAGGTCTCCCTGCCCATGGCAGGGGGATGGAACGGACAAAAGGATCTTTAAGGTCCCTTCCAACCCAAACTGTCCTATGGTTTTGTGACCTTCCTGCTCCCCTTATCCCAAAATACTCCCAGAAGCAAGGCTGCAAATGGACATTGGGGCATGGTTAGCCATATCTTTCGGCCATTTCTGGTATCTCTGGCACGTCTGCTGCAGTTTGCTTCTAAAGAAAACAAGAACCAGACCCCAGCCTACCTTACCAACTGCTGGTAGAAGTGCTGAACTTTAATTTCATGCACTGTCTTGTTTCTCAGCAAGTTCAATCTGGAAATGAAATATTGTTTGCTGTATTTTTTGGTATAAAACAGGTACTTTAAACAAATCTAAGAACACTGAGGCCTGGGAATTATTACAGAGGCCTCAGACTGTTGCTGTTAACAGAAGATTTATTTGAATTTTCAGTCTTGGCCATGCCATTTGTGGAGAAAGTCTTTCTGAAGCTATTTAAGGATAAATGGTTCTGCAAACTCCCCTAACATTCACAATGGAAGAATTCTTGGCAACTTATCTCCCAAAAATCAACCAGACTGCCAACTGATACCACTGGCAGTATCCTCACCTCGTGCAAGAGATTCCCAGCCTTCCTCCATTCCCCAGGTTTACAAATCTCTTGCACAAGTTCTCCATGGCTATAGGCCACTCTGCACTGGGGGACAGTGCTTTCAGTTGATGTTTGGAATCCAAGCCACAGGGAGCAGCTGGAAACGCCCTCATCTGACGTTTCAACTTTGTCCGAGCTGCCACTGCTTCCCTCCACCTTTGGAAGAGAACAGATAAACAGGGCACATTCATGAACTCTTCTGAAGACCTCTGTCATCAGATATTTGCATAATGAACACCACAACAACCACAGCACACTGAGCATATGTGCAGGAAAACCAGAGATCAGCAGAAAGAATACAAGGATAAACTATTACAAGTTTCTAGACAGAATGAAGCTGGAATCTCCGACCAACACCATTACCTGACTACAATAAGGTGTGATCCCCTCCCCACATACAGTAATTTAGAAGAGGCTGGTACTAAGACTGTAAGGTCTAGCCTTATAATGGAGATAAGACAGAAAAACTGTCTCAGAAAGAACACAACCAGAGAGCCATAGCTCCATCTCTATTTACTGCTCCATGCCAATGCTCCCAAGAGAAGCAACCATGTAACAGGGTAGTAACTCACCGCTGTAAGTATTTGCAGAAACACTGGAGCTCCTGAAGGGTTTCCTTGGCAATCTGGAAAATCTCATCCTCCAGAAAGAGTTCCATGAAGTGGCCACACACTTCTTCTGAGCACCGGGCAATCCGGGCTTGCCGGTCTCTTTCTAAGGCACATCTGGTTCCAAATAAAACAAACCAAGACTGCTGAGGTGAACACCTCCAGCAAACCCCAACGCAGTGGGCTGAGATGCAAACAGGGAAGTCTATGACATTTAGGAAACCCTTGGGAAAGCAAACTACAGCATGCAGCACATTGTACATACCTTAACTCATTTGCTGAAGCTTCTTTAACACCTTCTTTTATTACTTCTTCCATTAATTCCATACCCAGCAACTGGCTCAACTGCTTTATTAACTCTTCTCTTTCCTGCTTTAGCCTTTACACAAGCGAAAAAATTTACACTGGTAAACCTGCTGTTTAGTTACACAAGCACTACATGCAGTGTCAAACAGCTAATTAACTTAAAATTATTTCCCTCTATCTGCTTTCTAAATAAACAGCTTTGCATGGAGCCAGGTTTTCCTCAAAATGACAATGGCAATGGAGTTCCTTCCCTGCCCATGGAATTTGGTCCTTTCCAAACCAAACCATTCTAGGATTCTATTTATTCTTACCCATATAAGTTACAAAAAAGTAGCTCACTGAGAAGGAAAAGCTCCTGCTTACAGCAGATGCATGTCCCTTTCTGGAAGCTCTAGGTAAATGNTAGGATTCTATTTATTCTTACCCACATAAGTTACAAACAAGTAGCTCACTCAGATGCATGTCCCTCTCTGGAAGCTCTAGGTAAATAAAAGTTCCTAAAATTGCCACCCACCATTTTCACCATGGCTCTGAGGCAACCAAAATGCTAACCAGCAGATCACCGTGCCGGGAATGAGGAGGGGAACCCTGCCTGCACAATCCCAGGGGAGTTCAAGGTGACACTGCTCCGCCACTGTGGCAGAAAGACATGGGGCTTGAGCAGAGGCACAAGGATTCAGGCTGGCACCAGCTGTCCTGATGTTGTCTGGCGTGTACTCAGCCCACCCTGCCCACAGCAGTGGCTCACCTCTCCTCCTCCACTCTGCGCTGCTCCTCCTGGACACGCTGCCTTTCCACACTGAGCGTGTTTCCAGCCACTTCTCTGAGGATCTCACCCATCACCTCAGTCACGAGTTCCTCCACGGTGGCCTCTGAGGCACTGTGTAAAACAGCAAATCTCTTCTCAAAGCCAGAATGTTTTCATTCAAAGCCCCAGCTCTATGCTATTCTCAGCCTCACACCTTGCTCTCTGTGGTAGGCTGACTCCAGACATAGCCAAGCATCCACATTGATAGTGGCTCACTCCCCTCCCCACACTGGGACAGGGAAGGAGAAAAGGAAAACTCATGGATGGAAATTAATACATTGTAATACGGAAGGGCAAAACCCCCCACTCCCCCATCAAGCAAGGTAAATGCAGCCAGTCATCACTCCCCATGGGAAGAGCAATACCCACACAGTATCCAATCAATGTCCACCCTGAAAGCCACAAATCTCCAACTACTTCCTCTAACCCAGTTTTACTGCTGACCATGACATCACAGGGAATGGACTTCAGTCAGTCTGGGTCAACTGTCCCCATTTCAGCAATTATCAAACACTGGTGGAATAACATCTGTTTGGGTCACCTCCCACACCTACAACTCTACTGACTGCTCTGGAGAGGAATTTATCAGAAGCAGAGAGAAGCAGCCACATCAGGACTTGCTCCTCTCATCCCCCTTCAAGCACCTTCCCTTCCATGACAAAGGTTTCTTGCCAGGCAAAGCTTCCAGAGGTTTGGGTCAGCCTTCGCTTAACATTCTAGCTGGGATGTGACAGACATTTGAAGAAAGATCTGCCTTCCCTACCACTGCAACAGTAAAACTGTCTCCCTCAGAGACCTGGCAGTACTTAGTTTTACCATCTTCCCACATGGTGCTGCCATGGCAAGGGGCAGCTGTGGTGGGAGACTCCAGGAGAACCTGCAAGAAATGCTCTTTACCAGATGGCAGCAGCCACGTAAGCTGCTCCTGCTCTGCCCACTTCTCTGCACTCTCCTTGGAGAACATCGTGCACCAGCCCGTCCACCACTTCGGCAATGTCCTGCAACACAGCAGAGGAAGCAGCTGAACCAAGGTGCAGTCCTTCTCAGGAGTAAACTGGGAGTGAGGCTCTCCAGTCTCGCTTAACTGATGGCAATTCACAGCAGCAGCTGTATTTCTGCTTACAAACTGAGCCAACTTAACCAAACACAACAGCCTGCAAACTTCAGACTGTTTAGACTATCTAAAAGGTTAGTAACAGCCCAGAAACAAAAGCAGATTTTTGTCCTAAATATGGGCTTTGTGTGAATTCAGGAAACCATAACTGAGGAGAGACTCCTATTTTCTTACTTTAGACTTCTATTCTAGTTGATTTAATTCCAAATTATCAGGCCTACCCTTCACTGAAATTTTTCATTGTCCAAGTAGAATATGGTAACTGTACTGTACAAAGTACAGTACTAATGAGACACTCTGAGACTGGTTCAGCATCAGCACACAAAAACTTGTGTGGGAGGGAGAAAAACAGCACAGGTAGATGGGGTACACATTCAAGACCCAGCATTAATGGCCATGTACCCATAGGAAAAAACTTTGTTACGTCTCATTTCACACACATGCACGTTCCAGAAAAACGAAATACCCTAAGAACTTGGTTACCTTTTGTTATATTTCACAGATCTTTCCCAACATTTTCTGATGGGTTTAGATTTCCCTACCATGTCCGAGTAGCCAGGCTGAGGCTTTGAAGGGGGAGGCTCAGGCTGTGCAGCAGGCTGGGAGATGGGCTGTGCAGAGGGCAGGACTGGCACCAGCTGACGAGGCAACAGCGAGGGCAGAAGATGAGGTAGGGGCTGGACTCTCACTGCTGTGGCCTCTAAATCCACATCTCTGCTTTCCACTCTTCCTTCTTGGGAGAGAAGAGGAGAAAAATTAAGGAAACTGGATCAGTCACAAACAGAAGCAAATTTTATCTTCAAAAAACTGTCTTGTCTGGTAAAACTCAGTAGGCCATAAAATAAATCCATAACAGCAGCTTGTTACCTGAAGTTAAAAATATATCGTATTATAGAAACTAATTTACATTTATGAATGTTTCATACAAAACATTTAACCATTTAATTGCACATTACCCCCATTACCAAACACATGCATTTCCAACAAAACAACTGTTTTAAGTCAGGCACGCTTGGCACCTACACACACTATCTATACTTCCAGCAAGGACAGAAAAGCACCCATTCAGCTAACCTGAAAATTGACATGTTTATACACACAGTGGCAAAAAACAGCTGCAAACATCCAAACTGCAAAGGGGAGCTGGTTTTCTGAAGTAGTCAAATATTTTTTTATTTCACTTATGTTGGCAAAATTTGGCTCAGTAGAGAATTTCCTGAATTGGGAAATACATTTTATTAGTCAGGTTGTTCTTGGCTTTTACACATACATGACTACACCTCAGCAACCTGGTCTAGTGGAAGGTACCTTGGCCGTATCAGGGGTGCTGGAACTTGATAAGCTTCAAGATCCCTTCCAACTCAAACCATTCTGTGATTCCCTTATGATTTAAATCGTAATCGTTTCATTACATCTAAATTTCCATGCAAATTCAACCTCTGAGCCACAATCAGTTTCTGCTTTGTACAATTCCCTTCCTCACAGAGCTGCCTTGACAGTGTGTTCTGAGCAGGACCTAAAATGCAGGTTTGCTCTCACCTGTTGCTTCCACACTGGGTTTTTGGCTGCTGCCGGCCTGATTCATGGAGGTGCTTCCACCAGTGTACTTGTTCTGCCCATTGAAGCTGGACACGGGCACATGGTGGGGCACTGGGGGCAAGGGCCCCCCATTCACAACCTCCCCAACAGAGACAGTGAGCTTCTGGCTGACAAACAGGGATTTCCGTGGTTTGGGTAACCCGTCTGGCTCCAGGAAAGCCGAGCGATTCAACTCCACGTAACCCCTGGGGAAAAATTAAAGCAACAACCAGGTGTACGCCCTCAAAGCTCCAGTAACCTCCAGGCTTTCAATTCTGAATTGTTACGTGGAAAAAATTCTATAATAAGTGAAGCCAATACGCATTTATTTAGTGCTGGGCATATGCAGGGAAAATTTTCAAGATGGCGTGTATGGAAAGCCTGGGGGGTAAGGCCTTCTTTATATCTCCTAAGGTGTTATATATGCATAGAACTTCATACATATTTATTTCCTAACTTTGTCTATTCTTGCTTTGCATGGTGGCCAGTTCCATACTGGTTCTATGTTCCTTTTGGGCATGTGCTGTCTGTCTTTTATCTTTTTGGTAATTGTTCAGGTTTGTAGCTTTCTTTAGTTTGGGAGACATAGGGCCTTTTCTTATCTTTGTTCTTCTGCATTCTTTGCTCTTCTCACTTTGGTGTTTAGGCAACATTTATTCTCCTTATCATAAGAAATGCCAGGTGCCTGCATTCTTTGTAAGCACAGTGAAGGCCAGAGACACTGAATATGATTTTTATTAAGCCTGTTACATTCTAGAAGACAACATATTATAAAACCAGTTAACTACAAATTGATTAAATTCCAAACCCCTTGTTTCAGAATGTTGGCAGGAATAGACGACTAACTGGCATCCTTGAGGTTTTTTTTTTTCCCCTTTTCCAGTCTCTCAAAATTCCATGTTTGGACACACCTTACTACGCATGGATTTTCATGGCAGACACTGACAGCTGGTTTGCACTGCTTGGCTTCCTCCCACCCTACAGGCATCACTATAATGCCAGTTTCCCATGAAGCACAACTCCTTATTCCAAGAAGCAGTGTCCTTATTTCCTGCAGAGACCCATCCCCTGTTCTCGGCCCGTTCTTTCTCTGCTTCCAACTTGCAGGAGCAGCTCCCCCACATTACCCCTCTGCTTGGCATCAGGCTACCCCCTCAGGCATCATTTTCCCCACACTTACCCATCTGATACGCTCAGGCCATAGTAACTTATAAAATCAGTTGCCTCCTCGCAGTCTTTGAACAGCAGCATACGGACCAGGTGGTCCAAGGGGAAGGCTGTACTTCTCTGGGTGCTCACAGTGTAGGCAATATTGAGGGATTTGAGGCCATCCTTACGAATCTGGGGAAAAAGAAAAAGCCACATAACTACTAGGAAAGAGCCCCAAATAAAGCGTACAATAAACGTGAGAATCATGTTTAAATATGCTGATACTTTGCCATCGGATATCCACAAAAACAATTATTTAGCGTTGTAACTTTCTTTTTAAATCCTATCCACTTGCTTTCTAGTTTCTGTTCCTCTTTCATGGTATTTGTTTTGAGCATATCCCTTTGTGATTCTTGTGCAGAAAAAAACACCTTGCAAGGTCTTCTGAAAGTACAGGCTCATATTTGCTTTGCTAAACTCTCAGGCCTGCTTCTCTGCTTCCCAATTATATTTCAGGGAAATATTTATTTGTATACAATTACAAGAAAAAAGAGAGCATTTCAGTATTTGCCTTTCCTATCCCAGCAGAAAGGTCCTGATAAATTTTTAACACTTCTAAAGAAGCAGTAACAATATCATTTTTAGGACTCAGTATCTGCTAAGTTTTCTGCTGATTTCCCCACAAATCCCAGATTGTCTTACTCATTAATACTTAAAAAAATATCCATCTGTTTTTTCCTCACCTGGTTGAAATAACAGTGTAAGAGGCAGGCATTCAGATAGGAAGCTGCTTGCACAAGCTTGAAAAACCTCACAAAATTGTTGCTGTTCAATGCAGCAAAAGCTTGAACTGCAAATCTAACTTCAGGCGAGTTCCTAACCTCTGGATGAAATTGCTGAACTTCTCTGTGGAGACAAAAGACAGAGACAAAACTTCTGCATCAATATTGAACAATCACAACTCAACAGCAACCTGTAACAACATGGAATTAACATCAGGAGCATTACAATTTGTCTGGATTTAATCCTAAACTCAATTCTTCCTAGAGGTAAAGAGAGAAAACAAGCGATGTCTTGTTCTCACCTGAGAATATCACCCTTATTGAGATTCAGCAAGACATTATAACCTCGGAACTCTGCTTCACTCTTGCAGTAAATCCCCTTGTTAGCCAAGTCCTGATACATCTCCTTCAAGCTCTGCAGGCATTTAGTCATGTTCTCGTTGTTGATTTTGGCATCAAAGGAGGACATGGGCTCTTCACACAAGTGGTGAGCACAGTGGATGTGAAAGCGAGTGCACTTCTCAATCAGAGACACCATCAGCGGGTTGCAGAGGTGTTGCTGGGTTATATCCTAACAGAATGAAAAAGAATGCATTACATTTATTTTTAAACTAGGTGAAGAGTGCAGTCACCTGGAACTACCTCTGGAAAACCCATTTCATTATGCTTTGAGTCACTTTGCAGTTCAAAACCTTTCAAAAGCTATCGCTTTTTGCTCCCTTTTTTTACAGCACAATGGGATCTTTTGCTTTTTATCACCAAACATCTCCATCCACAGTGCTTACCTTTCTTATTCCACGAGTTCTGTTCCAGACGAAGTCATACCATTCTCGGTAGTTTCCTTCTCCTTGATCCATAATATTTGTCACTAAATAGTCCATGGTCATGCTCAGCACCTCAGAGGGTCTCAGTTCATGGGGCAAAGGTTCCTCCTGATCTGCGGAAGACCTGCTATATTCCTTGATTGCTGCTGCATGATCCACCTGCAAGAGGTGAGGAAAAGAATCAAAACCCAAGAAGTGTGTATAACTTCCCAGCAGCAAAGAGGATTTCATCCCACCCGTGCCTTTAACTTCAGTAAGGAGCAGACTATTGAAGGGCTGACTTAGTCTCAAACTCATAACCTTTAAAACAATATATAGCTAATTACATATTATAGGTAATTACAACTTAAGAACTATAGTTCTAAATAACTGAATAAAAGACATGACAGTGTGAAAAAGCAAACCTTGTTTTCCAATGGGGAATTGAAAGGTAATAATTAAACAGCCTACAGAATTTTTGCACCAGAATTACCTCTCTAATCAGCTAAGCAATACTGACAGCTCTGAAGAGCATCAGGCATACTGATATCCTGGGAATCTCATACCTTGTCAGTTCCTAGAAGCAATTCAAAGATGCTCAGCTGGCTTCTTGTCTCCCTCATGTAACGCTCCTTTTCAGGGCACATATCTGGGCAAGTGCCAACAACAGTTTTTGCTTTGCCAAGATCAGTCCTTTTTATTCGAGCTAAAAAAACACAAACAGACAAACAAATAATTGAACAAACACTAAGCATCTCTTGTGTTTTCAGTTTTTTTCTTCACAGTAAGCTATTACCTTGATGTGCCAAAACAGCCCTGAGCATGCAAGGCTGTACCCAAACCTTGATTTAGTTAGAAATGCCCAAGGATGGGGCTCTCCCCACTCTCAGACCTGTCCAAGTATTGCACACATTTTGAGTTTTGCTGAAAAGACTGAAGCTTTTAAAAGATATCCAATGTTTTGTGTCCTAAGGAACAGCAATTTCAAAATCCTGCACTGAGTGGACAAGAAGTTTGTCGATATTAAAAATAAAAATCTTAAATTAGAAACAGGATCAGTTTTGAAACTGCAAGAACAGCATGGAAAGTGTTACAACCAACACTGTGAAACAAAAGGACATTTTTTGAAATAATTATCAGTTGTGTAATAGTTTGAACCTGGAGAAATATGTGAAATAAGTAAAACAGATTTGTGTGTTTTACAAGAAAAAAAAACCACAGAAAATAATACACTAGGAGAGTATTTTATAGACTGTTTCACATTAAACTCTCTTTTAAGTAATTTCCATAATATCACAACAGCTTGGTGACAAAACTCAAACACTTCTTTCCAGCTGAGAAGCAGATTTCACACTCATTTTCTCATGTTAATTACCTTGTCGCATGATTTTGTCCCTCTGGTCCAAGAGCCTGTATCTCTCTTCAGATGTCTCAGCCACCAATCCCACCAGGTTACTGAGAGATGACAGTGAAGCTGCCAAGCCCTCTGAGCTCTGCCCTTCAGAACTGGAATCAAACAGCTCTGCTTCAAACTGGAGCGCCTTTCGAAGGCCAGGCTTCTTTGCTGGAGAACTAAAACCAGAAAACTTTTGTATCAATAATACGTTAGTTCGTGCCCTGGTCTAAATCAGTTCACTCTTCATTAGGATGCCAGCATCTGTTTAGAAGAACATTTTGTTCACAGGGAAATGTGAACTATGTATGCATGTGCCAAGCTAACACCAACACTGGTAGTTAATCTGGTTAAATCTAATTATACCCTCAGCACTGCCCTGACAATGCTGCCAGGAGTTCTGGCATTGTGGAGGAAGCCCTAACAGAAAAGGATATTACTGAAGCTGTCATAGAGGAGACAGAAATGGATAACTCTTGTAGCATTTTGCACCACTGTGGCACAGCAGTTTGTATTTTAAGCTAGGAACTGGCTTGCTGCTGTGGAGACAAACCCAATGTGCTTTCTACAGCAACAGAGATTATATAAAGATTTTATAGGGCCAAGTACAAACATGCTTTTTAAATCAAGGGACACTGATTCCTTCAGAACATACTAGTAATTTTATAGTTGTATGACTACACGTATCATACGACTTGTGTCAGACTAGACACACCATTGAGGTATGACAAAGATGACAACCTTGACACTTCTGTGACTGCCACAAAACAGAAAGACTGTTCACTTGAAGTAAGCCCATGATCCAAACTAGTCCAAAAAGGAGACTCATTCCACAGAACTCTAACTGCCTCCAAAGGAAACTGCTTGCTTCAGAAACTCATTGAATCATGACTACAAATAGTGTTCATTACTGCTCAGCCCTAGTTGAGCTCAGCACTGTTTGTTCACTTCCCTCATGCCTCATACTGCAGGTGCTTTTTGAACAATATCCAGAGAGCAAAGTGAAAGACCCTAATAAGGTGTTAGGAATATCCTTCTGACAAAGTGCGAGAGCTGAGTGCTCCTAATTCAGGCAAATCAGAAAAGGGAAGCAGCCTCTCTGAAGAGAACATGACTATTTGGCACACAGTGATCACCATTCTTCTCCAAGTTCCCCCTTTCCTGGCAGGTGGGTTCCCAGAGGAGAGGACATACCTTCTCCCAGGCATGACACTGCCGGCAGATCTTATTAAAGGTTTTCTAACAGGGGAATGCTGAAAGTTTTGCTCTTCACTGTTTTGCCTTCCTTCGTCTTCACCTGCTTTCTTCTCCTTGGATGAAAATTCTCTTTTTGCTGGACCTGAAATGACATATAAATATGAAACCAGGTACCTGCCTAGAAGTCCAAGCAACAGCTCTTTCTTGACTCCATGGAGGTGGCGATGAAAACTAAGACTCCCACTTTTATACATGCATGCAAAACTTCAACTACAACTTGCACTAGGAGCTGCACCAAGTTTCCACCAATTGCTATCAAGGTCACTCTATAAAGAATAAGTATTTTTCAAGCCAACATCACTTAGCAGTAACTGTAATTATCAGCAAACTAAGTCTGATCCTCAACTGAATCACAGTTCTTTCAGGTTTGCAATATGATCCACAAGTCACAACTCCCTTTGGGATGTGAAATCCATTTCACCTGCGTAAATTACAATTCCAAATGTTTCTGCTGGAAGTATTTATTTCACATACCCAAGCTTAGACTCAGGTCAGCGTGAGTTAACACCTGCAGGGAGAATTTCTTCTTCCAGAGACAATTTTTCCATCAGGTGGATTTCTTAAACCTTCCCAGAACAGTTATTTCAGAATGCTGCCACACGTGCTGCCACAGACATAACACCACCAGAAAATGGTACTGGCAAAGAGGCAGCCCTAGAGCTGCTATTCAAGATGTTAATTCTCAGAGAGACAACCAGGCAGCTGTTTGTTTTCTGGAAGGCAAGGCTGTGGTTGGTCAAAGCTGAGGTGAACCATCCATCTGCTGGCAGCTGAAGTGCACCCCCAGGCTAGGATCTCACAGGCACATACACTGCACTCATGGAGCTAAAGAAAGGGAAGCACTTGACATTATAAGTATTCCCCTGGGGACTGAACAATCTCCTCTTGCCCTAATCCCAAGCAGAGCCTGGAATTCAGGTTTCCCCCTCCTAAACTCTGTAGGTTGTTCTCTTTTTTGATTCAAATGGTGTCTAACTATCGAATAGCAACCTCGGCAGACTCTGCAGCGACTCTCAGTGCTCACTTTCCTTACGCTAGCTCTCAGAATAATTTCCTGAAAGCTGGGAGTCCACATCCCAGTCCATGATCTGAGGCAGGCAGCAAGGCATTTCAGACTGGGTTTTCTTACATCCCCAAAGAACATCCTGCTTCTGGACAGAAGCACAAAACTGAACATCACCATATTGCTGTTGTGTGACTGCATTAAGAATTCAACCATGGTACCCTCCTACTAGGAGATAATTTAGGTATCATTCTCAGCACATCAGGGAAAAAAAGAGCAGCTGGCACACTATTTATGCATCATCCAGTAGTCTGGAAACACAGACTTACTTGTTTTCTTCTTTTGCCAAAATGTTACGATGTCTTTGTGCAACTCTTTTGCTTTTTTTCTGGCAAGAACTGCAGAGGCCTGAAAGAAAACAAAAGCAGAGCATGGAAACCTGTTGGCATCACAGCACCTAAACAGTGCAGTTTTTGCCACAAAAACATTTACCGATTCCCAAAAAATTCTGGTTGCTGTATTTTAACCTCACTTAAGGCCTAAGTCCAATCAGCTGCTCTCCACAAAAAAAAATACTGCTTTTGTACAAACAAGAGTGTAGTTTTCATCAGTGCTGGACCCACCTTGAGCACTCAGATTTACGTCTTTCTTCATAGAATCAGAGACTGGTTTGGGCTGGAAGGGACCTGAAAGACCATGCACCTACACCCCCCTGCCTTGAGCAGGGACACCTCCCACTGTCCCAGGCTGCTCCAAGCCCCATCCAACCTGGCCTCGGACACTTCCAGGGATCCAGGGCCAGCCACAGCTTCTCCGGGCAACCTGTGCCAGCGCCTCAGCACCTTCAAATAATTTCTTCCTAACATTTAACTCCTCTTTTAGTCTACACTGTTTCCCCTTGTCCTCTTCCAATCTGTCCCCGCAAAAAGTTGCTTTACCTCTTTACTGTAAGCCCTCTTTAGACACTGGAAAGGGCTATAAGGTATCCCGGGAGATTTCTCCAGGCTGAACACTCCCAGGAGTTATGCCACTTCTGATACTCACATGATCAAAAAAGTGGAGAACAGCCATTTTTTTATTACGCCTGGTCATAACCCGACGAACTTTTACGAACTGGCCAAAGTGTTTTTCTAGCACAGTCCTGTCGTTGAGGTAGTCAGGGATGTTCTTGCACTGGACGGCCGTCAGCTCGGAGGCTGGCAGACCGCCCAGCCCCTCCGTGCTCTCGCTGCCGCGCCTCCGGCGAGCAGGGGCGGCAGGGGCCACATCTGCTACGAGAAGGAACACGACAACAGTCAGGAAGCGGGGAGACAGCCGGGCGGCCAGGCTGCCCCACCAGACTCCCGCTCACCTTCTCGGGCGGGCTCCCGGGCCTCGGCCGGCGGCGGCTCCTCGGCGGTTCCCCGCTCGGCCTCGGGGCCGTCCCCGCGCTCCCGCTGCTCGCGGGCCTGGCTGCGCAGCAGATCCTCCAGCGTGCGGCCGAACAGGATCCCGCCGCGGGGCCGGCTCAGCATCACCGCCCGCTTCTCCGGCGGCGCCGCCGCCCGCCCGCCCGCCGCCGCCCGCCGCGGAGAGCGCTCCCGCTCCTCTTTCCGCTTCAGCCCCTTGGACGGCGGCTCCCCCGGATCCTCCGCCAGCGCCCTCGGGCCTCTCTCTTCCGGCCGCCCCAAAGCGGCGGTGGGACGAGAGAACGAGAAAGGCTCCCGCGCGGCAGCCGCCTCGGGGCCTGTGTCAGAGGCGAAGCCGAAGGGCGACGAGAAAGCAAAGGCGGCGGGAGTGGCCGGGCCCTTCTCCGCCTCGCCGCCTGACACCGGCTTGAAGGCGGCGGCGCTCTCGGGCGCCTTGAAGCGGAACTCGGGCCCCGCGAAGGCACCGCCGCCGCCACCCGAGGCTTCGCTGGAAGTCGGGAAGCCGCCCAGGCTGGTGGGCGGCCTGAAGCTGAATCCCGTGTTCCCCGCCGGGGCCGGCGCCTGGCCCAGTGCGTAGGGCGGCGCGAAGGTGGCGGCGGGCGCAAAGGGGAGGCCAGTGGGGCCGCCGCCCTGGCCGAACACGGCGGGCTGCCCGAAGCGCAGCGACGGCGAGAAGGAGGGCGGGCCGCGGAACGGAGCCCGCGCCGACATCGCTGCGGCGGCGGCCTCGGACCGCCGGGCAAAGCGGAACCCGCATGCGCGCTGCGGAGAGGCCCCGGCCATG